>JAGDYQ010000030.1:6744925-7002425 GCA_021962125.1 Bulinus truncatus | reverse complement strand
GTGCCCCATATCCCCACGACAGTTGAGTGCCCCCATACCGGACAGTTGAGTGCCCCCATAACCCCACGAGAGTTGAGTGCCCCATACCCCCACGACAGTTACTTGCCCCCATACCCCCACGACAGTTGAGCCCCCATACCCCCACGACAGTTGAGTGCCCCATACCCCCACGGCAGTTCAGTGCCCCATACCCACGACAGTTGAGTGCCCCATACCCACACGACAGTTGACTGCCCCCATACCCCCACGACAGTTGAGGCCCCCATAACCCCACGACAGTTGAGTGCCCCCATGCCCCCGACAGTTGAGCCCCCATACCCCCACGACAGTTGAGTGCCCCATACCCCACGACAGATGAGCCCCCATACCGACACGACAGTTGAGTGCCCCATACCCCTGACAGTTGACTGCCCCCAACCCCCACGACAGTTGAGGTGCCCCCATACCCCCACGACAGTTGACTGCCCCCATACCCCCACGACAGTTGGGTGCCTTTATACCCCCGACAGTAGAGCCCCCATACCCCCACGACAGTTGACTGCCCCCATACCCCCACGACAGTTGGTGCCCCCATACCCCCACGACAGTTGAGTGCCCCATACCCCCACGACAGTTGAGTGCCCCCATACCACCACGACAGTGGAAGTGCCCCATACCCCCAAAGCACCCATCCCTTTATACGCCTATACTAATTTTAAAAACCATACTTTAGAAGACATGTTGTTACAGTGAAATGAGTGTACTGTGTACAGTAAAATTTAAGTATAATTTTAATTGTTAAGTGTGTCGACCAAATTAAACTGACAAGAATTTTGTATCTGTTCAAGTACATTACAAAAAGTTAGTGTTCTTTGTATAGTTGACAGCAAATAAATCAAATCTATAATACAAATTTTACATCATATCATTTCGGTGTCTGTCATCGCGACTTCCGTCTGTCATCGCTACTTCCGTCTGTCATCGCTACTTCCGTCTGTCATCCAACATGGCGGCATAAACAATTCATCCAAGATGGCGGCACAAACAATTCAAAGATGGCAGAAACATTTACTGTTTTCTTCTTTACATGCATGATCGGGCTACCAACTGGCCAGCCGAGTAAGAATTCTCTCCTACATTGCTGCCAGAATGACATTGGACCAGCCATATGTTTAGTGCCGAGGTGACAAACACCGTACACTAAAATACGGCAGGTAAGATCATGAATGCCAAATGGCAATCACAATGTAATACTGTTTTCGACCGCTTCAATAAAGCGATCTTAGGGTGGTAACACAAATTCATGCCAAAATATTCTGTTTTTTTAATAATTTATTCTTGATAATAACTGTTACAATGACAGATAACATGGTATTAAATACATAGTAACATTGCTAAAAGAATCCTATTATATTAAGTAATATACATATTTACATACAAGTATTTTTAATAGTAATATACATCTTAATAAGAAATTTTTAGAAATTTTAGGTAAAATTCCATTTATATACATTTATATTATAGTACAGTAAGTAGATTGATACCACTTTATACATATTCCTATTACAGGAGCTTTTTGTAAACACTTGAAGTTAGAATGTTTACAAAGAAATATATAATTAATAGCATTATTTAGAAATGTTTTTAAAGGGCATCTTATGTATACATTTATTTTTTAGACGAGTAAGTACATTAATGCCACTTATTATACATAAGTTTAATGGAAAACTCTAACCATTTGAGACTGTCTTTGGAATGGTTTGAGGTTCCCTTTTATTATATATATATATATATATACATACATTCAAATAATTGACATGCAGCAATTTGTTTTATTTAACTTTAAATAAAAACAGTGGCATTCCTTTCCAGAAACACAACTTTTCTCCCTTTCCATAGCACGAAATAGAGGCTGCTAATTCCCGGGGTCGTCCAACTCTCGTCAAGCGACACCTGGGCCCTCGCCGTCCCCATACCTCGCAGCGGACAGAAAAGGGGTATTGGTATATCGTGTTCCATTGGAAATCTCTCACAGTTAAAATATTTGTCATGATAGATACAACATTGTATTGTCAATAATTTTGTATTTTAAAGTCCACTATGTATCTAAATTTTTCTTGGACTTGATCTTCTTTTAGAATTGTCTTATTGTGCCAGGCTTGAAGTCTGCATGACCAGATGAAGAGTCTGTACTCTGACAGTAGGATGATATTTAAAGTATTAACTGTTTCGTTCTTTAGCTTCGGTATCTTGTTGAGAGTTATTGCCATGTCTAGGTTAAAGTCCATATTCTGTGATACTCTTCGAAACAAATATAACACCGAAACGTAGTTCCATAGGTCTCTCTATATCTCACAATATCGTAATAAATTTATGGTGTTCAATTTGTTATTAAATGAGAAGCGATCATAAAAGAATTTTGAAATCGTTCAATTAATATTCTGTGTTATGTTCTACAATTTAAATTTTAAACCAAAATTATGGATACCTCAATATAATGTAATATTTATATTGCTTAAATTGTTATTATTTCTAAAATATGATATTTCTAATGTACAATTATTTCCCTTTATTACTAACCTAAAATACGTCACATTTTTTTCATTTTTTGACTATTACGTCACATGAATGAATTGAATAAGGGTTGAGTTTGAGTAGCGCCATTACACAACGTTTACAATGCAAACTAACCCATTTATGATGGGGGCTTCACACAGAGGGTGTATGGAGGGGGCCCAGTTTGAGGAGCCCCCAAAATATTTTAAACTAAATATTAAGTACATTATCTCATGTCAAAATGTGTGGCTCCCGGAGATGCCTAAAATCCCTTGGTTCGGCATTGGCTTCATAGAACTATAATGTTGAAAGCTTTGATGTGTCTTTCTTTTTTAAGAGGCCTAATGTTTTCTGCGTCTGCGGCTTTAACTGGATTGATGGAATATTTTTAATTGATATGTGATCCAGATAAAAGCACAGGATTATATCTTTCCGGGCCTCAGCTTAAGGGTTGCCCCAAAATATTGTTTACATTAAATATTCATTTCATTATCTCATGTCATGGTGTCGAATGTCAAAAATGCAGAGGCATCTAAAGAGGCCAGGCCCACGGGGCCCAATAATCCATAGGTTGACACTGCCGGGTTGGCAGTATTATCTTAGTATATTCTCAGTACGATATGTTGTGCTATACTACAATGTGTATAACAGTAAGTAAACCACCTGCTAAACATGTAGTGTTTTGCTTAAATTACAGGCACTCACTCTCGTCTCTTTTTTTTTTTAAATAAGTCATGTTGAACATCATAAAACATAACATGAAGAACTGTTTGGAAAGGAAACCATTAAAATATTATGAAGAATTAAGATTTATCAATGATAAGTTTTGTGTGCATAAATTATGTAGGCTATAGTTGGATGTTAGATTCAACGTTTAATAGTCGGGGGTTCTTTTGTTAAGCTTCTGAGCCCATAATGAGGATTATTCTCTTGGGAATGAGATTTAAGTATTATCGCAGCTTTAGAAGCGTCAAAAAATTATCTCATGTCAAAATGCAGGAGCAGCCCCCAAAAGGCCAAGCCCAGGACCCCAATCCGTAGATTCTGCACTGCCGGGTCGGCAATTTTTTCTTAGTTAGTTGTACTATAACATGAATGTGTATAACAGTAAATAAACCACCTGATAAACATGTAGCGTTTTGCTTAAGCAAGCACTCACTCACTCTCTTTTTTTTAAATACGCCATGTTGAACATCATAAAAGATTAAATGAATAACTGTTTGGAAAGGAGTCCATTAAAATATTGTGAAGGAATATGATTTTAAGTGTTGTTGTTTATGTTTACCCATAGTGAGGATTATTTTCTTTGGGAGGAACTATTTAACATATGAACTTTATTTGATGTATTATTAGATGTCCTTTATTCTAAATATATTTTGGCTACAATAATCTGTTCATGTCCTTGGGGCCACTGCAAGTATATAGACTGATTGTTAACGCGCTAAAATATATATCACCATTTTCAACTACAACTGTATGCCTACTCGCCGGTCCGAGATCCGAGCCTTTGATAACTAGTTATCAAAAAAACAAGCAATTAAGCCTGTTCCATTCTGGACACAGGACGTGTTAGCACATTTTCGTGTTATGTATCAGTACGTTTGTTAGCTTTCAGTAAATATTTGTAAATTTTGGAAATGTTTATAAATTCAATTGTGTAATGCATATATCTGTAAAAAAATATTATAAAGACGTTTCTTTATATTTGAAAAATATTTTCTCTTAAATCTAACTACAAGTGGTTTGTGGTTACTGAAATAGGACTCATAATTGAAAACATTCGAAATTGTAGTCATTTAATCGTCCGAAAACTCCGTCAATTGTTGCATAGCTCTGATACTTTCAATTAAACTCCAGAACACAAGCTTACTATTTCATTTGATGAGTTTCTTAATAAATCTTGGTGAAACTACGTGCTGCAGTATTTCGCACCAAATGAATGGGTTATTGAACGTACAAGGTGTAGAATGGGGCCATATATATAATATATAAGCCCTTTAGGAGCCCCTGAAGCTCGGCCCTCAGAGGTCCTATCGCAAAATGAACTTTTGATGTACATATGGCAGGCCAAGATCTACAAAATGATATATACATCATGGGTCTAGGACTTATGGTTGCTGAGATATAGGGCGCACCTTTATTAATATAGCTTATATAGTAAAAAGTACTTTCTAAGGCCCCTTTTACGGCCCTCAGAGGTCAGATCGCGAAATGGAAAAAAGTCATTTCTTGGCAGGCCAAGACCTACAAAATGATATATACATCATGGGTCTAGGACTTATGGTTGTTGAGATCTAGGGTGATGACAGACAGACAGACAAAACGGGGACAATAGAGCATTTTTTTTCGAAAATGCTCTAAAAATACTCCAACTAAATCATTCTCTATGAAACGTAACGCTTTTCTTTTGCAAACATTATTGGTGTTTTTTGAAATCGAGGAACCTTTATGTGTAATTTAAGAATATAAACTGCATTTTTTGTTTAGTTTTAAAAGTTCCCCACCTCCCCATTTTTTCAGAAGAAAAAAGTGAAAAAATATATTTTTCACAAAAAAAGGACATGTTTTTTTTAGCTTAATTCAAAGGAGTAATAATAATAACTCAACTTTTATTAACAAATACGATACAGAAGAGTTAGTAATATGTACAGAATGTACAAGAAATGTTTAAAACATATTTTTTCCTATGAACTTCAGATTCAAAAATTCAATTTTTCTCGATTTTGAATGAAGTTCCTCCATCAGTTTCACAGCAAGTTAGCAATTTAGTTAGATCTGGGAATGTCAATTAATGACTTCTCGACTGACCAATGGGTCTTTAAACACTCAATTGCCTTCTTGCATTTTATCTTGATGAGTATTGCGAATGGAACCAAGCATTTGCCCATTCGTAGCAGTTGAATTACAGGCAGGAGTGAGGATGCTGCGCCACTCTGGTATCTGAAATAATGCTATAATAGTATATATCGCACATGAGTTCCATCTTGCCTGGTGTAAATTTGGTAGTTTCTTCCAGCTGATGCGAGGCCAACGTGAAGTTGTTTTGCTGACATAATTCATGTAACAAATTGAAATCATCTCGCCATCCAGGGTTCTTGCCTGTGCTAACATCACCTGTCGCAACGAGGCCGTAATCATCCTGAAGAGTGACATAGTTTTGTGTTTATTTTTAATGAAGGAATAGTTGAGTTCTTGTTTGCTCATTTGTTCTTGAATAAGAAAATTCATGACATGTTTCAGAAGGAGTTCGAGTAAATGGTGCTGACAGCCAATATATTGTGGCTTCTGGACAGGCTTGCGGAGCCGCCATATTTTTTCCGGCTCCGGCTCCCACAAATTTGACGGCTCCGGCTCCGGCTCCCTATTAAGATAGTATCTCATGAGACAAAAATTGTTGTAATTTCTCCACGATAACATGCCGCTGATAAAAAGTTATGCAAATTTTGCCGCGTTCACCCCCATAGTCAGGAACTTGAAAAATATATGCATTGTTGGTTTTACAAAAACAAACATTTTCAGTGCATCCAGAAACATATCATTATTTTCGATCGAGGTTTCACTAGACGCCATTTTCATGAGTACTAAAAATTTATTTCAATGATCAAATTAGCCAATAGTAAAATGATACATTATTTAAAATATTTAAAGACTTCAATATTTATATTTATTATTTATAAATTCGAAGGACTCTTCGGTCCCGGGCAGGCCGTAATAGGATGTACGTGGGGGGGGCAAAGAAATTTTCGGGGGGAAGGGGCGAAGAAATTTCGGCGAGGGGGTGCCGAAGAACTGACCCTGGGGCACAGGGGCGGATCTAGAAAACTTTGACCGGGGGGGGCTGAAACTGTTTTCATTGTTGAAAATTGGTCTTTGAACAAAAAATATTTCGATAATTTAATGATGCATTACCTAAACTTGCGATAACCGGGGGGGAGAAATGGACCCCGGCCCCTCCTAACTCCCCCCTGGTGGGGGTAGAAGAAATGTTCGGGGGGCGAAAATGGAGGTGCCAAGCGACGAAAACTTGCAGAGAGGAGGGGTTTGAAGGGGACCTGTGAGTCCCTTCCCCAGAAATTTTTGCAGTTCCATATCTCGAATGGTGCATTTTAGTACCGATTGTATAGCTATAAATTAGAAATATATAATTTTAACTAGGTTTTATAATGCATGGCATGTTGCACGTTTTTTTAAATAATTTAAATAGTAAAGAGTTTTAATGATAAAAATGTATTGAGGCTGAGCAATTTGAGATTTCTGTTATAAATATATTGACCATTTGTTCTGCTACACAATTGTTACATAATATATACCTGATTTAAATTATTATACCGTTGGTTTAACGTACAACTCGGGAAGAACGACAAAGATGCACGAATATAGCTTAGCTATTTGTGTGATATTTCTTATAAAATATTGAAAACAAAGAACAGATCTATCAACAACAAATTGACCAGTCGCAATTATTCAATTTAAAATAAAATTAATTCTGCTAAAAAGTAAATTTGCTAATTAAATAACATCACGCAGAAATCACGGAGTTTGTACTTTATTATTTTATTAAACATATGTACACAAATGAAGTCAGTCAATGTTATTTTATTAACTTAAGTTGCTAGTTGTCCTCAGAAGATATCAATATACAAAACTATTACAAGGTTGCGAACAGGCCCACCGACAAAAATTTCGGGTCCCTGGGTTGGGGTGACACGGGCCCCGTGCTGATATTAATATTTTAAAAAGTTGATTGGCCAGCTCAGTCCGGGCCCTAAAACAAAATTGAACAAAATGATTGATGATTTGTAGCCGTTATTATTAAAATTTTGTCAAAAAGCTCAAATCATGCACGGGGGGGCTCACGTCGTGAACGGGGGAGGCAGGCCCCTAGCCCCCTCTGGCTACGGGCCTGGACCCGGGTAACAATAAACTCCGATTTTTATTCAGACCCCGTCCCAATAAAGTCTGATTGTTATTCGGACCCGTGGCAAATATGCACTTTGCAGCTATACATAAACTTTATTATTATTTTTTATTTTTTTATAATTGTTTGAAATGTGATTTAATCGTTACTCAGTCTCTAGGTTCCATTAAGTGGACTCTGTATTACTATTTTTCGGGTTCCGTCTAATAAAATTTAAATATAGCTAAGCTTAGTGCATATTTACGGGTCCGAAATAACAATCGGATTATTGGGACCCTGGTCAGAATAGCCACAGCCTTATAAATTTATCTACTATATTTCAGATATTCTGTTTATAATAAAATTGTTAAATGCAGAAAGCGACCATTTTGTTTTTAGTCTATTACAAATTCGCGGTCAAATAATACACGAAATGACGTTCTATTTGTCTTTTGTAGTAAAAATTTATTTTTAAATGATTGATACAATTATTCTATGAAATAAAACTGTTATAATTTTATATATAACAAAATAACATGGCATTAAAAAAAATTTGGAGGGTAAACAAGATTTTAAACGAATACAAAACGATTCCCCGTTAAAGATTTCTTGTGGTGATGTGCGTGTTACTGTTGTGGCGTTCGTAAAACATGACAACATTTCAAATTGTAGGAGGCAAACAATCAAACAAATTTGCAATTTTAAAGCTAAAAAAAATTCTGCTGTAAAAAAACATTTGGGAGCCGTGGAGCCAGATTTTTCGGTTCCAGCTCCGCTCCAGCCAAAAGTAGCGGCTCCCGGCTTCTCGGCTCCGGCTCCGGCTCCGCAAGCCTGCTGAAAGCCCTTACTCAAGACATCATCCAGTAAAGCTTTACAATCCCGTGCAAATGACCAGTATTTATTGCGGTCGTGTCGCATATTATCATGCAAATATTTTCCACTCTCACATTTAAGAATACCGAGTTTTATTTCGGTTGTCATATTTTTCAGCAGAACTACTTGTTACTCTTCCCCTTGCACTCTTTTACCATCAAACTGGAGACAATAGAGATCTTTGCTTTGAAGTTTTGAACAATTTTTGGTTTTCATTTTCCGTCCTTCAGAATAACTCGTTTTCAGACGGTTTCATTTTGTTTTTGTTATTTAAATCAATCAGACAATTGAGTTTCTTCTAATTAGTGTACTGGATAATAGTGGAAAGTCTAGAATTTCCCCCCAGAGCAATTCTATATCCGCAATTATAATTTTGATTCGATCCAGTCGCCGTTTCTGGCTATTGAACAGAAAGTGAAGTTTCCAAGAATTTGACGGTTGTCGGCATCCATGTGAGATTGATTAGCTTTTCAACAGATGGGATTCTCGGATCCCCCTTCTGTTTAGAAGATTAGGGTAGATGACTTGTTCATAAAGAAATGGAAACAACTGAGTGGAATGTGCTTAAAAGCTGTCTAGAAAGTCATATACAAATTCAGTGTGAAATTGAAACTGATAGTCAAACTGCGCGATATGTGAACAAAAATTAAAAGTGGGGGAACATTTTCAATTTAAAAAAAAAATGTTGCCACTGTCATCTGCATACAATTGTTCCTCGAATGTAAGGGGTTTCAGTTTCGTTACGTAAAATAATGAAAATAGTTATCACTCCACTGGGAGGCATGAACTGGTGCTGTGTGACTTGCCCAGCCGATTTTACGTACTCAACTAAAAAAACGATTTTAAGCTTTCATCTAACTGTCATCAGAAACAATTCTTTCGTTCTCATTGTAGATCGAACCCGGAAACCTCAGGTCAACAATCGAGCTCTATTGCACACTGACCCATCCCTCTGTACACTGACCCATCCCTCTGTACACTGACCCATCCCTCTGTATACTGACCCATCCTCATTATTTTTAATTTAAAAAAAAAAGCATGTGAGCTCAAGCAATGTCACGTTTCATTGTGCAACTCAGTGCAGACAGTACATTGTTGACGGGTTGTTATGTTTGATAAGACGGCGCTGTTGTTGAAGACTTTATATTTAATCCACACAAGGTTCCAGTCGCGGCCACTGAGGGTGCGAACTAGGGTGAAAGCATTAGGCCCCACCTCTAAACTGACCCTCACTATATGAGTGTTTAGATGTGACATAATTTGATTAGGGTATCAAATAAAAAATAACAAAAAAACTTTCACAAATTAATTTCAGGGCGGCTTTTGTTTCGTTGAGTTTAGGGGCGGGAATAGAATAAAAAAAAAAAATGAGGATGGGCGCATTGACAATCTGAGAAGCTCCTGGTATGGACAGACTCGAGACTGCAAAATGTATGTGAAAGAAAGGAGGAGGTGGCTGTAATAAATTCCTATGGGAGGTCCCACCATGGTCCCACCTTATGGAATCTATTTACATTTGTTTAGACGTTATAAACTTAGACTTTATTTTTTATAAAAGTTACATTTTTAGAGTTACAGTCGGAGTGGACTAACCTAGTACTATATAGCTAGCCACTGGTCGTGAGCTAGTGAAATATCTTGACACTCCATTCTCCATTTGTCGTGACTGCGTAACAAGTAAATGGTGCAATAGGTATATGACTTGAAAAACAAATTTTGTAATTTTACAAGTGGCGCCTTCCGAATTTTGATGAGCTTTTATATAAAAATAATAAATACAACAAAAAATCATTAATTTTGTTGAAAAAGTTCACCCACCAAAACATTTTTTAATTTTAAAAATAATCCTTATGGCTCTTTTTACTGAAGTTTTACTTTTACACCAGTTGTTTACCATTAAAATTCTATTTCCTGTTCTCCATGTTAGATTTTTTCAATTATACTTGAGTTTGAATGATTTTTTTAATTTTGCCTAACTTTATTCTTAAAAATGTCTTAAAAAAAGTCATCACTTTCCGTTGCTAAAAATAAGGACAAATGGGCGAGTAATTTGAAAAAATTCAAAACACTCTTAAGAAAGAAACTAAATTGGAATCGAGATCGAGTCATTGCTTTCACATTCTAAGATGCCAAGGAGGTGGATGACAATTGGTCGCTACATGGGCTCGGCCTCTATGGAAAAATCCAGATTGAAAAGAGTTGCAGCACTCAGGAAGAGATAGAGCTATTATGGAGCTTTTTAATTTCCCAATACTGTCTTTGCGATCAGTGAGCAGAAAAATTGAAACTTTAATTAGAAGGTATGATGTTCATTTGAAAAAACCTGTGGGTGACATACGGGAGCAGTTTGATACGTTATTTGATGTCACAAACAAAACTGGTCAATGGTTATGTGCTGAGGACAAAAAACTTTACGAAATACAAATTCAAAGTGGAGGTAAGATGGGATATACTACAACTAAAATTGCTAGTCAAAGTACAATTCATCCAGCAAAACGGAAAATTGTTTGCAAAATTAATGATGCACAACAACAAAAAAGCAGTTTTGAAAGTTCCAGTGATTCAAGTGATAATGAGAATTCTCAAAGTAGCTCTGACGGTGCTGATGCAATGCTGTCATCCACAGAAAGCTTGGATCAAAGCACACATGAAACAATCACAGCATTCTACTTCTAGTGCAGATTCATTAGTTCAATCTGGGAAACTACCAGCTCGAAGAGCAGCATTAGTGAGCAAGTTTGCATAAGTCCGGCGTAAAAATAGCAACTCCTTCTCAGTCTATCGAGCTGTATTCAGAGAAGCAAGTAAACTAAAACATTAATAAATACTTGCGTAATAGCTTATGGAGTTTAAATTTTGATGGTAAAATTATTGAAAAAAGAAAGAACACCAAGTAGTTGTATTAAAAAATGAAGCAAAAAATGAGGCTATCCGTCTTAATTTTACCTGATGGCAAAGCCGCTACGATTAGTTCGGCCATTCAAAAAGTTTTAGATGAATATAACTTATGGTCAGCTATAAAGATGATAGTGTCAGACACTACAAATGTTAATACAGGGTCGAAGTCTGGTGTTGTGGTGAAACTTCAGAAACTGTTTGTTCAACATGGTGAGTCTGCACCAGTCTTTATAGGTTGTCAACACCATATACTTGATCGTGTTCTTAGACACGTGTGTGATGCCTTCCTTGCTCGGTGATTCAACTGAGTCTCAACATAAATTATCCATTTGTAAATAAGATACTTAAAGATTATGAAATGTTAAAGATTTGAAACAAAAAAAGAAATGTGCTCTAATTTTTAGAAAAACAGGAAATAGGTTGGAAGATGATATGAAATTTTTGCACCATCTAATTTGCGTTTTTAAGCATTTTAAAAATTCTCAACAAATGCCGAAAGTTAATTTTAGCGCACTGGCCTCAGCAATGCCCGATGGAACTCTGGAGCAATTTTTGCATTGTTGGCTTTCATATATTGCCTGATGAACTAAAGAACCTTCAGAAATTGTGTGAGTTTATGTGTGGACATTGGAGTGATGCCTGGTTTAGTGATCATCATTACAAAGCTGAACAATATGAACTTCTTTTCCATGCTGTTAATAATTATCAAAGGGTTGCGCTGTCTTCGAACTCATTGGTCTCAAGTACATCTCCAATACTCACTCCACGTAGCAATGTTTGTGCAGAAAGAGCGATAAAAGTTCTGCAAGATATTATTCCCCTTTGCCACTCACCAGAAAACTGAATTAACGTTTTGTTTTACAAATAAAAGTTTATGAAACAATACTTGAAATTATTAACAAATGTCAATTTTTCTAAAACTTCAAAATATTTGGTGGGTGACATTTTTCCATTTTTTTAATAAATTTGATATGGTTTTGTGTTTCTACAATAAAAACTCATCTGTTGAAGGTATGCCATACAAGTGTTGTTCTGAAGTCATATACCTAGTGTGCAATCTAAAAATAATATCCCAAAATAAAGTGAAGATAACCTGAAACTGTTCAAATAAACCCAATACAAATTGAAAATGATGATCTAATTATTTGCTAAGTGTCAAAATTCGGACATCGAGGTACATTGCACATCCCCTATTGGATATTTTGTTCATCTATTGAAGTTTTTCTACATTTTGTGGATATTGCATGCGGTAAGCATATATTTGCCTCATTGTGTGAGAACAATGTGTAAAATGAATTGAAAAGCTTCATCCGACGACATCACTCATATCGCAGTTAAACAATATTTACTTAGAGTTTGAGAGATCCATCTGTAGGAATATAGTCATGACATTTTGATAAAATGTAAGGCATAAATGTTGTTACGCGAATAATTTGCATTTTAATGCTACAGGATTCTTAGTAAATGACTCAGTGCTGTCACATTGGTGAGTTCAGTTAAAGTAAATTTAGGACAACAACCTAATGTAACTACTGTAACTCTAGAACAGATCAATATTATTGATCACCATGAAATTATTGATTATTGTGAATAGTTAGATGTTAATATTAAAAATAGTTTCATGTATTTAATTAAAAAAATCTTTGTAAAATGCTGCAGAAGTGGTGGATTTAGGACTTTTAATAACAGATTCTGGGAAGTTACAATGGAGGTCAAGATGGCGGACTTAAGTAACAAGAGAAACAAACAAACTACCCTTTAACCAGCTGATTGGCCAAACTCGAGAAATTCAGCAGATTTGCACCAATCGGTGTACTGATGTAAAATGTACGAATTAGTGGAACTAAGTCTTATTGTTCAAATTAGCACTGTGTAGTTATGTCCATAGTATATTTATATTACTGAGTAGTCACAAGTGATGTCCAAAAAAAAAAACCAGAATATCAGAATATCCTACCCATATGATGGATTTAGGCTGTTTGAGACCCCACTCGTATTCATTGTTTCTTGCCTGCACTTTTCTACTATGATAATTAAATTCAAGTATTTTTTAACCATATAACAACTTAGTTACAGATGTTACATTAACACATATGTTACATTTACACAGATGTTACATTTACAGATGTTACATATACACAGATGTTTCATATACATATGTTACATTTACTCAGGTGTTACATATACACCATTGTTATATTATTTTTAAATGCAATGCAAACAAATATATTTAGTGCTGAAAAGACCAACAAAACTTACATGAGTCGAAAGGAAATATTATGAGGCATATTATTCAGTCTTTTCAGAAATATCCACTAGGCCTATACATTGAAACATGCACATATGCAAATACAAATTTTGTCAGTTACATAGAGAGGTTAGGAACTTATTCTCAACAACAGAATACACAAATCTGTAAAGTTGTTACATATGCACTCACGGCACACCGTGGAACTGGCAATTATATTTACGCACAGTAAAAAAAAATTCCATTCTGAAAGTGATCTGGTGCTGCTGTACTTACCTTGAATGGCTGCAACTAATATTTTTTGAGATTTGTTGAATAGTCAGTTTGATTACCCCCCCCCTTTCCTCCACTTTACACAATAATAATCAAGAATTTACAAACATTTAGAAAGTCAATCTCAAAATGTACTAATGAGCCGTATTGAAACATATTGTACCAAACAGCCACACTGGTTCTTTTAATTCTATATTTGATTTTCATTTTGTAACGCTCTAAGTGGCTTCCGTTGAAACGAATGAAAAAAAGATTGGGATGAAGGTGCACCTCATATTAGGTAATGTATGTTGCTGTATTAGATAATGTGTGTTGCTGTATTAGATAATATGTGTTGCTGTATTAGATAATGTAATGCTGCTGTATTAGATAATGTGTGTGGCTGTATTAGATAATATGTGTTGCTGTATTAGATATTATTGTGTTTCTGTATTATATAATCACTGGGTTTACAGTTTTTGTTCCTCTTGATTTTATTAATTGTTTCTGATTAAATTTTGATGCTGATTCCAAATATGTATTCAGTATTAGATAATTGTGATGCTGTATTAAATAATAATGTGTTGCTGTATTAGATAATGTGTGTGGCTGTATTAGATAATGTGTGTTGCTGTATTAGAAATGTGTGTTGCTGTATTAGATAATGTGTGTTGCTGTATTATATAATGTGTGAGGCTGTATTAGATAATGTGTGTTGCAGTATTAGATAATGCGTGCTTCTGTATTAGATAATCACTGGGTTACACAGTTTTGTTCCTCGTGATTTTATTATTGTTTCTGACTGAAATTTTGATGCTGATTCCAAATATATAATCAGTTTGCTGTAGCATCGACGGTTATCAAGATATTTAAGATTTACACTATATTTGTATTTTTCAATTGTTGCAGCTTAGTTTAATTTCAGACATAATATCCTAATTTCATAGTTAACTTGTAATCGTTGATATTTAAATATTGAATTCAAATTACAATGGCTAGTAGACAGTGCAAAAACTCTCCTGATAGCTTTTGCTATGTATGCGGATATTATATCAGTTCGAAACAAGGTTCGCGACGTATTGAAAAAGGACGAAAATACTACATGGCTTATCGTCTCTACTTCGGTGGGCGCCACATGTGATTTTCATAAATTGTCATGTCACTCTGGAGGCATGGCTCAGAGGAAGTCGAAAGGCCATGCCATTTGCCATACCTCGAATATGGAGACAACCCCAAAATCACCACGACGATTGCTACTTCTGCTCGGTCGACATTAAGCTGTACCGAAAGGTGAAGGAAGAACAGCACTTGACTACCCATCCATGCCTTCATCAATAGCTCCTGTTCTTCACAGTGAAGAATATCCTGTGCCTTACCCACCAAAATAGGTAAATATTACACTTTTCCTACTGCTCTTAATTAATTATAATTGATAAATCTATTACCAGTCTGTTTTTTAAACAGGGTTGTGATGATGACAGTGACAATGAGTCCTCCGATTCTGCCTCAAGCGATGTAGCGATCCAAACTACGAAGAAGATGATCCTAGGCCGCATTTTCCAAATCAAAATGAACTAAATGACTTGATTCGAGACTTAGGGTTGGCAAAGTCTGATGCAGAGCTTCTCAAGACTTATGGAATGGAATCTCTAGAACGAAGACTGTAAAATCACCATGCAGCGTAACCGTCATTTGGAATTTGCAGTTGATGGAAGCCTTTGATTTAGTTCTGATGTGAATGGTTTATTTCACGCTATAGGAATTGAACACGATTCAAGCGGGTGGAGGTTATAGACAGCTCTACCAG
Source organism: Bulinus truncatus (assembly GCA_021962125.1). Lineage (NCBI taxonomy): Eukaryota > Metazoa > Mollusca > Gastropoda > Planorbidae > Bulinus > Bulinus truncatus. Next base: position 6,986,915 of record JAGDYQ010000030.1, on the reverse strand, counting down.
AAGTCTAAAAGCAGTACTGTTGCATAATGGGAATATTTTATTCCTCCATACCTGTAGCACACCAACACAAATGAAGGAGGATTATGATTATGTTCGTAATCTGCTTGAACACATTGACTACAAAAAGTATAGATGGAATATATGTGGGGATTTTAAAATGATTGGGTTTTTGCTAGGCTTGCAGGGTGGATTTACTAAATATTCCTGTTTTTTATGCCTGTGGGACAGCAGGGCTGAATCAGAACATTATAATAGAGCTGAATGGCCTGCTCGCGAATCTCTGGAACCGGGTTCACACAATGTAGTCAGAGAGGCCTTAGTTGATAAAAGTAAAGTGCTACTTCCTCCTCTCCATATTAAGTTGGGCCTTATTAAGCAGTTTGTGACTGAATTGGATCCTGGAGGTGAGACTTATGACAAATTCGCATCATGTTTCCCAAATTTACTGAGGCCAAAATATCAGGAGGAATTCTCGTTGGTCCACAAGTGAGAAAAATGTTAGCTTCAGAAACATTGGAAAAAACCATGAGTGGCTAAATGCAAGCATGGAAGTCTTTAAGAGCAGTAGTTAATGGAATCTTGGGAAATAATAAAGAACCACATTACAAGAACTTGTGTCTAACATGATAAAAACCTATCAGAAAATGGGATGCCGTATGTCCCTCAAAATGCATTATCTTCATTTCACACAGACTTTTTTCACGGGAATTTGGGAAGCACATGCGAAGAGCACGGTGAACGCTTCCACAAGACATTATGAGATGGAGCAGGAGGTACCGAAGGCACTGGGACAGTGCCATGATGGGTCAATATATCTGGTCAATTGTCCGACGTGATGGTACTGGACAGTGCCATGATGGGTGATTATACCTGGTCAGTTGTCCGACGTGATGGTACTGGACAGTGCCATGATGGTGATTATACCTGGTCAGTTGTCCGACGTGATGGTACTGGACAGTGCCATGATGGGTGATTATACCTGGTCAATTGTCCGACGTGATGGTACTGGACAGTGCTATGATGGGTGATTATACCTGGTCAATTGTCCGACGTGATGGTACTGGACACAAGCGTAAATGTCGTTCTTCGCAGCATTTTTAGAGATCCAAGTTTAAACTGACTTAGCTTTTATCTATGACATTTGTAATGTATCATGATCATGATATGCAAATATATCATTACGAACAAACAATTTGTGGCAATTGAACATTGCTTTGTGTTAAAATGTTTCGAATAAAAGAATTTTGCAGCTAGCTATATAAGTATGTTGCCATTATAAAAGCTTAAATCATGAGATTGTTGATATCTTGGGAATGGTCGATGATAGAGAAAAATTGATTACAGATTTGAAATCAACATCAACAAATCTAGTAGAAACTTTTAAAAAATTCAGAGGTACAAAATTTTTCTAATTTGTAACCCATTGTAATGTGTGGCTGTTTTATATAATGTGTGTTGCTGTATTAGATAATTTGTGTTGCTGTATTAGATAATGTATTCCACTATTTTAGAAGTTGTATGCCGCTACATAAGATAATGTATTCCTTTAAATTTTCTAATATATTAAAAATACTTACAATTCTCTCATCTCAAAGGCATATGGGTACACCACACTTCTGTAGGCATTACTGAGCTGTAGAATGAGATTTTTCTCGTCTTGTGTGAAGGAAGTTTTATTGATAGCTGAATACCGGACGTAGTTCTTGTACTTCTTGAACAGATCGTCTCGAGTAAATGTGGTCAAACTGTACAGATACGGTAAGTGAAGGGCACACAGACAAACAGACAAACAGATGGACACAACTTTGTGGTCAGTGGTGAGCATTCCAATAACTTGTGTCATCAGAAATGTAACAAAATGTTTTCAAACAGTTGAAAAATGATAATATTGATTTCTCTTGAAACTCCAGTCAAACTATAATTTTGATTTCTCAGTAAACTGCAGTCAAACAATACTACAAATTGGATGAAATAAAAAGACCAGAAAATATACAACACAAATGTTGAATAACTTTGATAAAACTGGATACAATATTGATGTCTACACTCGGTCTCTTCCATTGCTTTGGAAACAAAGTGAATCTTTATATATTGATCAAAAGGTACGTTGTACCCATTTATCCGAGGGTGTGAAGATTTTGATTTACGATGACCATTCCATTCTGACGTCGATAATAACAACAGGAAACCAGTGTGGTAGAGAGTGATGACGTGATATCAATGTTATCAATTTGCTGAACACTTCTGATGTCTGCTATCAATTTCTCTTGAAGTAAGGAAGACTGTGTCTGTGGGGATTCTCTTCATTGTTAATCTGTAATACAAAAACAAGAGTATGTCTGTATTTACTAAGATTTGTATCTATAAGAGAAAAGAGTATGAGATGGAATATTTGCGTGAAGTAGAAACCACTTTATATTATTTAATGGCTATAAATTATGACTTTGAGCTAGAGTTACGAACTAAGACCTAGTTTACAGCATTCAACAAAGCAGTATTTCTAGTTACAACTCCAAAAGCATGCATTGTTGTTGAGACTTAGCGAGTTGTAATTTTGTAGTAATTGAAAACAAAATATTTTAAGACATTTTCGTGTATTTAAGATTTAGTCTCTATTTAATATGTTATTAGATATATTATAACGTATAATGTATCAAAAAAGTATACGTATTAACTACGAAAACTATACTTGTCTGAAATAGATGCAATAATCACAACAATATAAGAAGATAAGTAAAAGATACGTATTATTTTATCATTGGTTTTCATCACCAGTGGCTGTATATATCTTATAAATATCGACCCAATTTAATTACGGTAAATATGAGAACAAATTCTAATATTCTATGATTTTACTGAAGTTTTCTCCTCAAATAATTATTTACATCAAATCTATTGTATTTTCTACAATAGTCGGTAAATTAATATTCTTCATGGCGTCATCTTTCACTGTTTCTTTAAGACACCACCTTTTTATTCAATAACAATATTCCTTCAATTACACGACTCTATCACATTAACATCTAGATAACAGTAACTTCTCTGTCACATTAACTTCTCTGTCACATTAACGTCTCTGTCACAGTAACTTCTCTGTTGATTTCTCGTTGATATTAAAGTCTTCTCGAATTGCTCTGTGACATTAACTTAATTGGGATATTAACATTTTTGTAAAATGAACGAATTTTGAGATTATAATTTATTACATTATCTTATATTGGCAATATATAATTTGTATCATTATCTTTTATTGGCATTATATAATTTGTATCATTGTCTTATACTGACATTATATAATTTGTTTCATTTTCTTAAAATGGCAATATATAATTTGTATCATTATCATTTATTGGGATTATATAATTTGTATCATTGTCTTATATTGACATTATATAATGTGTTTCATTTTCTTATAATGGCATTATGTAATTTGCATCATTATACTTTAATCAGTTTGTGTGACATCAGTCCACATAGTTTATTTCAAAATCTGTGTGATATCATTCCACATGGTTTATTTCAATGTCTGTGTGACATCATTCCACATGGTTTATTTCATTGTCTGTGTGACATCAGTCCACATGGTTTATTTCAATGTCTGTGTGACATCAGTCCACATGGTTTATTTCAATGTCTGTGTGACATCAGTCCACATGGTTTATTTCAATGTCTGTGTGACATCAGTCCACATGGTTTATTTCAATGTCTGTGTGACATCAGTCACATGGTTTATTTCAATGTCTGTGTGACATTAGTCCAAATGGTTTATTTCAATGTCTGTGTGACATCAGTCCCATGGTTTGTTTCAATGTCTGTGTAACATCAGTCCTCATGGTTTGTTTCAATGTCTGTGTAACATCAGTCCACATTGTTTTCTTCAATGTCTGTGTAACATCAGTCCACATGGTTTATTTCAATGTCTGTGTAACATCAGTCCACATGGTTTATTTCAATGGCGGTGTATATAGTGTTGTCATGAGACGTTTTCTACGACATTATTATTTAGCAGATATTTCACTTGTCCATGACACTGCCATGTATGAAATAAACAAGTGATAACAGAATGTGTCCACAGTTCGTTGTTAGTACACACATATTGAAATAAACACAAGGCTTTAGTTTCAACATCCTTGTCCGAAATGTTAAGTTAGTCACTAAACAAAGGCCACACACACACACACACAGACACACATACGCACACAACAAACACACACACACACACATTCAGACGCACACGCACAGACAAACACACGTGAAAGAGAGAGAGAGAGAGAGAGAGCTGAGAGCATAGTTAATATGCTTATAGTTTTGTTCTACGTGTTGAAATGACAAACTAGACATTTGTTGATTGAATGAAAAACTAGACTCTTGTTGATATCAATAAGGAAAAATGAAACAGTTTTGTTTTTCACACATTAGTCAATTATGATATTTCTTAAAGTTCAGCTGAAGTTAAAATGATAAACAAAAGCCAGACTCAGAAGTATTGTTTTATCTGGATATGCTTCATTGCTCCACTTCTTTCAGTGAAACCTGTACCACAACATTGCAGTTTTAAATGGGATACGTCCGCTAAATGTCTTTAAGTTGACTTATTTAAAACATTGGATACTTTGTAAGATTGGTAGATAAAGTTGACAGATGATACGTGGAAACAACAATTACACTGGCACACAGACACACTCAAAACGCACACACAAAGACATAGACACACAGGCACAGCGGCATACAAGCACAGACTAACAAAGTGTAAATCTGTAATGTCTACATTATGTCTTGACAAATGTAATATTTTGTCCTAATTAATTGTCATTGTAAACTAGGCGTTCCATTACGGCCGAACACTGTTTAATTCTATAATGTATAGGACGTCATATTAGTGAGTGCTTTAAAATTATATTTATTTTAAATGTAAGGCCTAGTAGTCTTGAAAACATTTATAGTAAGAAGACTTGTATGTACATTATGATGCATGTGTAGGTAGATATAGTTCTTCCACCTGTTTCTGGCAAATGATTTATCACAGACGAGTTCGCTTAAAAAATACCATTCTTGTGATATGTGTGTGTGTTGAGTGTATGTGTATATATGTGAGTGTATGTGTGTGTATGTGAGTGTATGTGTGATTGTGTATCATTACACTTTTATTTACCTGTTTACAGGCGCTGTTCACATGCATCAAAACGAAGTCAACAAAAAGTTAATCTCTAGATAAGATCTAATCCGGTTGTACACCCTTTGTATACTAATCTGACACATTAAAATAGAATCTCCTACCATGTTGGCGCACTCATCCCAAGGCAAACATTCTGAGCTCTGACGATAACTGGTAACATTGTAAGACACCCGCCCACAAACCTGTAGTCAAGTGAGAACAGGCGTTACTCGCTATGAATAAATTTAGATTGAAACGAACGATACGTTATTTAGGTTAGTGTGCAACTAGTAGTGTAATAGAGCTTAATGGAAAATATGTATAGGGCGGGGGTGGGTTTCCTCTCCCCGTTCCTTCCAACTGAACTTTCTCTTGAACAGTTTGAAAGTGTTTTGATGAGCTTGTTCCAGGAGTTAAGTTTAAACTATCAGCCACTGAAACGGTTCATTGAATTCAATGATATAGACAAGGCTAGTGGGCAGTGGTTGCTGGCATGGGTGGGGTGTCGTCCAAAATATTTTCCGACACCGACACCGGTGTCGGTTTTCTAAAATCCGCCGACACCGACACCGGGGGGGGGCAAGGAAGGATTATTGTGTATTTTTCCCTTTATATATCTCATACTATATATATAAAGATGCTCGTCTAATTGTATATTTATTCTTCTTGGCTCTACAACCCATTTAGGGTCCGTTGATCAAATGGCACTGGGCCGCCCAAAAACATTTATTTACTTTTTATCTGTTGTAGTGTATTTCTCTCAGGATAGTTCGACATCTACCCCTCTCGGGCCGCGGTAAAATTATCAAATGTCGACCGGTCTGCGGCGAGAAAAAGGTTAGGGACCACTGCACTAACACACACACACCACTTCTATGGTACCGGTAGCTTTTATTTTGTTTGAACAAAATAAATATTGCCTTTGTATCTTACTAAGCTACTCTTTTCAAAGCAAGTTTGTCGGCATTTTTATTTTTCGACCTCACCATGAATATACCTAATTTTATAGATGAATATAAAAAAACTTAAAGAAGGTATAATTATGTTTCAGCATGTATTGTATGGGCCTAATTTGTAATGTAATTACTAAATAAAAAAGTAAATAAATAAAATTCCCGAACTGTGCAGTTAAATGTGTTTATTTATATAATTATGCACAGGGCGCCGAGGTAGACGGGTCTCCGAAATAGTAATCTTGAAAACAATGTTCAGCTTCTAAACCAGACAAGGGCAATCTACGTCCCGTTAAACGTTTTGATTTGATCCGCAGTACCTCCCCTTTTTCATTACATTGATAACATTTACATTTATGTTAGCTCACATAAAGTATTATAAACACTCCAGTGATCTGCTCTTGGTCCAGCCCTTCATCAAATTTAAGAACCTGTTGTGGTTCTTTAGTAGTTATAAATTTGCATCTTTGATCTGCGATTTTGCAGCATGTCCATTACGATGAAAAAAAAAGTTATCAGTTGTACATGTAACATTGAAAGGTTACGAAAAACACTAGATATGGACATCAAGAATAGCTGCAGTGAATACATTGAAGTAACAAAATAGTATGGTTTACTTCAAGATATGCCACAGTATGTGGGATGTTATTTTTATAGTAAACCTGAAGCGGCCAATTCGCTACTTTTAATAAGTTCTCATTTATGTGTAGGCTTATGCTCAAATATTGGTCAAGATTATTATTGACGATTGCCTAAGTCAGCAAGTCACTGCAAAGTACAGACATATCCAACAACACTAGAGTAATGATGCTTGGAAGTTTATAAGTGGCCATTCAGAGAATGCAGAATGCTGAAATAAAATCACGGCAAGGGCTACAGACAATGATAAAAGATGGTTGTTCCAGACCTATTTTTAGAAAAGAGAGAGGCGTATGAAGACACTACATACTTAACAGTTAATAGAGTAAGGAATCGTTATTTTACACCCTAATTAAACCTGACATATGTAGTGAAAATGTTTGTATTGCAATAGGTGGTGGTGGGGGGGCTGCGCCTCAACAGCTCCAGCTACGGACTGGGCTTTAATGTAGTGTCATTAGGACGTAGACTGGTAATGCTTCAGTCTGGCTGGGGATAAATTAAGCTGTGGAGTGTTAGTTGTGAGTTAACTTTGATTGTAGGAACATTTGAAACAGATCATTCTTTGAAGTTCTAAAAGACTTGAATAGGTTTTGTGTAATCTTTCTCCAACATGGATATTGATAGACAGATGCAAACTAAAAATTTCTCATGATTTACAATGATTGAGTGAATAACAGAGTGAACATAGCCAGTAGCCTTCCTATCTGCTTTCAGTCAAAATTCTGTTAATGTTGACAAGTTGTTGTAATGTAGAGAATCTCGCTTTGGAAAATGATACATTTGTTGATAAACAGATTTACCATGTATTTATTTAAAAAGAAAAACTTAAGAAAACTTTAAATTAAAGATTTGCTAAGAACTATCTGACGTTGTTCTGGATTATTTAATTAAAGTTCTAGTATTTTTTTTTTGGGGGGGGAGATTTTGCGCCGAACCGACTCGGACAAAATACAAATGCCGACACCGACACCGGGCAAAGTACAAATGCCGACACCGACACCGGCAAAACTACCGACACCACCGATACCGACACCGACTCCCCAGCCCTGGTTGCTGGTGTTGAACATTCTGTATAAGCTGCATATAAATGAAGAATGGCGGGGAAAGTGATTTTAGTGTCAATTTATTATTAGACCTCGGTTTAAAAGTAACTTGGTTTACTAGTCTTTCTTAAGACCAGCAAAATGTTTTGACAAAATTTGCCTTGAAATACGAGCGACACCTTGCAAGACCAGCAAAATGTTTTGACAAAATTTGCCTTGAAATACGAGCGATACATTGCAAGACCAGCAAAATGTTTTGATAAAATTTGCCTTGAAATACGAGCGATACATTGCAAGACCAGCAAAATGTTTTGACAAAATTTGCCTTGAAATACGAGCGATACATTGCAAGACCAGCAAAATGTTTTGACAAAATTTGCCTTGAAATACGAGCGATACATTGCAAGACCAGCAAAATGTTTTGACAAAATTTGCCTTGAAATACGAGCGATACATTGCAAGACCAGGCAACATAGTTAACGTAGTTAAAACAGATATAGTTTGTGATTCCTGCGTTATTAAATAGTTTTGAAAATTAAATGATAAACTATATTTCTATTATATGTAATGTGTTTTGATTTAATGCTTTTTCAATATTATGTAATATACAGTAAATCGATTTCTCTAAATACAAACTGAGCCAGTTTTCAAATACAAACTTTCACTTGTTGAAATGACAAACTAGACTCTCGTTGGTTGAAATGGCAAACTAGACTCTTGTGGTTGAAATGACAAACCAGACTCTTGTTGAAATGACAAACTAGACTCTTGTTTGTTGAAATGGCAAACTAGACTCTTGTTGGTTGAAATGACAAACCAGATTCTTGTGAAATGATAAACTTGACTCTTGTTGAAATGACAAACCAGACTCTTGTTGATTGAAATGACAAACTAGACTCTTGTTGAAATGACAAACCAGACTCTTGTTGGTTGAAATGACAAACCAGACTCTTGTTGATTGAAATGACAAACTAGACTCTTGTTGAAATGACAAACCAGACTCTTGTTGGTTGAAATGACAAACCAGACTCTTGTTGATTGAAATGACAAACTAGACTCTTGTTGGTTGAAATGACAAACTAGACTCTTGTTGAAATGACAAACCAGACTCTTGTTGAAATGACAAACTAGACTCTCGTTGGTTGAAATGGCAAACTAGACTCTTGTGGTTGAAATGACAAACCAGACTCTTGTTGAAATGACAAACTAGACTCTTGTTGGTTGAAATGGCAAACTAGACTCTTGTTGGTTGAAATGACAAACCAGATTCTTGTGAAATGATAAACTTGACTCTTGTTGAAATGACAAACCAGACTCTTGTTGATTGAAATGACAAACTAGACTCTTGTTGAAATGACAAACCAGACTCTTGTTGGTTGAAATGACAAACCAGACTCTTGTTGATTGAAATGACAAACTAGACTCTTGTTGAAATGACAAACCAGACTCTTGTTGGTTGAAATGACAAACCAGACTCTTGTTGATTGAAATGACAAACTAGACTCTTGTTGGTTGAAATGACAAACCAGATTCTTGTTGGTTGAAATGACAAACCAGACTCTTGTTGGTTGAAATGACAAACCAGACTCTTGTTGGTTGAAATTGCAAACCAGACCCCTGTTGATTGAAATGGCAAACTAGACTCTTGTTGATTGAAATAACAAACCAGATTCTTGTTGATTGAAATGGCAAACTAGACTCTTGTTGATCGAAATGGCAAGCTAGAATCTTGTTGATCGAAATGGCAAGCTAGAATCTTGTTGATCGAAATGGCAAACTAGAAACTTGTTGATTGAAATGACAAACTAAACTCTTGTTGATCGAAATGGCAAACTAGACTCTTGTTGATTGAAATGACAAACTAAACTCTTGTTGATCAAAATGACAATATAGACTCTTGATGACTGAAAAGACAAATTAGACTTTTGATGATTGAAATGACATACTAGACTCTAGGCGTTACGTTTTGTAAGACAAGCTACACATTTATATAAAAAATACAAACTTGATATTAAGGTATAGATCATGATGTTTAACTACAAATACTTTATGCATTTTATTCCAAACTTTATGTGCCAACTACTGAAATGAAGGTCTTCTCCTCATTTGCACTGCTGGTATATTTAACATATGTGTAGTGTGTATTGTTTACCTATGTTTGTGACTGTGTAGCAATAGCCATAATGAACAAATAGGTGTAAGAAATCTCTCACTTAGAATATCATAAAGGTAGGAGTTTCGAATGTAAAAAAACGTCCCACGACTATAAATATAATACGTAGTGGTACGAGCGATGACTCAATGAAAAAGTGATGTCTAAACTTTTTCATAATTGTTTATATTAAATGTAAAAACCAGATAGGGAATAACTGTAAGAAATCGTTCTCCAATTTATCTGACTGGTTCGAGCCATTATCTCAACATCTGAAAAACAGAAAACATATGATCCAATTTATGCCCTTTCCATACACTCACATAATCTTATCCCACATCCCTAAATATCACGACAACTTAATCGGTAAGATGTATGTGGACTATGATTGAGGTCTTAAAAGTCAGCAGTGGCGTAACAAGGGTGAGCATGGAAAGGGGGGTCCACCCAACTTAAACTTTTGCAGTCGTTTTGCAATCACAGATATGAGTCGTATTGTACTAATTTCTCACATAGTAATGGCGTTAACTATAGATATGACGTTAACTATATCCGTGACCTAATCAAACTTCTTCGTGTCGTGTTAGTCCTGCAATCAGCTTCTCATTTCACTAAATTAGACCGATCAATGCCGGTGAGAAAGTGTTTATCCATTAGTGTACCAGTTGAAATGTATTTCTGTGGACGTTCTCATGAGCGAAGAGAGGTCATTTAAGAAGACGCTGGTAGATTTTATATAATCCTCATACTCAACCTCAAGTCTCTTCGCAGTTGATTTATTCCTCACTTGATGTAGAGTGGAATTAAAACCCACCACTTATATCAGACGATTTAAAGAAAATGTCACACATTAATTTGAGCAGCATCAGTTGATTTTCAAACTCCTATGAGGCCAAGTGGAACAACCTCTTGTTTACATGCATGCCGATAGTCTCATCAATCTTTAGTCTACAAATGAACTTTCAACACTTGCACACATATTGAGTCCACATATATTTTCATCTTATATTTAATAAAATAGCAGGGCGTATAACAAATGATTGGCACAGAGTGTAACTGAAGTTACGGTTGAACGATTCCTGAAGTTACGGTTGAACGATTCCTGAAGTTACGGTTGAACGATTCTACAGAAAATTATGTAGTCACCCATTGGACACATTCAACTAGAGGGTAACGTACCCAAGTCTATCACTTGTTAAGTGTTTGTGCTATTCATTAAACATCGTGTAACAAAGACTTTAAGTATTTCTATCTATATCGGAGTAAAGAAAGTGTGAATTGAAAGAACACACAAAATAACATTGAAGGAAATTTAATAATCGAGAAAATTAATTTTAATGTGAGTGCGTAATAATGTGCATGTGAGTGTGTGTGTCATTGGATGTGAGTGTTTGTGTGAATATGTGTGTGTATGTATGTGTGTAATGCTTGAAAAAAATGAATACGCTATGGCTTTTGATAAACGTTTTTATCAGCCCATTAACTTTGATCTTTCCTATGTTGTATAACTAAATTTTGTTATAGACTATGTGACTAGTTCTAGGGCTACAAAGCCAATGATAAAAACAATTAACCATTATATATATACATTGGCGTATTCATGGGGGAGCAAATGCTCCCCCTTTACATTTAAAAAAATGTCATAAAGTTGTTATTTGCCCCCCCACCCCCTGGAAAATTTGTGCCCCCCTGGAGAAATTCCTAGCGACGCTCATGTATAGATATATATAAGATATGAGACCGATACATATCGACGGACCAGTGTCCCTAAGCCCATCCAGCTTACAAATCGGTATCCGACATTATAAGGAAAAGTAAAGGCGGCTTAGCTTTGTAAGTAGCCACACAATACCATAGAATAACAGCGGCTACAGATAAGGGGACGGATGGTCGTGCGGTAAATCGCTCGGCTGTCGACCTGAAGGTACCTGGTTCGATCTCCGGTGAGGACCAAGGACATTTTACATGGCTATATCTGCCGTGGTGCCTCTATGGCCATTTCACTATGGTAGGGATAAAAATCGTCCATTAGTGGTGTATAGTCTCTAAGAGATTTCATCTCATCCTTACATTTCTCTTCACACACAATTTACTACTTCATCTGAGCCCGATGGTCTATATAGTCTTTATACGTGAACCTAACAGAGAAACCTATATTTAGTTTAATGTCTACCCAGCGTTATATTTATGGTTTATTTAGTTTATGTCTACTCAGTGTTATGTTTATGGTTGTTAGTTGGAACGATCTGGCCCTATTTATGGTTTTCAAGTTTCATTTTACTTATTTTAAAATAACAAAATCCATAAGAGGTAAAAAATTCACCCGCTTTTTAGTTAGATATAAAATAATACTGTCTTTATTGAACAGTTGGCCTTAATTTAATGAATGTTTGCCTTAATTTAATGACAGTTGACCTTAATGTAATGAAAATCAACACAGCATTTTTGGTGTTAGGTAGTAGTGGTATCTAACTACGTTTCTTGATTAAGTATTCTCATAATGAAGTTGCAGCGTTTCGATGACCACAGTTTGACAGCCATGATTTGAACGTTTCTCGTCAGTCATCTTAATTTAAAAAAAACAATAACATTGAACAGTGGGAATAAAAACAAAAAACATTCAATAAATTATTTGTGTGGCGCACCGGACGTATTTACAGCGAAACAATAAATCTACTTTGACAAAGCTATCACAGGTACGAGTCTTAAAAAGTTTTTAATCACGGGTATGAGTCAATATAAAACAGTTTAAGCTGCTGAACCAATCTAGGTAGCATATAGGTAGCATGAAACAATATTGGTAGCACAAACCCTATGTGGGTGTAAATCGCCTTCAAATAAAATAAAGATCAAATAATATCAAATAGCAATAGTCATGAATGTCGCCGTAACCCGTTCCTCTGTTTGAACTTCAAAAGTTTCCCACGCCAGTCATGTCTAGCTCATATATTTAGATCAAACTCTGACATACATTGTGTGGAACCTGTATGTTAAGTTTTCTTTCACTCAGTGGGCGGAACATGTTTACATTTTGTACGCAACATTCACATCAGATGATCCAACCAGTATAACTTAGGTGTCAATATTTTACTTCAATATAATTATTAATATATAGGCCTAATGTACACAGTTAACTTTGCCTATCTGGGCTAATGTACAGTTAACTTTGCCTATCTGGGCTAATGTAGCGGAGAACATGGTGGAAAATATTAGAGGCGGATTTATAGCAGCTTAGGAAAATATCGCGTCCATTACACACCTTAATACTTACGTCATGTTTTATTATAGAAACTTTATTCATGGCACATTTCTTTTTATAAATAAATAGTTGTGCAATTACTTTCTATTTTTTTACATCATTTTTATAAGCTTTTAATTAACTTCATTTTCTGTCTTCATATTGTGTAGCTCTATTATGGACCGAAGTTAACTTTTTATTGAGGTTTAGAATGGGAAAAAATACGCATTGAGATATGGAGCCGAAATAGTTACTGGTGTATAATGGTGTGGAATAGTGAAGTTTTATTACTCCGAAATGGACTATCCAATATGGCTAGGGCTGCTAAGCGCGAATAAACAGTAACCACTTTAAGTCTTTTAAAACTAAACGTTATATATGTTACCGGCAAAGTGTGAAATGCCGGCATTCTATAGAATGCCTAGGCAATGTATAGTACGCCTGGTCGTTTTAGGCAAAGTATACAATTTTTAATTTTTGCATACTTTTCCATCATGGTTTGCATCCTCATGCATGTCTACTGCAGAAAGGGCTGTCTCTTGCATTATTTCATCTCTGTCTATCTGCTCTTGTGTTGTTTGTATGTTCTGTATTCTTTTTCGAGGTATTCCTCTGTTTCCATATTTTGTAAAACATTGTCAGGTAGGGACGACGTTGTGAGGCCTATTTTAGCTTTGCAGCCAAAGTGCTTCGTATGGTGATCTTTTAATTCCAGAATGAAAGCTCTGTTCTTCATGAGTTGGACGAACCGTAACCCCTCACTCCAGCGGCCAGTTTTTCCATCTTGCATTCAAACACACAACATATTTTCGATGTCCTGGTTAGCCCTTTAGACGCTCCCCTGGCTTTGTGAGTGGTGCGGCTTACCATGAACGATCTTCAAGGTGGGCAGTACTCCTTAAGCTGCTTACCACACTGTTTGCAAATTCTCTGCCGTTATCGGACTGTAGAATTGTTGGAGCACCAAGCAACGTAAATATGTCTACGAGTTGGTAGGGTACTTCTTCTGCCCTCTTTGTCTTCAGGGCCCTGAGAACCACGAACTTGGTGAGATGATCTTGATACACCATTATAAACTTGTATTCCCCATCAGGATGGGATTGAAAGTCAATGAGATCGACCTGACAACGGGAGTTGAATTCTGAAAAAAACCATTGGCTTGACTACAATGCCTTTTTTGACGCCTTTTTGTTTTTTCTGGCAAGGTTCACGAAGGTTAACATACAGTTCAATATCATGACGTGTAATGTTCTTGTATTCGGGTGATAGTTCTTTCAACATTCTGTCCCGTCCTCCATGACCAATAGCCAAATGGGCATTATGAAGTACGTCAAATAACTTGGAGTCCGCGACGTAAAACTGAATGGCACTCACACCTTCTTTTTCCACCATCATGACATCATAGTGTTTCACCAGCCAATAGTTACATACTTTGCCGAACGCGAACTCGGCATTCTATAGTATGCCTAGGCAATGTATGAAATAGCAACTTATTTCATACTTTGCCTGAAAAATTCAGGCATTCTATACATTGCCTAGGCATTCTATAGAATGCTGGATTTCACACTTTGCTGGTAACATATATATATATATATATATATATATATATATATATATATATATATATATATATATACTAGTTGCAAGTACCCGGCTTTGCCCGGGTTTAAAATAAGGTTTTCTGATTACCTTCTGTTTTCTCCCCCTCCTTCTCTCCCCCTGTCCATCCCCCTCCCTCCCTCTCTCCCCCCTTCATCCTTCCCTCTCTCTCCCTCCCTGCCCCCTCTCTCTCTTTATCTCTTCCTCCCATTTCTCCCATTCTCTCTCTCCTCTCTCCCCCTCCCTCTCTCTCCTCCTTAACCCCCTCTCTCCCTCCCTCCTTTCTCCCTCCCTCCCTCCACCTCTCTCTCCCTCCCTCTCCTCCCCCTTCCCTCCCTTCCTCATTTCCTCTCTCTCCTCCCTGCCCCCTCACTCTTTCTTTATCTCTTCCTCCCATTTCTCCTATCCTCTCTCTCACTCTCTCCTTCTCTCCCTCTCTCTCCCTCCCTAACCCCCTCTCTCCCTCCCTCCTTTCTCCTTCTCCCCTCTACCTCTCTCCCTCCCCTCTCCCCTTTCCTCCCTTCCTTATTCCCTCTCTCTCCCTCCCTGCCCCCTCGCTCTTTATCTCTCTCCCACCCTCTCTCTCCCTCCCTTCCTTCTCTCCCTCTCTCTCCCTTCCTAACCCCTCTCTCCCTCCCTCCTTTCTCCTTCCCTTCCTCTACTTCTCTCCTCCCCCCTCTCTCCCCTTTCCTCCCCTTCCTGCCTCTCTCTCCCTCCCTGCCCTCACTCTTTATCTCTCTCCTCCCTCTCTCCCCACCCTCTTTCTCCCTCCCTCCCCTCTATCTCCCTCCCTACCCCCTCTCTACCTCCCTTCCTTTCTCTTTCCTTCCCTCCCTTCTCTCTCCCTCTCTGCCTATATATATATATATATATATATATATATATATACTTATTATTATGGCTTCACACTTCTTCTAAAATCCTTCTTCATTCCTTTACCTTCCTCAAACTGTACAAATCAGGAGCATGAAAAAACAGCAACAATTCTTTGCACACAAAAGCACGATACAGCACCAGCGCGCAAGTTCTATTCGATCATCGGAAATGACGTCACAGAGGAATTTTATCTATGGCGCCGTCAAGATTACTTTAATATAGTAAAATACTAAAATAAAAATAATTTATTACAATTAAACTACCCATCGAGATGAAACGAAACCTGTCCTATAACCTTCCCCATGTAAATATGTGTATGTGTAACAAATTTAACGTTATTTGTTTGTCTGGATCTTGAGATATAAGGGAACAGACAGACAGACAGACAGACAGCAAATGCGTCTTATAAGTATAGAGATATGCAATTTACTAAAAGATTAATTTTCAGAAGGCTTATAAAGTGTAGAATACAAACGAATACAGCCAACAGTGACTGGTATTTAATATTGTTTGGTGAATACGAGATAATAAAAAACTTTGTCAAATATGACAAAAATTTTTGCCCGTGAAAATATTTGAGGACAAAACTAATTGGAATAAACTTAGAGAATTAATAGGCTTTTTCCTATTTCATGTATAGTATAAGGAATGAAGCATGTTTATTTAACTTCTTCATGTCTTTTAGTCTTATTCGCATTTAAGAATTAAAAGCCACAATAGTAACTAGAACATCTTTAATATTTGATGAGCTAATAATAAAATTTAATGTGAATGTTCACTTAGTAAGATATAAGTGTATAAAAAACTATCGATTATGTCAGGTTTTGATTTAGTTCTATTTCGTACACTTCATGCTTTGAAGTTAACTAATGTCAGGATATTATGGTGGGGGGGAGGGGGAGGTGGATTTAGAAAGGGTGTGTTGTGAGTGAGGAGAGATCTGGTGTTTGTTTTTAAAAAAATCAACTAGGGAAAAGTGTGGGAAGAACACTTAGAGAGTGAGGTTGTGATAATAAATTATTGTAAATATTAGACTTATTATTGTAAATATAGACTTATTATTGTAAATATTAGACTTATTATTGTAAATATTAGACTTATTATTGTAAATATTAAACAGATTTAGCGTTATATATAACGTTGTCAACATTTAAAATATTTTTAAAAGTTTTGTGTTTCACACGATTATGTTTTTAAATCGAAATTATGGGAGTACATGAGAAAAAGGAGCTAAGCAATGAAACATGTTTTAAAACAGATCGTTTGACCAAAAATGATTTGTAGGTGTTACGGGTTCTTTCTATGTACTCTGTAAATGTTGATGAATTTTCACACACACAGTCATATAAACAGACAATACTCAAACACTTGTTGATGTGCAATTTAAATTCAGTTTAACTTTATTTAACCTACTCGTGCCTGCACTTTCAGTAAAATTCCGTCTATTTCGATCTCTAAATCTAAAAACTAAAACCTTCTGCTTCGATCGACTGCTCGCCCCGGAATGTCGTGGGAAGGAATAGAGGAGGGGCGTTCCGACATCAAAGCCTGACTCGTGGGTTTTCTCGGTAGGGCTTTGATCTTGGTCAGTGGTCAAAGTTGCGGAGTCACACCTTCGTCCAGCTCGTCCAGCTCCCGAGCGCCTGGTAGCTGTGATCGCTCTCCGCTGAGGGGAACACAATATGGGGGGTAGCTGTGATATGGGAGGGGGTCTGCGATCGTAACAATAGGCTACAAGGATATTTGCGGCATTTAGATTCTTTTTCCTGATACTATTAGTTTATTTTGCCATGACTTTTCGACAAGCTTTCAATAATGATAGCATAAATTATGAAAACATTTGATGTCTTTTGAACTTTATAGCTTTTGGACGAATTTTGAAAATAAATAGATAGCTGGGGAAAAAGTTTTTTTAAATATTTATTTTATAAATGGCTTCATGGAATAGCAATGCTCTGAAAATGCTACAGTTTAGCTGACCAAATATAAATGACCACAAGGGAAAAAATAAAGTGTTAATCTAAACGACCCAATACAAATTGTAAATGTTTTAGAGTTATTCCACAAATGGGGAAATAGAGTTCAAAGTTACTAACAAATATTCAGTAAATGATTTTAATAAATTAAAAAAATTGATAGTTTAAAGATTGATAATGTTTTTTTCCCAGTTGAAATCTTTGAATTATTGCCACTAAAACATTCGTTTATAAAAACTTATTGAGCATGAGATGGACACAAAAAGCTAGGAGCTTTTTAAGTATATATGAATCAAATTTCCTACTATAAACATCCAATTAGATAAAGAATGAGAACTAGACATACCTGCAGAAAATCTATTCCGTGAAATCCATGAAAGGGTTTAGATGTTCATCTCTTAGATACTATTAACCACTAAGGAACTGTTTTCGTAGTGCCCTTCTTTCAAAACAACCATAGCTGATAATGCAATGGCCATGGAGGCATCACAGGAAACATGGAGGGAACTTTAACGATGAATTGATACATTTCTTGGTTCTCAGGTCGACAGGTGAGTGCTTAACACACGGCCATCTGTCGTCTGCACACAATAATATTCCCCTCTGTTAAAGCCGAAGTATGTTTCTACAGGAAGTCTGCAGTTTTGTGTCGAGATAATATTTGATAAAATTAACAAACCAAATTTGTATATGACTGACATGTTTAGACACAGGCTACAATGAAACATGCACCTCAATAAACCACTTGACCATCGGAAGTTGTTTTACACACGAGATGATGCTATCAAATTCCAATTGACAGGCAGCAAATAATTTACTTGTGTGTGAGCTCCAACACATGGATATAGGCAACGAGCTAATGCATTTTTATGAATTGAACTTACAGTTCTATGTAAAAGAGAACAGCCATATTTGCACAGAAATAAAAATACATAGTTTATAAGCGGCATACAGGATAAGAAGAGAAATGTCTTTACAAACCATTTATTAATTGTTAGAGAAATGTCTTTACAAACCATTTATTGATTGTTAGATTAAAGCAGATTTCTTAAAAAAAATTGATATTATATATCCTTTATTTTTGTTCATGTATTTTGAATATAGTTTTTCAATAATCTTTATGATTTATCTTTTATATATAGCCAGGGTGTCTCCACAAGTTACGCTTGGTGATTAGACCCAATCAAACAGCAGTCAGACTCACATACTGAAAAAGAAATCTCGCTTCCGTTACAATTTAGCAGTAAGCAAGGTCGCTAAACATTATTACTTTGAACATAGGATCTTACTTATAAATAGAATTATTTTGTGGAAACAAATGCTCATTGTGACCTCGTTATCGGCAATCCCCGATACTGAGAATAATCCAAGAGAATATTGAAGTACAAAGGTATTGCAAACATAAACTAGCATAATAAAGTTAATAGGAATGTTACATTTTCAATTATATTTTTTGTAATCAACAAGGCACCAGGTTGGCTATATTTTCTTAGTTAATTCTCAGTAGGATATATTGTACTATACTACAATGTTTACAATACTTGTGTAAACTAAGAAAAATGTATTGAATTCTAGCACAACAAAGTGTCCGCTGGGGGATTTGTCCGCTGGGAGTTTTGTCCGCTGGGAGTTTTGTCCGTGGGGGTTTTGTCCACTGGGGTTTTGTCCTACACTCGCGGTAAAGTGCTCAACTGTCCACCTGAAGGTGAGAGCCAAGGTCGGGTCATGGTGAAAGTTTCCTTTAAGTCTCCCGTTGTGCCTCCATGGCCATTACACTCCCGGTTTAGGTGGGGATGAAAGAAAGGCACTACGAAACCTTAATGTTGTCCCCACATGGCAGATGGTCTTGTGGTAAAGCGCTTGACTGTCAACCTGTGGGTTCCTGGTTCAATCTCTGGAAAGGACCAATGGATATTTCAGATCATGGGTAAAGTCTCCTTTGTATCTCCCTATTGCTTATGGTGGGGATGAATAAAGGGTACTATAAAAACATCCCCGTTAGTAGTTTATAGGATCTAAGAGATTTCATCTCATCCTTCACACACACACTAGAAAAATTTAAACAAATTTACCAAAATGGAAACAGTTCTAGATACAGTATTATACATTTCTTAATTATAATATGTAGGTCTCAGGTTTTCAAGAAAACATGTTTTTTCTTGGTATATTGCATTAAGCAATTTAAACAATATTGCACTTGATTTCCAGCCTAAATATTTCATGTCATGTAGTGAAAATAATATTTACTTCCAAATCAAGGTTTTATTTTGATCTGTCTCACATAGACACAAAGCAATCTTTTCTTAAGTTTTTTTTTTTGCTATAAATTCACTAATACAAGAAATAATGGTGGAGAGGAGGGTTGAAGTCCCATGTAAATATCCCCTTCCTTCCACCCACCTTTGAAACGCATTTGATTTTATAAGAAGTATCACAACAAAAATACCAGGAACTGTTTTCGTAGTGCCCTTCTTTCAACACAACCATAGTGGATAGTGCATTCCATTTGTCTGCTCTTGGTCCGGATTTTCAAATGAAGTTTAGAACCCATTGTGGCCCTTCCGTGGTTATAAATCTACATCTTTGATCTTTAGTGTACAGATATTAGGAAGTGTACAGGCACACATATAATCTGTAAATCATAGTGTTAGATATGTGTATAAAGTACACAAATGAACTTTAATTTCACAGCACTTCTGTAAAATGGAAGAAAGAAATGACTGCTCATTCGATTTATAACCATTTTGTAGCATGTCCATAATGATAAAAAACCAACTATTTTCAGTTTTAAATGTAGCATTGAAAGGTCACATGTATAACAGAAATGAACATCAAGAGCAGCAGCAGTGAAAAATACATCTTGAAGTAACTTTAAAGATATCTCAGAGTACGCAGGTCGTAACTTTATACTTAACATGAAGCAGCCAATTTAGTAACTTTAAATAATTTCTAATGTATATGTATACTGGGATGTCAGTTAAGGTTGCTGTCAATAATTGACTATGTCAGCAAGTGACTACAAAGTAAGAACATATCTAAAAGCACTACAGCTATGATGCTTATGAGTTTATATATGGCCATTTAGTGTGCAAAATAATGGAATGAAATCATGACTACAGACAATGATACAAGAAGGATGTTACAGAACTATTCTAAGAAGAGAGCAAGACGTATGGAAACACTACATATATAACAGGCAATAAATGAAGGAAGTGATCTTACACATTTATTAAACATGAAATGTGTAGTTTAAAGATGTTATACATCGTTTAGAGTTTTATTTATTTTTCAGAACGGTGGGTAGGAATTATCTCACAGGGCACCACAATTGATGCTATATTTCTGCGGATAGTATGGTGTGCATATAGTTGCACCTAGGATAGTCAAACAAAATTCATTGAAGAATCACATACGGTTATATAATTTTTGAGGGCTGGAGATGTGTTCCAGGTTTTACAACGTTTTTCTTAACTTCACTTCTTGTCTGTCTGTTTTTTTGTTCGTTTGTTTGATTGATTGTTTGTTTGTCTGTCCGAGGAATTTGGCAATCCAATTTTAGACCATTTTCCGATAAGCTATAGCCCTGATACTTTCAATAAAACTCAGAACCAGATGACAATGCAATATTCTTAATATTTCATTATAATTTGATGAGTTTCTTAATAAATAAAATAAAATATGTATGGCGAATAGGTCACAATCTTGTCTAAATCAGGGAAATTACTGGTGATAAATATAGTACACAGTAACGGAATTTGGCACCACTTTTAGACCACTTTCTGAAAAGCTATAGCTCTGATACTTTCAATATATCTCAGAACCCTATGACAATGCAATATTATTACTATTTCATTATGATTTGATGAGTTTCTTAAGTATTTTTAGAAAATAAAATTATTTTGGCTGAAGAAAAAATACTCTACTGTGCCTGAACATGTGTGACGTCATAGCTCTCAATATGTTCTAGCCAACCTACATATAGTTAGGTCCGTCTCACACCAAAACTTTTTAACTCTTCGTATTAATTGAAAAAAAAATTAGTTATAAAATATATTTTAACTAAAAGTAGAAAATAAAAATTACATTATAAAATATTTTATAAAAAACAACGTTTTTCTGAATAAATTGGTCACATGGTAATATACTTTATAAGAGCTTCTGATTTTTATAAAAACGAAAAACGTTGGGCGCAAGAACACAAACATCTAGACCTTTCTAACATACTCGAATTTATATAAATGAAAACCTGTTAAATATAATTTCACTATATTAATATATTGATTCAATTGACTTTACAAGTATTACATTCTATATCATGAGTTTAGGTTATACAACACTAGAATTAATTTTACATACTCATATGCATTTTGTTATCTAAGTTGTCATAAATGATCTGCAATATCGTGATATTTTGAAAAACTTCTGTAATAATTCTTTTGGGATTTAATTGTTAACATTTGATGATTCTAATACTGTAATACAAACATTCACATAATATAAAATCCATGCGCCCAACGTTTTCGTTTTATAAAAATCAGAAGCTCTTATAAAGTCTATTTCCATGTGACCAATTTATTCAGAAATTATTTTTTTCTGCTTTTAATACGCAAGAAAAACGTTGTCTTTATAAAATATTTTTTTACAATGTAATTTTTATTTCTTTGTAAAAGCTCGTTATATATACAAGTCAGATAAGATTTCAGTTTTTACAATTAGCGGGCGGAGTTTGAACTTTGTTACAACGTTACATTTCAAAGGGGGAAATGTTATATTTAAACTTATTTTCTTTTGAATAAGTTTGTATTTTAGAAGGTGAGATTGACGTAATTATACTACGGGTGTCACCAAAGTTTAAAGGTTGTTGACAGGTGGGGGGGAGTCTAAAAAATGCCAAATTTATGGACAAGCCTTTACACTATTTGCGTTTCTGTCAGATAAAGTTATTGAAACTTATCCACATTTTTTTTACGTTGTAGTTCCCTGTTTATTTCTCTCATTTGTTGTCAAGTAACCCATGTGTTAAACTGTGTTTGACTGTATAGTATATTTGATTGTAAAGTGCGTTTGACTGTATAACGTGTTTGACTTATGGTGTTTTTGACAGTATAGTACGTTTGAGTGTATGGTAGGTTTGACTGCATAGTGTGTTTGACTGTATAGTATGTTTGAGTGTATGGTGTGTTTGACTGCATAGTGTGTTTGACTGTATAGTATGTTTGACTGTATAGTGTGTTTGACTATACTTTGTTTGACTGTATAGTATGATATTAAACTCGCTGTTTGAAACTACCATCAAGTCTTGTGGTACTCGAACGTATAGTTTTAACTTGGTAAACATATGCACTAGGGTGATAAAAAATTATGAAACCACTTGCAATCGAGGAATCTATGTGTAATTTAAGAAGATAATTTTTTTTTTTAAAGTTCCCACACCTTCTCCTTTTTTGGAAGAAAAAAGTGAACATTTTTTTTAAAAGGACATGTTTTTTTGCTTATTTCAAAAGAGTAATAATAATAAATAATCCACTTTTATTAACAAATAAGGTACAGAACAGTTAGTAATCTGTACAGAATGTACAAAAATGTTTAAAACATATTTTTGTCCTATGAATTCAAATTTTTCTCGATTTCGCATGAAGTTCCTCCACCACTTTCACAGCACGTTCAGCAATTTGGTTAGATCTGGGAATTGGAATGTTAATTAATGACTTCTCGACTGGCCAATGGGTCTTTAAACACTTAATTGCCTTCTTGCATTATATCTTGATGAGTGTGGCGAATAGAACCAAGCATTTGCCCATTCGTAGCAGTTGAAGTCGCAGCCAGGAGCGAGGATGCTGCTCCACTCTGGTATCTGAAATAATGCTATAATAGTACATATCGCACATGAGTTCCATCTTGCCTGGTGTAAATTTGGTAGTTTCTTCCACCTGATGCGAGGCCAACGTGTAGTTGTTTTGTAATGACGATGTGCCTGACATAATTCAGATAACAACTTGAAATCATCTTGCCATCTGGGGTTCTCGCTTGTGCTAACATCATCTGTCGCAACGAGAGTGACATAGTTTTGTGTTAATTTGTCAATGAAGGAATATTTGAGTTCTGGTTTGCTCATTGGCTCTTGAATAAGAAAATTTATGAAATGTTTCAGAAGAGGTCGAGTACATGGTGCTGACAGTCATTATATTCTGGCTTCTGAAAGCCCTTACTCAAGACATCATCCTGTATGAGCTTTACAATCCCGTGCAAACGACCAGTATTTACTGCGGTTTTGTCGCATATTATCATGCAAATATTTTCTAAGCATCATATTCATCAATTAGCTGATGTAGTTTCTTGTGAATGGCTGCGGCAGAAACACTCTCATATAAGAATACCGCGTTTGATTTCGGATGTCATATTTTTCAGCAGAACTGCTTGGTTCTCTTGCCTTGCATCTTTTACCATCAAAGGAGAACCAATCTTTTGCTTTGAAGTTTTTGAACAATTTTGAATTTCATTTTCCGTCCTTCAGAGATTACTCGTTTCCAGACACCCGCCTGACTTGGAACCGGCACATCATGTCCCTGTTCATCAATGATTGCGAGAACGTCATAAGCTTTATGTGTAGAAATGTTGTTTTCAGTACTAGCAAACCCGTTGTTGTATTGCTTGCTCTTTAGTATTTCGGTTTGCATTCAGGAGATGACGTGGAAGAATAGGTTGGCGACTCGGGTGAAAAAGCAGGGTTTCCAGAATTCGAAGATTTTAGACAGTTGTATGTGTTTGTGTGGGTTGTGAGACAGTTGTATGTGTTTGTATAGGCTGTGAGACAGTTGTATGTTTTAGTGTAGGTTGTCAGACAGTTGTATGTGTTTGTGTAGGTTGTCAAACAGTTATATGTCTGTGTAGGTTGTCAGACAGTTGTATGTGTTTGTGTAGGTTGTCCGACAGTTGTTTGGGTTTGTATAGATTGTTGGACAGTTGTATGTGATTGTGTAGGCTGTCAGAGAGTTGTATGTGTTTGTGTAGGTTGTCAGACAGTTGTATGTGTTTGTGGGTTGCGATTGAGAAGAGCTGGCTTGAGTTGAGCTTTTGATAGTCAGAGGCTATATATAGTAAAATCGCCCCAAGCTGGGGTGAGTTCACACGGTATAGCCGGGATCAAAACAAAGAAAATAAAATTAACAACCATCTGTAAATGACTTGTTTATAAACAAATGGAAACAACTGACTTGAGTTTGCTTAAAAGTCTAGAAAGTCATATAAAAATGCAGTTTGAAATTGAAACCGATAGTCAAACTGCGCGATATGTGAAAATAAAAAATAAAAGGTCGAGAACTTTTTTCAAATTAAAAAAAATAATGTTACTACTGTCATCTGCATACAATTGTTCCTCGCATAGGGTGGGATCTAAGAATGAAATGATTTGCTAATTTCGTGTTATAATTTAACATTATTTAAGTACAGGTTTTTTCTTACAGTGAATCTAATAAAAAAAGTCTGACATTGTGGGTGAGATGTATAGACATAGTTGCGACATTGTGGGTGAGATATATTTTTTTTATAAAGAATACAATTTGATGCCATTACACTATTTAAAAACCATAAAATCTTTATTAGTGCTATTTTTATTATTATTATTTTTATGCACCACCACCACTACCTACCAACATGACAGGGTGTCGTGTGCCTTTCAAACCAGTTTTGTTGGCGCTGATGCATATCTGCCATGCCTACAGAGCGGCGTGGGTGGGTGGCGGTGAGTATGTCTACTACATCTACCGGTATTGCAGAGAAAAGGTTTCAAAATACATGCCTAGAATGGCCAGACAAAACAGGGTGTGTGTACTGCTGATCGGCCAGAATGGCGAGGCAAGTTTTTGACCCTACGACAGAAAGAGGGGCAGGCTGCGACGGTGCGCTTGAGTGGGACAGAGTGGAAGGTGTTGTATGCCAACCACATCTGTCACCACCGCCAGCTGTGAGTACTATGGTCTCAGATTGCCCCCATGACCATAGTACTACCGCCGTCGCAAGGTTTTTTCCTGTCCAGAAGAACCCCAGGTTAGCCAAAGGCTAAGATCCACCGTAGTGTAGATACTTCACTTTGATCAAATTGACAGAGATTTTCAATTACTTTTTTTATTACTGTTGAGCTAAACAAAATTCTTTTTTAAAAATTTTTTTTAGGGTGTAGTGCCCTACAAAACCAGCATTGTTGGTGGCGCTGATGCATGCTCTGCCATTCCTACAGAGTGGCAAGGTGAGTGTGCCCGCAAACATCTGCCGGAATGGCAGAAAAGTGTTTAAGACCTTACACTGGCCAGACCAGCAAGGTGTGTACTGCTGATTGGCCAGAATGACAAGGCAAGGTTTTTTTTCTGCCATTCGGACAGAGGGAGGATGTAATGTGCCTGACCCCACCCCGAAATGGCAGGCTGCGAAGGTGTGCTTGAGTGGGATAGAAGTGGAAGGGTGTTATGTGCCGAACACATCCGTCACTATCGCCAGCTGTGATATGAAAAAAGAAGTCGCAATGAAATTAAATATCAGTACATAATTCAAAAAATACATGCCAATCTTAACATCTGTGATTGTGACAATTATTTTAAATAGCTTGTATTTTCTCACATTGGTAGATAGTTAGGCAATGATAAACCTATAAATTGAAGTAAGCAGACATTATTTTACAATCCATTACATACATAAATTTATTAAAACACAAGTCTCTTTATTTATAGAGTAATCAAAGACAGTCACTCACATCATATCATACAAACCTTATCTAATTAGTATTAGTGTCATCCATTTCTGAAGTAAAGTTTTTTGCTTATCATCATCAGTAAGCGAAAAAAACACTTACATGTTTCACGTTCTGGTCGACGGTTACAGTCTGGAGCAAAACATTGTACCATTCTTTACGATAATATTCAATATTTTAAAAGCAATCATAGACATCTACATGTATGTCTATGAAAGCAACATTATCCGGCGAGTATGGTTGGATCCAAAATGGATCCAAAATGGCGCTTGTGACGTCAGACTTTCACATCCTATTATACTCCGTGTAATAAATGATGAACATTTTTATAAAGTGTTTTATTCACGACAAAAAGCTTCATCTTTTCATTTTGTAGTTTACGATATGCTATGTTTTTTCAACTTCTGTTAACAGACTCTTTGGACACCTGAACTATCTTTTAAATAATATATCGATATCAGTCATTATGGATATCAGGATAACAGTCTGACCATTCACCGATATCCAGAAATGTATATTGATCCTCATGGGCCCCAGGCACTTTGTCATGTACAAATAATAAGTAATTACAGCACATTTCTATTTGAAAACTCATTTTTAGATTGCATGACATTTTTATTCCACTACTTAAATACATTTTTTTGGTTTTGGTTTTTAACTTTTGTAATTTTAATCAAATTGTTTTGTTCCGGCTTTATTAGGCTTGGACGGACCCGAAAAAAAATTAGTACCGTGCACACATCTTTCCTTTACTCTTAGTTATAGACGGTTCTCATATATAAAAATATAAAGCGAGTGTTAGGGATGCGATTTTCGTTAATTTTAAAGGTTTCTCGAGTTTCTGGGGATAAAGATAGTGCTTTAGAGAACATTTTTAAAAACTTTTGTTATTTGAATGAAATTATTTAATGCGACTTTGTTCGGCTTGGACTCACAGAAAATAGTTGCGATTCCCGCGCATGCACATCTATAGACGGACTCCGAAAATAAATAATACATAGTCCGTCTGTATGAACTCTATATAGCCCCTGCAGACTGCAGTCGACTGCAGAATAAAAAAACAACAACATAAGGTCGAGTAATAAATCAAGCTTGTATATTTATTTTATTTTTTGAAATAGAGGCATTGTCATAATTTAAAATTTAAGACTGAATTATTCAACTTGTAATCTTGCATATAAGTTATTATGAGCAGGGCTCGATTTACCGCCGGGTATATGGGATGCCGGCAGAGCCGTCCCCAGGCAATTTGGCGCCCTAGGCAGTCATCTATTAGGACGCCCGCTCCTTCTTTGAAAGTTTTTTTCTAAAATTTGGCGCCTAGGCAGCTGCCTATGTCGCCTATGCCCAAAACCGGCCCTGGATGCCGGGAATATCTCCGGCACTGAGAACTGTCAACCCCGGCTCTGCTTTAGCTAATACATCCCTGCCGGGGATGAAATCATAGATATTTATCCCCGGATATGCAGAATTTTTTTAGCCCCGGCACTGGTTTTTCTTAAATCGAGCACTGATTATGAATTGTCATGGGTAGTTTTAGTGTATATCAGTTGTATGTATAATATATTATTTTCGTGGTACTTCTGTTTCTTGGTAGGTGTACATATTTCAGTCTCTTCGGAGTATATGATTTAACTAACTTGACTTGAGCGTGTATATTATATTATTAAGTATCCACATGTATGAGACGAATCACATGTATAAATCACTGAATAGACTTAGTAGTATACATATATATAAATGTTTATTTATTTATTCTTATTCATGATATACATGGTATAAAAATGATGTGAGATGAGGAATCAAGTCCGTCTGCTTGTCTCTACCAAAAATCTATCGTCTAATGATCATCGTCTGTTTATCCACTTCCGCTAAACTAAGTGGCCAGATAATTAAAACCATCTCTAAACCAAATAAAATTACTCTAGCCTAATCTGTTTATTACATGAATTAAAATGATATAACTTGTCTGTTCTCATTTATGTCAATTTATGACTTAAACAAAACTGAAAAATAATCAAATTAGTAGTATGCAAATGAATATTTTAGAAAATTAATAAAAAATGTATCACTATTCTGTTAATAATTTTTTCAAATGAGTTTTCTTACCATATAATTTCTTTTACATGTGGTATGTGATAGGTATTCTAAGGCTTGGTATTTTTTAATACATGTTAATTTTATCATTCTATGTTAAAGTTTCCATTAGCTCTAAAATAGTCTAAAAAAGAAAAATTTGAATCAACTGCCTTAAACAAGAGAAGTGTGTGTGGTGATCACTTTTTACAGTTGTTACATCCACTTATTTTTTTTGAACACTTAAATATGGTTCATTTTTTATCTCTGATTTCTTTGAGAGAAAGACAGTGTTAAATTACTATAACATTTATATATCTCAAATTATTTTTCACACAACTTAGCGAAATGCTGGCCTGACTAGCTAGTTGGATATCCAGAGCTGCATTTATCTAAGCCTAATGGTTTGGGAAGGATTAGAGATAAATAATATGTAGATTTAAATTTACATGACATACATAGGCCCATGGATGGCAAATATATATGCTTGCATGCCACTGTTTTTATAAGTTAACATATCCCTGATGAAGTCAATCAGTGATAAATGTTTTAAACAAATTTTACATAATGTCTAAAAAATGACATGGTTTATTTATTATAGTTATATTGTTTTCCATTAAAGCAAATAAAAAAAAAATATTTTCACAAAATATACATCCAGTGGTCAGCTCTAAATTTTTTATAGTTATCCTCTCACATTTACATATTTAAACATAAGTTGACTTGACAACATCAATTATTATAAATCAGAATTGCATTAGCTATAAATTGCTAATAGGTTTTGTTGATTAAAATTTTTAAATTAAATAAATGATTAAAAAACACACAAACTATGAAAATAACTAAATGTTAGTTTTACTCATCAATGCTTGCAACCTCAACATTTGCATCAAATATTATTTTTTAGTGGTTAAATTTTTGTGACATTAAAGAAAAATTTCAAAAGCCAATTTATTAAGTAATATAAAACATTTTTGCATGAAACAGTTGCGTGAAAAATTTTAATTTTGAAATAGAAAAAATATCATTTATAAAACTAGTAGAAAAATTTCAGTTGTATGATATTTATTATTATTAGATTAGAGGTTCTGAAAGTGTGGATTGTGACACTGGTTGGCTGTGAACGAAATTTAGTTGGATGCGTTAAATCAAAATCTGTATACTTTTAGTTTGATCGCGTTAAATCAAAATCTGTATACTTTTAGTTGGATCGCGTTAAATCAAAATTTGTATACATAAATTAAGAGATGCTTTTTCTTTCTTTATTGTACATAGATTTGCGAGTGTAGTGAAAACAAAACGATTAGTTATAGTTGGTTGCAAAGCTTGAGAACTACTTAATTAGACTGTAGTGTAGAATTATCTATTTTAATAATTTATTGTCATAGTCTATAATTGGATTATCTTTAATATCACAAAGTATTAAAGTATTACAGGATCATATAATATTTTCCTGATTCAGACAGTTGGGTGTTTATAAAATAAACATATGTCCATTCAATTTTATAAAATTACAGAGTTCATTTAGCAATTACTTGGATTCCAATATTATATTTTTTACCAAATAATGAAATGCTACAAAATAGGTTTAAATAATTAAAAATTAATGTTGATGACCCAAATCGATTGTATCTCAATTAAAAAAAAATTTAGAGCATTTTTCTATGTTTTCATGATGGTGAATAGTTGATTTTATTGTTTATTTAATATATTTTGAACCAGTATTTCATTTAGTCAAGTTGACTTAATTTTACTTTAAAAAAATATAAAGATTTAGCATTCTCTAAAGGATGTGTTAATTTAATAAAAGTTTTTCTATCTACACAAACTGAATATATGTATATATGTGCATCTTTGATTAGACTTATGACTGTAATATTAATTTTTAATAAGGATGTATAGCAAACGTTTCTAAAAAATATTTAACATATGCAACTCCACTTATGCAACCTATATCCTAAAGTTAATTTAAATATTTTCCAATAAGATATCCAAGACCTCATTAGTCTCACTTCACAATGATTATAACTAGATTTAACAAACCCAACTATTTTAATTTGTTAAGCATCTACATTAGTTGGTTTATTCATTACATACATTAATATTAAAAGTTAACTAAATTGCATTGAAAATTCAGATCCAACAGTGAGTGACTTAAAATTGTCATGTTTTGACTGAATTATGAACTATCAGTTACATAATATTTCCGAAGCATACATTTTAAACTTTTGAGTCATTATTTTTAGCTAATAAAATGTATTAAATTATTTAAATAAATTTGATTATCCTGTAAATTTAAACAAAACTGATTGGATAAGTGTTCTGATACCAGTATTTATTTACAAGTCTGTATATTTGTTTAAATAGTAAATGTGAGAGTAGTAGGCAAACCGTCCATCTCGAAAGATGATGGTAGGGCTCTAGGTTAGTCATCTAGTCGTGTTTTGAGTGGCTCAGCAGACCGATCCTGGACTGACAGACTCTTCCGCAATGGCCACAAATGAAGCTGGATGGAGGACCGGGGCCTGTTTCTGCCGTGCGATCTTCCTTCTCTGCCTTTGGTCTCCTGCTGTTGGTTCCTTAATTGTTCACCATTAAGGATGCCTTTGTGAACAGCCTGTCGCCACCCGCTCCGGTCGTCGGCGAGCTGTTCCCAATTGTCGAAGCTGATGCCGGTCAGTTTGAGGTCGCGTTTGCAGACTTCCTTGAATCGTAGTTGCGGGCGTCCAACGGGGCGATGCCCAGTGGCAAGCTCGCTATATAGGATGTACTTTGGTATGCGTCCATTTTGCATTCGATGCACATGACCCAGCCAGCGTGGGCGTCTTTGGCACAGAAGGAGATGCATGCTCAGTGAGCTGGCTTGTTTGAGTACGGCGTGTTGGTGATTTTGTCCTGCCATCTGATGCCAAGGATGCGTCGGAGACAGCGGAGGTGGGGAGCTCTCGAGTCGATTTTCCTGTTTGGTGTAGGTAGTCCAGGTTTCGCTGCCATACAAAAGAGTGCTGAGAACACATGCCTGGTATACCTTGAGCTTGGTGTTCAGTGTCAATTGGTTGTTAGTCCATACTCGTTTGCTTAGTCTGGCCATGACGCTGGTTGCTTTGGCAAGCCTCTTGTCGATCTCGTCATCCAGGGACAGACTGCTGGTGATGGTGGAGCCCAGGTATGTGAACTTGTCGGTGACCTCCAGAACTTCGTTGTCGATGGTGATTGAGGGTGGAGCTGGGAAGCCTTGACCCATGATGTTAGTTTTCTTGATGCTGATGGTCAGTCCGAATTCTATGCGTGCTTGAGCTAAGCGATCCATCAGGAGCTGTAGGTGTTCCTCTGTGTGTGCTGTCAGGGCTGCGTCATCAGCATGAACAGCATATCTGATAAGGATAGTGCGGATCTTGGTTTTTGCTCTTAGGCGGGCCATGTTCAGCAGCTTCACATCACTTCTGGTATGGTATGGTAGACACCTTCTGTAGAGTCTTTAAATGCAAAATTCAGCATCATAGAAAAAAATATGCCGAATAGTGTAGCGCTAGAACACAGCCTTGTTTGACTCCGCTTTTGATTGTGAAGGGTTCTGAAGTGTTCCCATCATAGCTGACTACTCCCATATTATCGTGAAAGGAGGTTATAATGTTGAGCAACTGGGGTGGACAGCCGATCTTCTTCAGTAACAGGAACAGGCCGCTTTGCTAAGTCAAACGCCTTGGTTAGGTCGATGAAGGCGATGTACAGCGGCATCTGCTGTTCTCTGCATTTCTCCTAGAGCTGACGCACTGAGAATATCATGTCGACAGTGGATCTTTCTTGTCGGAAGCCGCATTGTGATTCGGGTACACGCGGTTTGCGAGAACCTGAAGACGGTTGATGACCACGCGTGCAAAGGCTTTGTCTACAATGCTCAGCAATGAGATACCCCTGTAGTTGTTACAGTCGCTGCGAGCCCCCTTATTCTTGTAAAGAGTGACTATCTTGGCGTTGCGCATGTCTTGCGGAACTCTGCCTTCCTTCCAACATAGGTGTCGAGGAGTTAAGGTTGAATTAAATATACATTGTTTGATTTAATTTGTGCATGTGTGTTAATCACACTTTTAAGTGACTCTAGAGAGTATGAATTTTTATATTGTTATGTGACGTAGTTTTCTAGTTGACGTCATTTAGATTTTGCTTAAGAAACAAGCCTTGGAGATAGAGGCAGTTACTCTTTTGATTTCAGACTAGCAGGGTCGTGTTTTATTTGACTTATTTAAGATGTGCCTAAATTACGTGCCTTTATCTAAAGTTTAACATAATATTTTAAAGTCTGTGTCTATTGAATAAAACCAGAATCAGCAACACTGTCTTGAGTGTTTATGTGAGATTGTTTGTGCAGTCAGCGACACGCTACCACAGCAGCGCCTCCACATTCATTATGACTGCAACTGCAATCAGACCCCCAACATCAACCTTTTTACAACCTTCACAATAGGCAGAGAAGCTCATGGGTGGCTCTAATAAGGCAGGTTTTCCACATTTGATGATCTCAGGCGGGATGCTATCCTCACCCGGCGATTTACCACTCAGGGCATCAATGGCTTTACTGAGTTCGTCCATGGTAGGTTCAGCATCCAGCTCCTTCAGGACGGTCAAGTCTTCTATAGCGTCCAATGCTCTCTGTGTGACAGAGTTTTCACTGAGTACAAATCTAGATAGTGTTCCACCCACCTGCCAATTTGCTTGCTTTTGTCAATGATGATCTCCCTTGATTTGGACTTCAAGGGTGCAGTCTTCTTTAATGATTTGCCAGTTGCTTGCTGATGCCTTCATACATCCTCCTTATGTTGCCAGTGTCCGACGCTTGCTGGATGCTATACGCCATTGGAAGCCAGTAGTCATTTACGCAGCGACGGGCAGTCTGCTGGGCCTTTCTCCGAGCACCCTTCAGCTTGGGTCACGTTTGTAGCTTATCAGTGCTTTTCTCTTGGCATCAATGACGGGCTCTGGTTCAACAACGTTTGCCTCAAACCAGTCGGTATTCTTGTGCTCCATTGTACCATACGTCAGGGCAGCAGCTCTGTAGATAGTGTTCGGAGCGAATTCCACATATCTTCTGCATTCGACTCTTGGTTGCAGCTTTGCAGTTCCCCCAGCCTTGCTATAGACTCCTGGTTTTTGGCTTGGTTGGTGGTCTGACTGGTGTTGATTTTTGGCTGGCATTTCTTTGAAGTGATGGAGTCTCTTGGGGCGTAGCTTTATCTTGGAGGCAATGAAAGTGGTCTGTATCGCAATCGGCGCTATGGTAGGCTCTGGTGTTACGAACGTTGTTCAGAGAGTCGCGCCTGGTGATGATCAGGTCCAACTGGTGCCAGTGATATGATCTTGGATGTCTCCAGGACGCCTTGTGACATGCCTTGTTCTGAAAGTAGGTGTTTGTCACGCATAGGCCTTGATAGCAGCAGAGTTCGAGTAATCTCTGGCCGTTTTCGTTCATTTTCCCTATGCCATGGTGACCCAGCACACTTGACCAAGTAATGGTCAGAACCAACACGAGCGTTAAAATCCCAGAAGGTAGAGGTGTTCCGAAGCAGGGACTGCGGCAATGGCGCTGTTTAATAGCTCATAGAACTAGTCTTTAGTCTCCGTGCTGGCTTGCATGGTTGGTGCATAGACGCAGAGGAGGTTGGCGGTACCAGATGCTGTGAAAGACGCAGGGTAAAGTTCTCTCTGTGCCGTGGGAAGGAGGTTCAATCATTTGGAGCAGGGGTGTTCTTTATGGCTAGTGTTGTTTTAGTCCCAGGTCATATTTTAGTTTCAGTTTTATTTCGTTTTTTCTGTAATAATTTTAGTTTCGTCTAGTTTTAGTCTTGCTTCTAATTTTAGTTTTAGTTTTAGTTCTCGTTGACGAAAAGTCAACATTTTCGTTAACGAAGGTTTTAGTTCTCGTGAACGAAAGCAACACTATATTTTAGTTTCAGTTTTTATTTCGTTTTTTCTGTAATAATTTAGTTTTCGTCTAGTTTTAGTCTTGCTGCTAATTTTAGTTTTAGTTTTAGTTCTCGTTGACGAAAAGTCAACATTTTCGTCAACAAATGTGTTTTAGTTTTAGTTTTCGTCAACGAAAACAACACTTATTAATGGCGAAGCCGACTTCGTGTTCTCTGGATTCCTCGACGTCTTTCCCTGCCGAATAAACGTTTAGTGTGCTTCCCTCAAGATGACTGCAGACTCTGGGAAGCGCGTTTCTTGTAAGGCTGCCACATCGATGTTTAGTCTGTGCAGCTCAAGATCGATGACTGCGGTCTTGCGGAAGTCATCGATTTTCTGTAAGTCATCTGTCAGTCCAGTGCGCATAGTGCGCACGTTCCAGCTTGCAATGCGGAAGGCTGGAGACTCCGTCTTTATCTTTGAATGTCTTCCTGGTGCATGTGGTAACGGTCTGCCTGTTGAGCTGCGCTCTGAGCTCCAGGCACCCACTGGAGCAGGCAGGCCGTGGCGGGTCAACACCTTTTGGCCGAGGGCTGACCAGCAAACGCAGTCATTGAGTAGTTTCGAAATTTGACGACCACTGCCGAATTTTTTAAAAGTTTTTTCGACACATAATTTGAGGCAAACATTAATGAACAAACAAACTTGTATATCAGTCAGCAGAACAAAAATATACCCACAGCATCAGTAAATGAACTTTGAGGCTCTCCTGGTGTAAACCTGCTAATGGGTAACCATACATTACCATCTTACAGAGATGAGATTTCTGGATTAGTCAACCTGATCTGGTTGAGCTCGCAATCTCTAACACCATATAAAAAACACAATTTTAAATCTTGGCAAACCTACTTCTGAATGATAATGCTAGTCAACCAACCTGAATCAGATAAGTTTGAAAAATATACCTCTTAACAGCTCGGACATCATCGCATCTTTAACAAAGATCGTAGAATGAACACCCACATTATTCATTTTAACTGAGTCACAAACTTGCCATCTACTATTGTCATCGAGCAAACCCACTGGGAGACCTCGCCTGTTGCTTCTAATGGTACCGCAACCATAAATATCATTTTATTTTGAATACTCTAACAGAGGAATAGATGCAAAGAAAAATTCAAAGTATACTTGATGATGGCCAGCCTCAAGTCCTCAACTAGATTGATGACAACATTCTCACCTTGACCAAAGTCTTTCATGCACCCAGTTCCTTGCCTTGGTATACATCAAATTTTTAATGTAGCCATCAGTGTCAGCTCGAACCACAGCTTGAAGCCTCGTTTGATGGGCTTCATGGGACAATACTACATGATACTTGATCTACCCTTGAAAAGTGTTATTCTTTCATCAATACTTAGTATTCTTTTAACATCATTTAACTTCACAAAGTTTTTGTTCAAGGCGAAAATTAATAAAATCAGTCCGGACTGTACATCTAATGTAATGTATTAATTTGTAGCAACAACAAGAAAAATTGCTTCTTGACTTTTCATGATCTGCCTAACTAAATTTCTTCATATGTCTTAGTTGTATAGTTGATTGCATAAATTGAAATCTCGATTTATTTCATAGCCTGAAATGTCTGTAGTTTGTTTCATAACCTTGTTGTTTTTTCCTATATCAAATGTTGGGCTTAATTTTATTTCATAACTTGAAATGTCGGTTAGTTTATTCTACAACAAAAAGTTCATTTTGTTTCATAACCTGTAATATCCTTTAGTTAATTTGAGATCTTGACATTTTTTTATTTCATAACTTGAAATGTTGGTTTTTTTATTTTATTACTGAAATGTATGTTAGTCAATTAGGAATGTTCATATTATATTTTTCGTAACTTAATTTTTTTGTTGATAACTTGAGATATTTACTATGTTTTATTAATTCAAAATTATTTGTCTTATTTTATTACTTATGCTATTTTAGTTAATTTCATAACTTGAAACATTTGTTAAATTTATTGGTTTAAGTTTTGTTATTTTTTTTACATTTAAATTATTTCTATTAAAATTTATTTTGGTTTAGTGAATCTATAGTGTTTTTTTAGAATAGAAGCTGTTGTTAACTTGCATTTATATTCTCAAACTTCATTAATAACTGAGTATGATAGGCTTTTAATAAAAAAAATTACTGGTACTCCCCAACTATTTTTTTCAAAATTTTATTGCCAATCAATATCTGCTCCCAAATGGAAGCTTTACCATAATTCAAATAGATATAACAGCAGGAAGTACATGCTGTCCTTAAAGATTATATGACACTTTTACATAGCCCGTGAGCGATCTAGTCTTTATATTTATGGTCTTGTATATCGATGGAGTATAATAATCCTTGTTAAGGCATAGAGTGTTCTGATTGGTCTTCCAATGAGATGAAATTGTTAGATTGACTTGAATACATGTGTATAGTCATCTTTATTAGTGTAGAGATCACTATTAGTTTAGAGAACAGTTGGAGTACGATTTAAATTTGAATAGAGTAATGAGTTTTAGGAAGATTAGTTATAGAAGAAGTCTTTTATTTTAATTCAATTATGTTTAACATCCACCAAGTCACACAATAAACATCACCTTCTATTTATTGAACTTGTGTGTTGGAGAAAGAACCAGTGTGTTGCATTGAAAGTGCCTCCCACATGAACATATTTAACTAATGGCTTGTTCATTTGCATAAATAATTAATTAATTTCAATTATTTAATAAAAATTATTTGATTCTATACATCGTGGAATTTTTTATTTATTTCTAGGAGTGACAAAAAAATCAACAAGTTAAGATAACTTAAATGAGCTGTACTAAAATATGCATTTTGTTAGTTAGTTCCCCTTTCAACCAGTTAACATAAACAGTTTGTTAAAATGCCAATGCAAGCGACATTGGCGTGATGCGATACAATCAAAGTTCAAAGTGAATATTTGAACAATTTCCAATGAAAGAGACAACAACGATTACAATTTTCGAGAATGACAGTAGCCCAGGGTTCAACGGCATCTACCGTGACAGCATTTTATTCTGTTTTCAACAAAAGAGGCGAAATTCAAAAACTTATTTTAGATTAGTTTGACTAAAATGGCGAGAATTATTTCCATGTTAGCAGGGACGTATTAGTAATTCTGGCGCCCTGTAACAAAAATATTCACTTCACTAAAGGAGAATACTCATTTAAATAATCCACTGGCAGTTAAAAATAAAACGCCTTACCCCGCTTGCCATGTGTCAAAGTATACATTCTGTCATTGAAAAATATATTTTTAGATTCTTTAGGGGAAAAAAACAAGATTGTTCGTGCTAATTTTATTTTGAAACTCATCTGGATTAAAAGAATTCGACGCGCTAAAGCACAATCCCAAAGTTGATAAAAACCGCCATTTTTTTCAAAGTTCATGAAGATGAATCTAGAATTTTTTTTCTTTTTTGACAAGGTTTTGTGATAACGTAATTACTTTCAATTAACTAAGGAAAGTAACCAGATTTTATTATTGTATAGATGACAATGAAAAATATACGTTTATTCACATTTGTCATCACTGATTGTCTTATTCGCATTTGAGAACTTAAAACTTGATTATAGCAATATTGCGATAAGTTAGTATAACATCTATTAAGAAGTAATGGATTAGTGAATCAATTGTTAGGATGGTGAAATATAAAAGTATGAATTCTGAATGAAATGGCCTGGTAGCTACTGATAGATGATCTGATGTATGATCTCATTTTACACATTTATTGTTTGCTACTGATAGATGATCTGATTTATGATCTCGTTTTGCACATTATTGTTTGCTACTGATAGATGATCTGATTTATGCTCTCGTTTTGCACATTTATTGTTTGCATCTTTTTCAAAAAAACATTTTATTAGTTCTACCTAGAGACCATGTCTGCATGTAGTTCCGGCTTTAAATAAGACAAGTTATTAGCGTCGGTTTTAAAACTAGTTATCGCGATAAATAATGAAATGAACATTAAAATTTTAGGTTGTTTAAAGTTCAAATTTATGAGAGTAGTGCAGCTAAACAAAGTATACTGCTTCAAGCAACCCGTAATGAATTAGGGGTTTTTGTGTTATTCAAGATTACGTTTCTAGCTTGAAATTATAGAAGCACATAAAGATATGCAGCTCATCACGGAAAACTACTCTAAAACAGTTCGTTGGGCCAATACATGTTGTGTACAGAGAATTTCGTGAGATTTAGGTCCCATTGCGTTCTATGTTTTGCTACCTTATTGACTTGTTCTGTTTTTGCAGAATAATATAATCAAAATTATAATACAGGCTACATTGTTATAAACATGGTCTTATATTTCAGGGTACTAGGCAAGGTTAAATCTGAAGGCCCTAGATAAATGTTATTTTGGAGGCGCTAGGCATATGTAGTTTTAGGAGCCCAAGGCAAATGTACCTTTAGAAGGCTCGAGGCGTAAACGGTGTTGATTCCGCCTAAAATAATTATTTTTAACGGCTTGTGCTTCTTTACTAGTACTAAGATTTGTAATAGCCCAACGCCTCTGACAAGTACTAAGCTTTTTTAGTTACACTCAGTTATAGTACTCTGACAGATACTAAGTTATAGCAATTTGATACTTACTAAGACTCGTTATAACCCGACGCCTCTAGCAAGTACTAAGACTCGTTATTGATAAATACTAGGATTAACCTTTCTAGTGGTGGGCCAGAGTAAATACGATGAAGGCTAGAGCTATGACTTGACAGTCACACACCGCCAGAGTAAATACGATGAAGGCTAGAGCTATGACTTGACAGTCGCACACCGCCAGAGTAAATACGATGAAGGCTAGAGCTATGACTTGACAGTCGCACACCGCCAGAGTAAATACGATGAAGGCTAGAGCTATGACTTGACAGTCGCACACCGCCAGAGTAAATACGATGAAGGCTAGAGCTATGACTTGACAGTCACACACACCAGAGTAAATACGATGAAGGCTAGAGCTATGACTTGACAGTCACACACCGCCAGAGTAAATACGATGAAGGCTAGAGCTATGACTTGACAGTCACACACCGCCAGAGTAAATACGATGAAGGCTAGAGCTATGACTTGACAGTCACACACCGCCAGAGTAAATACGATGAAGGCTAGAGCTATGACTTGACAGTCACACACCGCCAGAGTAAATACGATGAAGGCTAGAGCTATGACTTGACAGTCGCACACCGCCAGAGTAAATACGATGAAGGCTAGAGCTATGACTTGACAGTCGCACACCGCCAGAGTAAATACGATGAAGGCTAGAGCTATGACTTGACAGTCGCACACCGCCAGAGTAAATACGATGAAGGCTAGAGCTATGACTTGACAGTCGCACACCGCCAGAGTAAATACGATGAAGGCTAGAGCTATGACTTGACAGTCACACACCGCCAGAGTAAATACGATGAAGGCTAGAGCTATGACTTGACAGTCACACACCGCCAGAGTAAATACGATGAAGGCTAGAGCTATGACTTGACAGTCACACACCGCCAGAGTAAATACGATGAAGGCTAGAGCTATGACTTGACAGTCACACACCGCCAGAGTAAATACGATGAAGGCTGGAGCTATGACTTGACAGTCACACACCGACAGAGCAGTAATAAGGCCAATATTATTTGTTCATTTTTATTAGGTGACTTCATAATAAAGTCCCGACTCCCCCCACCATTGCACCTTTGCCGGGGGCTTTATATAGTCGCTTAGTTTTAATATCCATAAAAACGGTCCTGGTTAAAAAGGTATCTGTTGTGCACTTGTCATATTCTGATTTGATGTTGCAGTGAAATAAATATTTTGGTCAGATATTGATTATTGCCTATTCCGTTAATCGGGAAGTTTTCATCGGCTTGGGGAGAGGTGTGAACGTAGTGTTGGGGGGGGCGTAATCCTTCAATTTGTTAATTGACCTTATAGAGGGTTATGATGACTTTTAATTCTGTTTGCATGTTACATTCAGCTAATCGTAGCTGATATTCTTACTATGAAAAGAAAGAGTAAAACATGTAGAAAAATACGATTTTTAATTATGGGTGGGGAAAAATGTTTTTTTTTGCTTTATATCAAAGTTGAAATCATTTGGGGTGGGGAAAGAGGAGAAATAGGTTGATGGATGATAACTTCAAAAATGTTTTTTTTTAATGTTTTTTTACCCCTTTTTATACATTAATGTCTGTGAGAAACGGGTGCAGCTAAAAAACAACATTTTATATTCTGACAGCATCCAACGTAATGGGAGGATCGCTATTAAAAAACAACACAGACGAATGTTTTATATCATTTGTAATCAATTAGTAGCTTGGTCTTTAAACCGGCAATAAGGTGATGGATAAACATCTTCGTCTTTAACAGTTTTCACCTAAAGAATTTATACCAGTTAACGGTGGTGCTAGGATTTTGTTCTTGTACTAGTAAACAAAGGCCCGGTACATGGACCGGCTAGAAAGTACACAGTTGGAGTTAGAAATGGTGAGCATGGATCAATCTTTATACCAAACTAGCATAACTATGTACTCGAAGTGGCCCCAAAGGACATGAACAGATTATTGAAGCCAAAATACATTTAAGTATAGGGACAATTAAGAATACATGAAATATAAATTAATATTTTGTATAGTTCATCTCAAAGAAAATAATCCATTTCCATCTTCTGCCGCTTTATGAGTTTGAATTATTTTAGGTCAGCAGAGGGTCAACTCTTGATACCAATTTGAACATTCCTGATAATTTAAATAAAGTTCATTGCCCTTTCGCCGAGGAGATGAGAGGAGGAGGTAATTTTAATACTTAGTTTAAAACTTGGGACATGGCAATAAAACTTACTTTAAAACTTAGTTTACTGAACTAAAGCAGGGGTGATAACCTTAACAATGGGCACTGAATTGTTTGCATGAATAAGAAGAATGAAATGGGGGGGGGATACAGATAAATGCAAATAAATATTTCACTTCACACATTCAGTTTAGGACTCAAATTTACTCCTAGACAACGGCCATCACATAGTGTACCTGCTAGCTTGTGGCAATATTAAATTAATCTATTTTGAGAAGATTGAAAACACTTGTCTCGCACGGAGGATGATCGTCGTGCGATAAATCGCTCGACTGTAGACCTAGGGGTCTGTGGTTTGATCTTGGATATTTCAGGTCATTGTTAAATAAGTCTCCGCTTTATATGTCCCGTTGTGCCTCCATGGTCATTGCTCTATCGACTATGGTGGGAATGTAAGGACACTACATAAACCGTCCCACTTATGGTTTATCATATCTAGATGTACTTTTGAAGATGAGACTTGACAAAAACTTCTATTTACATTATACTACGAGCACTACGTCTAACCTTAATAACAGTGTCTGCAAAAGCGATAAAATCAATACCTTTTAGTGCCCCCCATTGAAAAACCATATGCTATTACATGTAAAATATACTATTTGGCGCCTCTTTGTTAGTAGCGACCGGGGCATGATGCGCCCCCTGTGCTGTTCAGCAGCCATGACATAAGTGTCTACAACATATATAACATCAGTGTCTTTAACAGCCATAACACCAGTGTCTACAACAGCGATAACATCAGAGTCTACAACAGCGATAACATCAGTCTTCAGCAACAATAGCATCAGTGTCTTCAGCAGCCATATCAGTGTCTACAACAGCCATAACACCAGTGTCTACAACAGCGATAACATCAGTCTTCAGCAACAATAGCATGAGTGTCTTCAGCAGCCATAACATCAGTGTCTACAACAGCCATAACACCAGTGTCTACAACAGCGATAACATCAATCTTCAGCAACAATAGCATCAGTGTCTTCAGCAGCCATAACAAAAGTGTCTAAAACAGCCATAATTTCAGTGTATACAACAGCCATAACACCATTGTCTACAACAGCCATAACACCATTGTCTACAACAGCCATAACACCATTGTCTACAACAGCCATAACACCATTGTCTACAACAGCCATAAAATTAGTGTCTACAACAGCCATAACATCGGTGTTGTAAAAAGCTTCAACATGCACAAGCGCCAATTTAGCATAGATAGATTAAAGGTAAAAAAAATTCTAGATACTTAACTTTCACTACGCAATTGTTATCACGGCATACAGATAGCATGATCGTAAAGGGAAATACATGTAATTAAAAAAAAAGAACACCAAAATGGTTGCGATTCAAAGCATGCGTTTATTCCGACAGTTGTAATGTGTTACGTTCGTTATCAATTTGTTGGAATTTAAGGAATTCTATTTCGATAAGTGGGGACATTTTTAGGATCGACCCCAGGCGGAATAAACATTGTTATACAATAAATACGTTACAGTATAAAGAATCTATCATTCAACTGTATCTTGCAATATAATAATCATACCTTATAAATTATTATCGAATTTTGAAATGCAATTTATTTTGTAAGCATTTGAGAATGGAGATTTAGGCTATACGTTTCTAGGGGTTGAAAAAACCTTTTAAATTAATTTCTAATGTTTTCCTGAAAAGAAAAAAAAGTTTAATTGTCTGCAGATGTATGAGATTTTGTTTAAAACAGTGGTGATTTGTTGTTATATCTTATGTTACGTGATGACTTTCTTTTTTTAGAAAAAAGTGGCGATTTACTGGATGGAAGGGAGGAGGACAATGTGATAAAGATTTAGGGTTACCTCAAAATGGAGCCCCGAGCAGTGTATGACACATCCTCGAGACACTTTGAAAAGTTTGGTCCTTTTTAAATTACTATTGGATACTTCTTTAAATTACTATCAATACTGCTTTAAATTATTATCGATACTGCTTTAGAAATCAATATAAAACAAAAACATTGGGTGCCTGGGTGGATCTTTGGTAGACAGCCGGATCTACATGATTCAGCACAACCTGTACGCTGTGGGTTACGAGTTCGACACCTGGCGAGTTTCAGTCATCTACATGTGTCTCTCGTAGTGCTTCCATGGCCATTGTACTGTTAGCTATTGTGGTATGGAAAAAGGGCATTGCAATGTATGCCATTAACTTTTTTATGTCATACTGAGCTAGGTGATATAATGATGTTAGTGCATCACATGTTTGCATATGTGACATCACACATTTCACCTTCACAATAATAAATGACGTTAAGTGGATATTACTTATTGGTTTATAAATGTGACTTGAATATTAAAATAGAGCAATACAGAAAGAGATGGTGATAGGAAGATTGAGGTAGACGAGAAAAATGTGACTGAGTGAGGAAGTGAGCAAGAGCTATAAGCTGAAAAAGAGAGAGAGATGGGGGTGGGGAAGGGCAGAGAGAGAGAGAGAGAGAGAGAGAGAGAGAGAGAGGAAAAGAACGTATAAAACAGAAAAAAACGAGAGAGAAATGAAGATTTTTTCTTCATGAAATACCTGGAATTGAAAATAATTAGTCTTACATTGACATAAACTTTACAGGATACATTTAATGTTTGTCTGGTACCTGCTTCAGATGAGATCTAGTGTGGCTTTCAACTTCAGGGTTTTGCTGGTGTGGCTTTCAACTTCAGGGTTTGCTGGTGTGGCTATCGACTTCAGGGTTTTTCTGGTGTGGCTATCGACTTCAGGGTTTTGCTAGTGTGGCTTTCAACTTCAGGGTTTTGCTGGTGTGGCTTTCAACTTCAGGGTTTTGCTGGTGTGGCTATCGACTTCAGGGTTTTTCTGGTGTGGCTATCGACTTCAGTGTTTGCTGGTGTGGCTATCGACTTCAGGGTCTTTCTGGTGTGGCTATCGACTTTAAGGTTTTCGTTCTATCCGTATGGGGCAGACAAAACGGCGATCGATGATTCAGACACGCGCCCGATTCCACGATTTAGTAAGTGCAAATAAAATGAAAAAAATGAAAGTTTAGGTAATTCAGAAACTTATCAAGATGGTGGACCAGTATATGTGTCGTCAATAGGGCACAGAGCAATCTGGCCT
The DNA here is from genome assembly GCA_021962125.1 of Bulinus truncatus. Classification (NCBI taxonomy): domain Eukaryota; kingdom Metazoa; phylum Mollusca; class Gastropoda; family Planorbidae; genus Bulinus; species Bulinus truncatus. The sequence continues at coordinate 6,942,579 of JAGDYQ010000030.1, read as the reverse complement.
TGTACTTCATCCGGCCTGCCTTTTCAATATATTGGCCTGAGGTAGTCGAGTCTATGGAACTTCTCTATGAGAAAATTCAATAACCCACATGGACAAGCAGTGGAATGTGGAAAAACTACGGTATGTTAGGCTGTTTGATTCGGCCTGGCGCTCCGCCTACCTGCACTTGTTCATTAATTGCGTCCCTATTAGTTTATATAAACACATATAACTACCTCCGGTCCACCCATTCTTTCAAATTTATGTAAAAAAAGGTGAACCCACTGCTAATATAGGACAGTCCTTAATGGAAACTATCATAGGGTGCATCACCACAATAGAGGAAAAAATTGTTTGTTTGTTTTTGAGCTATGTTTCTAAATTGTTCCAATATAATTAATAATAACTTGTGTAAAATATTTTTCAAACCCAGAGTTGATTTAGTGGTCCCCTCCCCCCCCCCCACCGGCCCAAAGCTTGAAATCACAAAACATGTAAAGAAAAAAAAGTTTATTCTAGCCTATATAAAAATTACATTAAAGTAATATTAAATTATTTTCTATTACTGTTGCATTTAATTCAGTTTCACTTTGTTGCACGTTTGTGAGGTTTACGCACATTTGAGATGTTTTTGCGGTCCATTTCTACCACTTGAAGAATGTTTTGAAAATGTTCATCCGTTCGCGCTGCTTCAACCAAGTCAGATGCCAGTTTCACTCCTCTCTCGGCACAATCGTTAACAACGTTAATAGCAGCAACATTTTCTGCACTGGCAATGTAAGAAGCTTTTCGGCACCAATCATCAACAGGCAGTTGGAGGAATCCTGTGTCCAGATGAAGTCTATATATAGTAAACCACGAGTCAACTCCAGCCAGATCACACCACCGAGTTTTAGAATCAATTGATTGGAATCGTGGTTTTTCCCAACCGTTTCCAAATCGATTCTGTGGAGTTTGGAGGGCAACCACTGGTCGAAGCCTTAGCAGAGCATCTGCTAGAGCTCGCTTTTCCAACACAGGTACTTCATTGCTGAACGGAGCAAGTGGGATCATTTCAGCAGTGAGGTACCACAGATGACTATTCAGGGCACGGATTGCTGACTTGGATATGTCTCTGTTGACATCGTTGTTATCCAAAAGTCGCTTGTAGAGCTGTAGATCATTCCATGGTGCATCCACAGTCTTTTTGCAAGTGAGCCACCACACGACATAGACATGTGTTACAAATGTAGCAAATGCACGAATCTTTGGCACTTGATCACGTGTGGTAATAGTACCTGGAGGCAATAACTGAATTTGTTTCTCACACAGTGCAATCTTGAGGCAATAAATCAGCTTTGCCATCCATCGTGACTTTGTGCAGGGCACCTGGTCTTTTAAAGTTAACCTCCTTATTTGTAGCATTCAGGTAAACAAGGGACAGCTTAAGGAATTCGTGGTAGTCGTCTCGCAAGAATTCGGTTTGTTTACTAGAGTTGGCATGTGCAATTACCGCATCTCTCATTATCGTCAGTCGCTCTTGAGCCTTCAGATCATGATCAGCTAACGTAAACGAACTACAAAGGAGAGACCAATCATGTGCCACCAACTCCCAATTACTTCGCAGCTTGGTGATCAAAGTTATATCCGGGGATTTGGAAACTTCTATTTTCATGTCTGCAAACACATGCGAGAGGATAACTTCGCCAATGTGATGGCGACAACCTGACCACAGAAGAGCACGTTGCAGCATATTTTGTATGGCAATGCAGGCAGCAGTCTGATGACCAGTGTTTGATCTTGTTGTGTCGAATGTCATATTAACGATACAATCATTACAATGCCACTCTGTCATTAGCTTCATGGTTAATTCTGCAATTATTTCACCAACGGGTTTCTTTGTTGCCTTGGCATAATTTGGCACTCCTAGAAGTTTCAATTGCTTTGCATCACCGACAACAACTGTTATGCGTTCTTCAGTGACACGATGATTTTTTAGAGAAGGTGTCAGCTTGCCATCCCAGTGGAGAGTGCAGAGTTTGTGTGGTTCCCAGGAGTCGTGGATCTTTGTAGATATCTCACTTACAACTTTGCGACGTGAACGATCTGCAGTGGCATAGGAAGAAGCCACCATTGATACATCACCCCCAGACTCGCTAATAAGGCCCTGTGTGAAAGCTGCCTGCTGTGTTGGTGTAATCTTTAATCTTGTCGCTAGTGACACAAGATTTAGTCGGCTTAAAACATCTGGAGGTACAAATACCAATGCCCCTGTTGGCTTTCTTCGCTTTTGCAATGGCATTATATCATCCAAACAGTTATCAACAAACTCCATATTATCTTCAGACTTAGAAGTAGAATCATCGGGTTCGTCACTGCCACATTCGCTGGAAGGCACTGATATCGTTGAACATGCTGCATTTTCTTCTCTTGCGCGTTTCTGGCGTTCCAATGCTGCGACATCTCGTGAATGGCGTCGAGCGACTTTTTTTGCAAGTGTTTTATCAAATGATCCAAAGCTGGAAGACCTGTCTCCTTTCATAGACCTCAAGAATGCTAGATCTTCTGCATTCTTGATAATAGTCTCGACATTTGGTGGCCATAGTTGAAAAGTTGTTGCCAACAGAGATTTCAGTTGTTCCAGTTTACGTTTGGTGGCTGGTGTGTTTCGGCGACTTTTATCAATTGAACGAAGTTTATTGTATTCATCAAGAAGCTGAACAATCTTCTCACAAGCTCTCCTCTCTGTCACCATTGGAATGTTTGCTTTTTCGTAGAAAGCAGTAACTTGATTCAGCACAATTTTGGCAGTTGTAAATCGAGAAGGTGCACCAAGAGAACCTGGACGCTCACTGTGTGCTGCTACATTGCAGTGATACATCATGCACCTCATAACTTGTAAACAAGTTGGTAGTCGAATTCCAGTAATTGTAGCATCATCAACACAGATTGCAGGGCCAATGCCAAACAATTCAGTTTTCCGACGAGTTTGTGGTTTCTTAGTTCGTGAGGCATTAGACGCAGTAATAACTGGATATAACACTGTTGAGGTGGTGTCAGGGTCAGCCAGCATTTCCTTAGAAGGTGTAAAAAACGTATTGTTGTTTTCCATATCACCCAAACAGCACCTTAAAAAGCATGCACTTTAATTGTATTAATTCAAAATATTCTATTGGAGTTCAAATATAATATTTTACAGTTAGATTTAATCTTAAAGTTTAATGAGTTATATTATTCTGTTCAGCAGAGAAGTAACATAAATAACATATTGGACAGGACACTGCAAAGCATAATATCATTTCCATGTTCTGATTTTAAAGTTCGTTTGTATCAGAAATTAAAATTATACAAATAAAGAAATTAAAATGTTTACCTTGGTCATCAATTTGCGGTAAGGACAAGTGTTGTTTTTGGTAATAAAATGTGAATTTTAAATTTAATTTCGAGCACAACTGTTCATTAAAATCAATCATGGCTGCCAAACATTATAAAACAATGACTATAAAACAAATTATTAAGCGATTCAATTTGTGTATGTAAGTCTGTAAGACTTTACAAGAAGGATGGTTTTGTCTAGTTTTCGCTTAATTATGCAAACTTTGTTGAAGTCCGGGGGACCTCTAAATATTGTCAAATATTTTATATTTTTTTACACAATGCTTTTTTTGATCAATGGAACAAATTTAAATAGTAGACAGATCAATTATTAAAATTTTTTTTTGGTGATGCACCCTAATATATATTTATATATATATATACATAGATAGATAGATCGATCGATAGATAAATCGATAGATGATAGATAGATAGATATATAGAGAGAGATAGATAGATAGATAGATAGATAACAGATAAAAAGACAGACAGATAGATAGATATATAGATAGATGGATAGACAGACAGACAGACAGACAGACAGATAGATAGATAGATAGATAGATAGATAGATAGATAGATAGATAGATAGATAGATAGATAGATAGATAGATAGATAGATAGATAGATAGATAAGTAGATAGATAGATAGATGGATAGATAGACAGACAGACAGACAGACAGATAGATAGATAGATAGATAGATAGATAGATAGATAGATAGATAGATAGATAGATAGATAGATAGATAGATAGATAGATAGATAGATAGATAGATAGATAGATAGATAGATATGTAGATAGATAGATAGATAGATAGATAGATAGATATATCGATCGATAGACATATAGATCGATAGATTGATAGATGATAGATAGACTTATAATCTACCTCGTGAGCTAATTGACAAATCCTGAAGAGTTGTGTTAATCTGTTTGTGGACAGTGACTGGACTAAAGAGAACGTCCACATGATGTTGACCATTTCCTGTGTTAACAAATTCAGAAATAAAAATAAAATAAAAAAAAATTGTTCAATTATATAATAGACATTAAATTGACTAAATAAAAAGATTAAAGGCTGGGACGTTCCTTAGCAGTGGGGGAGGGGGGGAGGGGGGCATAGACAGCTGCAAGTTGTCGTATCTATACGAGAGGATCCACTGGGATGGGGTAATGAGGGAAGGGGTCATTCTCAAAACTGACACTGATCTAGAACTAATGCCGTGATTCTCAAACGGTGGTACGGGGGGAAAGGTTTACGCAGAGTACGCAGCGATATATATAATTTCCGTTTAGAAACAACCAATGAGTTTGAAGCAGGTCGCCAGTTTACTGCGTGACTCATCGCCTTCAAACCACGTGACCTGCGTGACTCATCACCCTCAAACCACGTGACCAAGTATAGCGTTTGGAAAGGTGAACAACGAATTCTAATGTAAACGTTAAGTGCATTTATGTGTGAATTTACTCGTTATGGGTACAAAGGACGTGTTTTCGTTTGGGTACAGTCGCGACAATAGTTGTAAACCACTGAACTTTTTTTCCTCGTGGACACAGTGGACCGAAAATTCGAATTTTTTGAAAGAATTAGCAATTGTTAATAACCATTACCGAAAGAGTGTCTTTATCAAAATGGTGTCTTTGTCAAAATGGTGTCTTTGTCAAAATAGTGTCTTTGTAGAATTAGTGTCTTTGTTGAATGGGCTGGTGTCTCTGTCAAGATGGTTTGTGTATTTTTAAAATGGTGTCTTTGTCAAAATGGGCTGGTGTCTCTGTCAAAATGGATTTCTTTGTCGAAAATTGTGTCTTTGTCAAGATTCTGTCTTTGTCGGAATGGTGTCTTTGTCAAAGCGTGTCTTTGTCAAAATGGTGTCTTTGTTGAAATAGTGTCTTTGTCAAACTGGTGTCTTTTTCGAAATAGTATCTTTGTCGAAATAGTTTTTTTGTCAAAATTGTGTCTTTGTAAAAATTGTGTCTTTGTCAAAATTGTGTCTTTGTCAAAATTGTGTCTTTGTCAAAATGTTGTTTTTGTGGAAATGGTGTTTTTGTGGAAATGGTGTCTTTGTTGAAAGGGCTGGTGTCTTTGTCAAGACGGTTTGTGTCCTTGTCAAAAGGGTGTCTTGGCTTATACCTGTCGGTTCTTTTGTGTCCAATGACTTTTTACCAAACTTGTTCCTAATCTCTTCATCGATCCATGTGTTATTCAAACTATCCGTCTCTTGCATTACATTGTTAAATTTCTGAGCCTATAAAAAGAAAAGAGGTTATCATTCTTTGACTGTTGCACCAAAAGAAATACTGACACAATATAATTTTAAATTTAATCTTAGCGCAGCAAATAATATTAATATAATTAATAATAAATACTTAAAAATATATATTCATCTTACTCATTGCAATATCGTTTTTTCATATCAATAATCTAATATATTATCAACAGTAATCAGCCTTACCATAATAGTATTTACATCCAAGGTTTTAATAACGACATACACAAGGCTGGTTGTTGAAACAATTAAGGACGCAGCACACAAAAGAATCTGTAGCCTAAATGAATTTCGTTTCGAAAGACAAAATCAGATTAAACTTTGTGTGCATTACATTACTTATTAATGTTTTTATCAAATAATTTTTATTCGTTACTAATTGTTTCTTTTTTGTTTTAAATAAACTAACGAAACAAAAAATGTAGGGGATTTGATTTGTTTTATTTCATTGCTTTTCTACTAATACCTTATTATTAGCTGCGAGGCCATACATTTGAGATAGTTCAAACTCTGTCGTATACAACGTCTTATTCATCTATGTTTACAGCCATACCAGAGTAATACAAAATTAGAATCTGAAAAAGTAATGAAAGTAAGTAAACAAAAGTTGTTGTTTTTTATTTTACGGACGTGGGAAGGTAGTGTGATAGATAAATATTTATTGGCTAATATAAATTATTTACTTTTTACAGCTAAATATTTATTACCTTTATGCTACTTGAGTCAGTCTGTTCAATATCTGTACATTAGTATTGTATCAGAGTTATGTATCTACAGATTTAGTCATCGTTATATTTAAATACTTATAGGCTTACTTTACAGATATAGTATACAGGGCAAACTATAAGCAGTATTATTGATTTACTTTATGCATTTAGAAATCAATACTTATGAAAGAGAGAGAGAGAGAGAGAGAGAGAGAGAGAGAGAGAGAGAGACATAAGAGTATAATATATTTCAATTAACATTCATTCAAATCTTTGTATAATACTCCGTAAAAAAAATCTTCCACGTTGAATTGACGATCTATTCTTTTATTACAATAATTTATAGTTTTTAAAAAAGTTGCAAATCCAAGTTTCGTACCTCCATGGCCATTGCGCTATCGGCTATGGTGGGGATGAAAGAAGGGCACAGGACAAATCGTCCCATTAGTGGTTTATAGGATCGGAGAGATTTCATCTCATCCTGACAGGGACTTGCTAGCTGACGAAAGGTAATATTCATAAAGTTTGTCATTAATTAATGCAAAATGTATTTCAGCACTAAAAATAGAAACACTTGTCTGCTAAAGTCGAAGGTTATTTCAGTTCGATCCAATATAATAAAAGCTATTGATTTTTATTTTACTCTTATTAGCTAGTAGATTATTGAAAGGTATATCAGCAACCAAAACTTTTATCAAACGTTAAAATTAAAAAAAAGTGTCACCTTTTATATTACTAGTGGATTGAGAAAGACGCCAATGAACCTAACAATAATAAAATGGGTTGGTCTTTTTTTGTGGCCAACTTGACAAATCAGGTACGTTACCACTTCCCTGTGTTACATAAACAATGGGGTATGTTTTTATTACTCGTATACAATTTTAATTTAAAACCTTACGCATCAGTTTTATATTCGACACTTGGTGTACTATAAAACAAGCAATTTAAGTCTTTTCCGTTTCGGACAAAGGACATTTTAGAGCATTTTCGTGTACAACGGCACTACATGAAAGCCTAAACCGTAGCTAGCTATTGTAGCGCCATGTGAAAGTTTTTTGGTGCTCCCCCCCCCCACCACCACCACCATTTTCAAAAGTGTACAACCTTTAACAATAACAATTTTTAACTACATATTTCAGACTCATTTCGGGTTAAATATAACGATTCCTTTCTCTATCAACTGTTAATTTCAAGTATGCAATGTTTTCATATGTTTTTCTCTCTTCTTTAAAAATAACTCTGGAACATCCATCTTTTACCTGTCTCTGTAGCCCTTAAGGATCATGCATACTCTAAATGACCACTTATAAACTTCAATGCATCATTACTGCAGTGTTGTTAGATATGTCTGTAATTTTCAGTTACTTTCTTAGTCGATAGTTGACAATAATCATGACTAATATTTCAGCAAAATCCTACACATAAATGAGAAATTAATTAATGGGTAGCGAATTGGCCGCTCCAGATTTAGCATAAAAATAGCATCCCGCATACTCTGGAATATCTTGAAGTAGAGTATAAACTTTTTTTACTTCAATGTATTCACTGCAGCTACTCTTGATGTCCATATCTAGTGACCTTTCAATGTTACATGTACAACTGATAACATTTTTTGTTGTAATGAACATTCAGCAAAATCACATATCACATAAGTATATTTGTGACTATTGAAGAACCACAATAGGTTCTTAAATTTGGTTGAAGGGCGGGCCATGAGCAGATCAATTGTGTGTTTATAACACTATATCTGAGCTATAATAAATGAAGTGTTATAGTGTTATCAACGTGAAATGAACGGAGGGGAGTGTACTGCGGATCGAAACAAAACTTTTAACGGGACGTAGATGGCCCATGTCTAGTTTATAAGCTGAACATTATTTTCAAGATTACTATTTAGGCGACTTGTGTATAATTATGAAAATTAACACATTTAATTACACAGTTCGGGCATTTTATTTATTTACATATGTCATTTACAATGAATACTGCAACATAAGTTTACCTTCTTTAAGTTTTTTTTTTTATATTCTTCTATAAAATAAGTTATATTCATGGTTAGGTCGGAAAATAAAAATCCGACAAACTTGCTTTTAAAGAGCAGCATAGTAAGGCACTTTTTATTTCGTTCAAGGACAGTAAAAGCTACCGGTACCATAGAAGTGATGTGTGTATTAGAGAGTGCCTGGGCAGCCGGCCAGTTTGTTTATTCTGTAAAGCGGCAACTTCCAGATAATGAATAGAAAATATAGGAAAACGCTTCAACTGTATCGTTATATCAAATTTATATCTAGCTTAATAGTTGCATAATATGTGCACGAATATTATCAGTTGATTTGATTATACACTGTAGCACGCTAGTATACGGTCAATATTTCTTTTACGTTATAAATAACTGATTGGGAACTGGCATTAGTGCCAGTACTGTACTGAAAAAATAAAGATCAATCGTGAAACTATATCAGTTTTACTTTAGTAGCCTTAAAGAGTTAAATGAACGAGGTAAATGTGTTCAGTCAATTTTAAAGCTTAAAACGCTTCCTGCGATAGGCTTAATTAGCAAAATTATTATAAGACTAGCTGTACCCTGCAAAACCTTTGCATAGAGTTATATCTCTTTAAGCTTGATCAGTAGGCTAGTTTATATTTTGGTTTCGGGCAGATCTGATATTTTCATGATTGTATTTTAAACTGGAATACTGTAATATTAATTCTTTACTTTCGATTTAAGGCAGAGACCAAATAGCTTTTATATATATTATTCTTGCATTTAAAAAAGGGATGGGGTGGGGGATAAATAGGTTTTTTTGTTTTTTTTTCACCAAATATTGAATTCAATAAATGCTTTTTGAAACATTTTTTTTTCCTCTTTTGATTATAAGTATACATTGATAAAGAGACGGTAAATATATATTAATACATTTAAACAAATATACTTCACTATAGTGCAATATACTTAAACGTGCATAAATAAATATTATTTTTTGAAAGTATACATGAAATATCGAAAGAAAAATCAGTAGCAAAAAAAAAAAAAGACTACACATGTATAATTAAACGTGCATTTTTATATACGGTATAATATGAGGTATAAGCAAAGGATAATAAAGTTTGATTCCTTTTATCGGAATTCGAAAAGTGTTATTTAATTTTGGCCATCGCAATCGATAACTAATCGCTGACTATTTTTATGCTATTTCTCCTCCAGATCATTAGACCCTCATTCTAATCTATTTTCTATCTTCTTAATACATTTCTATTCCCCATTATTATTGATAACGGAATAATAAAAGATTCGAAATCGGTAATTTATTTAAGAACCTGTGATTATATTGACACGTAATTATATCGAACCTGTAGCTAAATCGCACCTGTGATTATATCGATATGTGATTATATCGAACCTGTAGCTAAATCGCACCTGTGATTATCGTGGCATGTAATTATATCGAACCTGTAGCTAAATCGTACCTGTGATTATATCGACATGTGATTATATCGAACCTGTAGCTAAATCGCACCTGTGAATATATCGACATGTGATTATATCGAACCTGTAGCTAAATCGCACCTGTAATTATCGTGGCATGTAATTATATCGAACCTTTAGCTAAATCGCACCTGTGATTATATCGACATGTGATTATATCGAACCTGTAGCTAAATTGCACCTGTGATTATATCGACATGTAATTATATCGAACCTGTAGCTAAATCGCACCTGTGATTATATCGAAATTCTTATAATGTAGATATCATAGCATTATTAATTCCAATTTCTTTGTACGGAGTAAAATTAAAGGACACTTACCACTAAAGAGGTTTCTGATTTTTTAATTTCTTATGAATAAAAATAAAATTTAAGTTGATGCTCTTAATATTGTTCGTAAAATAAGAAAAAAAATGTGCATTTATCAATACGGTTTTGGTCAATTTTTTATAAAACATTATCCAATAACAAACTGCTGTAATTTATATACATTAGTCAAAGATCAATAACAAGCATTGATTTATAGATACCCCAATATATATTGCAAGGCAATGTCTTTAATCTTCTAATCTACACCTACAGATAAGGATTTTTAAGGATTTTTTTTATATGTAACGTAAGATAGTTAATTGGAGCATATGTTGGATTTTTAGAGCAAATCAATATGGGGATTGGCAATATCTGGTGATAGATGAGCAATGTCTGGTGGTTTCATGTTTGCGGCAATGATGTCAGCAATGTTTACAGTAATGCTTACAGCAATGTGTACAGCCATGTTTACAGAAATGTTTCCAGCAATGTTTACAGCAATGCTTACAGCTATGTTTTCAGCAATGTTTACAGCAATGCTTACAGCAATGTTTACAACCATGCTTACAGCATGTTTACAGCAATGTTTACAGCAATGCTTACAGCAATGTTAGCAGCAATGTTTACAGCAATGCTTACAGCAATGTTTACTGCAATGCTTACAGCAATGTTTACAGCAATGTTTACAGCAATGTTTGTGCATTGCGGTCTTAGTCTATATTACTTGTACCAAAAACTCTTGTCGTTTATTTTTACTTAAAAAAGTAAAGTTCCCTTCTTAGCCCTAACGGACCTTCGGGGCAGATGAAGTGTAGAATTCATCTGTTTCTATAACCTCGGCATATGAAGGGATTGTGTGGTTAGCACAACGCCCAGCCGCCTTTACTTCCCCAACTTAAAGTTAGGTACCCATTTAAAGCTGGGTGGACTTGTGGGACGACTTTGCACCAAATTTCACCTGGAAAAATTCCATGGGTCTCACCGAGGATCGAACCCAGGACTCTCAGGTCGACAGTCGAGTATCTACACCACTCGGCCATCCGCCCCACTATTTTTACTTAAGCTTTACTTTAATTTTATAATACAATCATTAACCCGTTTGTTTCACAATACATTTCGTTCACCAATTTTAATTACTTGCGTTTTCTTATCCCCTTTCATGCTAAGTGTTTATATAGCCTAATCATGAGTGCAAAGTTCAATGGGGTCAAATGTATACTAACAGTGAAGTAAAACATGTTAATATTAAAGTGAGAGGCGGATTTAGGACGAGCGAGACTGGCCTGAGGCCAGGGCCCCCGAATGCTTAGGGGTCCCACAGAGCCAATTTAAAGCCGTTTGATATGTCTCTCATTTTCTTAAGAACATCCCGTGTTCACTTGTCTGGGAGGGGGTGTATTAGAAATAACAGAGAATATCAGTACGTGACAATAAACGAACTCCAACTTGATCATCATCATCATTGCCCGTCACTCCTATCGGGGTATGGGCCACCAACTAAAGATCTCCAGCGACTTCTATCCTGAGCCATTCTCTCCAGCTGCTTTCAGCTGAACCCCATCCTGGTGATGTCCGCTTCAAATTCTCGTCTCCAGGTGTCCTTTCGGCTTTCACCACAACTTAAGCTTCATGAGTCTTTGTGATGAAGAAACTTCTTCTCCCAGGACTGAAATATCTGTTTTTTCTATAGTTCGTGTTTCTGTAGCAAAGGGTTTTTTAACAGGGTGGGGTTGCTAGCCGCACGCCCAACCCTCCTCCTTTTTCAGCCGGGCTTGGGACCGTCCTTGGCGGAGTTTCCAACTTGATATACAATACAAAATGTCTGTAATGACACACTTAATTAAAACATTACTATCACAACTTTCTCCTATAGAACTATTTCACCTCTCCCGACGAGGGACACATACTGTCTCAATAGTAGCTGGTCATTAACTACTTGTACACACGGTCACTCGACCACTACACACGCACCCATGCAAGTGTTCCTTGGTATGATTTTATCATCAGACAACCACTGATTCTCTGCCCTGGCCATCCGTATTACTATTCAGCCGTGCGTGCACAACAATCCTATACACCAGTGGGTGGCGAACCTATGGCACGCGAGCCACAGCGCAGTCGGCACACAGAGCCTCGTCAGTGGGAACGCGATTACAATATCACTTCCTTTAATTTTAATTGGATTGAGGCCATTAATATTTAAACAGGAAACAGTATTCTTACTTTCATTATACGTCAGACAGACTTGAGACGGAAACTATATCGATTTCTCGAAGACAGAATGTATTATTATAATTTTAGGTTTAATCATTTGTTGTAACTGTAGCATCACGCACTATTAACAGCTTCGTTTTAGTTCACACGGACAACGGCGGATTGAACAATGGGAGCATTAGGCGCGAGCCCTTGGCCCAAAAATCCAAAGGGCCCCACGATGCCCACAATATTACACATGTAGATTATTCTCTCGACTATGTCTTTATGAAGGAGCCTAATATTTTATCCTGCGTCAATGGCTCCTATGGTCCAGCATTTTATTAGGTGGCTCCAGTAAGACCGATATTTTTTTCTGGGGTTGCAATAGACCAATATTTCATTCTGGGGTTCCAATAGACCAATATTTTATTCTGGGGTTCCAATAGACCAATATTTTAATCTGGCGCTCCAATGGACCAATGTTCCGCAATGTTCCGCAACTGTTAATGTATATGAATGTAAGGTTCATTCTGTGACACATTGGATTCTTTATTTAATCAGACTTGTCTTGTATCCAGCTGATATCTTGACCACTAATTTTTTTTTTTACTTTCTAGCCTCTCTCGTCACCTGTCAACACGCACAGGTGTGTGTGAATCGCTAACTGACTTTTATCACAGAACTGGGGAAAAGTGCCCTCTGATCTTTTGTGTGCACAGCCATTTAACCTACCGACAGATCTCTGTTGATTTTCTTAATACGTTCATCTGACACTGAGTAGGGGTGTTTTTTTTTTATATCCTATTGCGAACACAGCTGTGTACATTAGAATAGCAAGCAAGATACAACTTCAATCATCTTGAACCCAATGACTTTCGCAAATTGCCATGAACTCCAAATGGAAAAGGATTACGAACGATTGACCTGAAATATTAGTCTTAAAGTTTGGCAAGCACCTTTGTAAAACCTGTCTCTTGCTCTCTCTCTCTCTTTCTTTTTTTTCTCTTTTCTTTCTCACTTTTCTGTTTATCTTTTTCATTATTCATCTCTCTCTCTCTCTCTCTCTCTCTCTCTCCCTCTCTCTGTATATATATATATATATATATATATATATATATATATATATATATATAACAGTAGGACCCCCCGGTTAACGCGGGGCAACTTTCCATCAAAGTAGAGCGAAATATGACACAGCGTTAAAGGAGGTTATCTCATCATGTAAATAATGGGCTTAGGAGAAGATGAGTAGAAAGTTAGTCAGGTATTTTATAAATAAATTTATTAATTATGTTTTTTTATAAGTTAAACACAAATTTATTTCTTACAAATATAGAATATTTCAATTCTTCTCGATTTTTTTTCCATTATAATAAATTGGCTTAATGGCTTATTGCGTTCAATTTCGTCGTCCATCCATATAGAAAGTCGTTTTTTTTCAATTTCCTCTATTGTATTATTTCTAGAACGGGTAACTCTAATTGCAGAGCTTGTCGTAGTTACAGTTGCCGATGATAGTATTTTTTTTCTTTATTCTTAAGACTAGTCCTTATTGTTGATGTTGCCTAATTCAACGCAGCACCAATCTGAGATTGACGTTCACCAGTATCTAGTCGTCTAATCACTTGTATTTTAGTTTATAGTGAAATGCTTTTTCTTGTTGATTTATTTTTGTATTTTTTATTATGATCAATAATTAAAACTAAAAATCATAATATTTGTCACTATATCAATCGTTGCATTTTATAAATTTATACAGTACGTCTACAAAAGTTTGAAACGATAAACATACGTTTTCGTAACACCGCAGGTAAGAAGATACACTATATATGTATAAATGTATAGTTTTAAAATATATGTAAATTAATTCATAGTTATACATTATATTAGTATGCATGAGAACTACATTTAAATAATCTATCTATCTAATAATATATGTATCTGTCTCAATCTATCTATCTATTTTTATATGTATCTGTCTCAATCTATCTATCTATTTATATATGTATCTGTCTCAATCTATCTATCTATTTATATATGTATCTGTCTCAATCTATCATATCTCTTTGTTTCTATATCTAGCCATCAGTGCCGTAGCAAACTTAACTCTCTCCCAGTGTACAATACCTTTTTTAATACCTTTTAAGCGCCCCCCCCCCATTCGAAAACCATGTAATATTATGTGTAAATTATACCATTAGGCGCCCTATTTGGGATTAGCGCCCGGGACATAATGCCCACCCCTCCCTACGCCTCTGCTAGTCATGTCTATACATCTCTATCCATCTCTATATATTTTTATCTATCTCCATCTATCTTTCTGTCATCGTGTCTATTATTGTCTCTATAGCTTTTTCTCTCTCAATCTACCTTTATATATATACATATATATATATATATATATATATATATATATCTTGTTCCTTATTTGAATCTGGTCAGACTGCCCACTGTTTAGTGTGTTTTGACTTGGGTGACACAGAGGCAATTCACATGCTCGTGGGGATTCTCCAAATACTCCCTCACGGTGGTATTAACAGGAGCAAGCAACATAGATTTTAATGTAGATGCATGGATTATACCTTTTACACTCTGTATATAAGTAGCCTGGTATATATGTAGCTCTGTATATATATATATATATATGTGTGTGTGTGTGTCTAAATGTATACATAAACATATATATATATATATATATATATATATATATATATATATATATATGTATGACCTGAATGATGGTATGTTTCCTACGGCAATGTCCAATTGGGCGATATAATTGTGATGACATTCTGTACGTCACTGTTGTTGTGACAAAAAGAAAATGTGTGTCAATCGTACGACTAGAGAAACCCTTTTCCGGTCATTTTGTTGCTAATTTGGACTTATTTGATTTTTGGTCTTTTAATAGTTTAAATGAGCGTCTCTCTCTCTCTCTCTGTGTCCGACTTTTTTTCTTCCCTCCTTTCTCCCCCTTCACTCTCCACGTCACTCTCTCTATTCGTCTCTCCGTCTCAATCTCTTTATCTGTACTCGTTTAATCCCTTTCTCTTTCTCTCTCTTTCTTTATGTCTCTTATTCTCACTACCAGTCTCTTTGTCTCACTCTCTTTTTCTCACTCTCTTTGTCTCACTTTCTTTGTCTCTCTCTCACTCTCTCACTATTATTCTCTTCGTCTATCTCTATCACTCTCTTTATCTCCCTCTCTCGCTCTGTCTCTCTTTCTGTTGTATAAACTGTAATGCGCAAAAATCATCTGTAATAGGCGTCTCAGTGTATGCTGGTAGCCAGTAAAAGTCAAATCTTCATACATAGGCAAGTGTTTCACTTGTACCACTAATCTAGTGATTCACCATAATTGAATGAAATTTCGGACCAATCAAATTAAACTCACACATTGAATCATACGAGATAGAGAGTAAAAACTGACAATGGGTGAATATACGAAACTAAATATTTTATTTTATGAAAAAAAAAGTTTATACTAATCTTATTGAACGGCATATAAATAGGGGCATCTAATTAAAATACACATAAAGCCAGATAATTTTAATAATAAACCATAAAATAAAAAAAGGACCATGACAAATATATCCGCCGAAATTCTTGCTCAATTCCTTGAACACCTAGCGGAGTAAAAGACATATCATAGCACGCGATTTTTGGAGACCTTTTTTCAGCTCCACTTGTCTGGCTGGTCTATAACTCTCCTGTTATAAAGGCGTCGCCATGTGGTCTTCGGGCGACCTACCTTTCTCTAGCCTTGGGTGTTCCACTGCTGGGGCAGTGAAGCTAGCGATGCGGCCCTCTGTTCTTTAAGTTATATGTTCGCTCCAGTTACGGTGTGGTGGAGGCTAGGAGAAACAGCCCGGCGAATGTGGAGACGTCAAGAAACTTAACTGCGTTTTGCTCAGACAGACAAACCTGGATTATGTCCCCTTGTTGTAGATGAAACACTCCGCCTGAAAATAAATGGATTCACGATCTAAACGTAAACAACAAACAGAATGTTACAAGCTACTCCACCCTCCCTCCCCCCCCCCCATCACCATCAATACCAATTTGAAAGCTATAGACCTTTAGCCGACGGTTCTCAAATTATTGCGTTTCCCAACAAACTTTGCAACCTGTGCAGTTTTTGTAATCCGCCAAGCATCATCATCCCCTTAACCAATGTGGTCGTTGGGGGGAACGCATGGACCCATCAACAGACATATATCTCCAGAGTTGCCTAACCTGCGTGGCTGTCTTTAATTCATTGTTTGGTAGCCTGTCCATTCTTTTATACTGTCAAACCAACATTTCCTCTGGCGACCTCTGCGACGGCCTACTTAAACAGTCCCTTGGAAAATAATTATTTTTTTGGCAGACTATTGTGTCTTGACACATGACTGAACCATGCCATCTTACGTCGCTTGATTATTGCCATAATCGTTTTATGAGGGCCCGGCATTGAGGATATTTTCCCCGGACATACGCATTGGTCCATTAAGAAATTTACTACAAATTAATAAATTATTACACTTTTAGGTGACCCACTTTGAATCAGCTCTAGGTGACCCACTTCAGATCAGCTCTAGTTGACCAACTTCAAATCTGCTTTATGTAACATACTTCAAATCTTCTTTATGTGACCCACTTCAGATCAGCTCTAGGTGACCCACTTCAGATCAGCTCTATGTGACCCATTCAGATCAGCTCTTTATGACCCACTTCAGATCTGCTCAATGTGACCCACTTCAGATCAGCTCTATGTGACCCACTTCAGATCAGCTCTATGTGACACACTTCAGATCAGCTCTATGTGACCCACTTCAGATCAACTCTAGGTGACCCACTTCAGATCAGCTCACCGGTTTGTCGCGACATAAACTTTGAGAATTACTGCCTTAAGCCGTCCAAACATATAGGTGGTTTCAATAATACGTTATCGTCTACTGTGACCTTTTGGACTGACTTTATTCAACGTACCCTCTCCACATTGTCCAGTTACCCTTGACGGTCTACCGGTCAGACCCGACATCAAAGTTTGACCCTATTAAACAAACAGATCACATATACAAGCACACCATTAATCAACCAAAGGAGAATAATTCAAATAACAAATCAAGGGATGATAACAAAGGATAGAACATTTATCTTCTTAGATTTTAGATAATATTAGTCTATTAAGTATTTCACACATTGGCAGTGTATTTATAAAAGTTTTTTTTTCCTACCTAAAGTCTTACAAGTAACTTGTTTGTTATAATTTACCTGTGAATCTGGTTTCTGATGCGTTAGTACAATTAGCGCATGAGTAAGCAGACCTCATCAAAACCCCAGACTTTGATGGGCTATTGGGACTGACGCGATGGAAGTAAGCGAAAAAGGTCTGCAATGAAAGAATGGTAAAACAAGTGAAGGAATAAAATATCTAAATTAATAACTCCCGTGATGTATTTCTTTTACTAAGGCGCATGAAAAAAAAGTTCAAAGCACATTTAGAGCAGCAAGAGTCTGATGCTGTTATACCTAAAAACTGCACAAATTCCAGTTTACACAATTCTCAAATTACACTTTTTCCTAATCGCACAATGCCCTAATAGCGCCATTCTCAAATTGCGCAACTTATGAAAAAGTCTACTCGGGTACGTCCTTTTTTTTTAGCATGTCATTTTTTGCTTCTCTTCTGTTCATTTTCAGAAGTCCCTGTCAAAAAAAAGTAAGTTCCCCTTGCCGTGAAAGATCATCGGGACAGATGAAGTGTAAAATTCATGTTTTATTATAACCTCTCCTTCTTCCACTGACCCATCTCTCTCTTAAGTAAATTTAAATAATACTTATTTTTTGTTGTTATTGTTTATATTGTTACAAAGCAACCATCAAATACGTCAATATCATAAAAAATAATAATATGATTTAATAACTAGGTAAACAAATGTTTAATTCAAAGTAAGTAAAAAAAGATTTTTGTGAAATATTGACCTGTTTATTGGCCGACCTCTTTGATTTGAAAGTCAGGCTTAAATACACATAATAGATTCCTTGAGGGGGAAAAATACATATATCATTAGATTACTTATAATAATTCTTACTGTGAGAAAAAAACATAATATATGTTACTGTCGTTATATAACTGATGCTACTGTACTCCATACCTTTGTAACAGTTATGTACCAATATCAGTGAAATATATATGTATACATATATGCCATACCTGTATAGTCTATATGTATCCCTTCTCGTGAAACTCGAGCCCCTCGAACGTGTTCCACCAGTGGATCATCAATGTTCTGTTCAAAGCTCGACATAAAATGGTCTGTTGATGGGAATAACGGTGCAAAAGTGCAGTCTATGTTTTTTTTTGTCTAGTGATACTGTTTGCTATAGATTATGTGAAGGTTTTAAGCTGAGATATGTCTATAACAGTAGAGAAGTTAATGTTTCTCTTGAAAGTGAAGACGTAAGCTGTCTAAATGTCTACTTCATGTACAGGGTTACGACGACGATAGCAAATTTTCTAAGATGAAACACCAGTTTGAAATCTACACATTCAAACAACACAACATGGACATTTATATGTTGTTGGTGTCTTTTTAATAGTTTGATAGAGAGATTGGAGATATGGGGGGGGGGAGTGAGAGACTTGTGCAGCCATGGTTAAATCGATGTATCTTTTCTAAACATTTGATAAACTTATAGTATAGACATATATGACAGATAGGTGATAGATACATGAATGATATATGGATAGACAGAATGATAGTTAGATAGATGAAAGATAGATAAATAAGTGATTTATATGATATGTAGATAGATGGATAGATAGATAGATCGATAGATAGATGATAGATCGATCGATAGATAGATAGATAGATAGAGAGATAGATAGATAGATAGATAGATAGATAGATAGATAGATAGATAGATAGATAGATAGATAGATAGATAGATAGATAGATAGATAGATAGATAGATAGATAGATAGATAGATAGATAGATAGATAGACAGATATACTTATAATCTACCTTGTGAGCGATTTGACCTATTCTGGAGAGTTGTTTTAATCTGTTTGTGGACGGTGACTGGACTAAAGAGAACGTCCACATGATGTTGACCATTTCCTGTGTTAACAAATTCAGATATAAAAAGAGAGAAAACTTAACAAAAAAAAATAGTTTATATAATTACTACAATTGAAATTTAATTGACTAAATAAAAAGATGAAAGGCTGTGGAGAGGGGGGGCATAGACAGCTGCGAGTTGGCGTATCTATACGAGAGGATCCACTGGGATGGGGTAATGAGGGAAGGGGTCATTTTCAAAACTGACACTGATCTAGAACTAATTACGTGATTCTCAAACGGTGGTACGGCGGGGGACAGTTGTACGCAGAGCACGCAGCTATATATATATATAATTACCGTTTAGAAACAACCAATGAGTTTGAAGCAGGTCGCCAGTTTACTGGGTGACTCATCGCCCTCAAACCACGTGACCAAGTATAGCATTTGGAAAGGTGAACGACGAATTCCAATGTGAACGTTAAGTACATTTATTTGTACCCACGGACTTGTTTTCGTTTGGGTACAGTCGCGACAAAAGTTGAGAACCACTGAACCTTTTTTTTTTCCCTCGAGTGGACCACAAATTAGAATTTTTTGAAAGAATTAGCAATTGTTATAACGAATATCTAAATAGTGTCTTTGTCAAAATGGTGCCTTTGTCGAAATTATGTCTACGTCAAAATTGTGTCTTTGTCGGAATGGTGTCTTTGTCAAAATGGTGTCTTTGTCAAAATGGTGTCTTTGTTGAAATAGTGTCTTTGTCAAAATGGTGTCTTTGTCAAAATGGTGTCTTTGTCGCAATGGTGTCTTTGTCAAAATTGTGTCTTTGTCAAAATTGTATCTTTGTCAAAATGGGGCCTTTGTTGAGATTATGTCTACGTCAAAATTGTGTCTTTGTCGGAATGGTGTCTTTGTCGAAATGGTGTCTTTGTTGAAAGGGCTGGTGTCTTTGTCAAGATGGTTTGTGTCTTTGTCAAAAGGGTGTCTTGGCTTATACCTGCCGATTCTTTTGTGCCTGTTGACTTTTTACCAAACCTGTTCCTTATCTCTTCATCAATCAATGTGTTATTCAAACTATCCGTCTCTTGTAATACGTTGTTAAATTTCTGAGCCTATAAAGATTAGCATTTTTTTTACTGTTGCACAAAAAAAAAACTGACACAATATAATATTTACTTAAATCTTAGGGCAGCAAATAATAATATAATTAATAAATAAAAATATTTGAAAAATCAATATTCATTTAATGGCCATATCATTTTTTTTTTAAATAGTCTAATACATTTTGAACACTAATTAGACTTACCTTAATAGTATTTGTATCCAAGTTTTTAATAACGATAAACACAATTGTGGTTGTTGAAACTATTAATGACGCAGCATACACAACAATCTGATGTCTAAATGAATTTCGTTTCAGAAGGCAAAATTAGATTAAAACTTTGTGTGCACTACATTACTTATACATGTTTTTATCAAATAATTTTTATTCATTGCTAATTAATTATTTTTTGTTTTAAATAGACTAACGAAGTAAACAATGTAGGGGAATTTTTTTTTTTGTTTTATTTCATTGCTTTTCTACTAATACCTTATTTTTAGCGGCGAGGCCATAAATTTGAGATATTTCAAACTTGTCATATACAACGTCTTATTTATCTATGTTTATAACCATATCAGAGTAATACAAAATTAGAATCTGAAAAAAGTAACGAAAGTAAGTAAAACAAAGTTTTTTTTTTATTTTTATTTTACGGACGTGGGAAGGTAGGGTGATAGATAAATATTTATTGGCTAATATAAA
This sequence comes from Bulinus truncatus, assembly GCA_021962125.1. Taxonomy (NCBI): domain Eukaryota; kingdom Metazoa; phylum Mollusca; class Gastropoda; family Planorbidae; genus Bulinus; species Bulinus truncatus. Next base: position 6,921,423 of record JAGDYQ010000030.1, on the reverse strand, counting down.
TTATTTATTTTTTACAGCTAAAGCAGTATAAGGCTACTTGAGTCATTCTGTTCAACATTAGTCTTGTATCAGAGTTATGTATCTACAGTTTCAGTCACCGTTATATTTGGATACCTTTATGGTAAACTTATAGGCTTACTTAACAGATATAGTATACAGGGCAAACTATAAGCAGTATTATTGATTTACTTTATGCATTTAGAAATCAATACTTATGAAAGAGAGAGAGAGAGAGAGAGAGAGAGAGAGAGAGAGAGAGAGAGAGAGAGAGAGAGAGAGAGAGAGAGAGAGAGATTAGAGTATAATATATTTCAATTAACATTCATTTAAATCTTTGTTTCATACTCCGTAAAAAAAATCATCCACGTTGAATTGGCGATCTATTCTTTCCTTACAATAATTTATAGTTTTTAAAAAAGTTGCAAATCTAAATTTCGTACCTCCATGGCCATTGCGCTATCGGCTGTGGTGGGGATTAATGCAAAATGTATTTCAGCACTAAAAATAGAAACACGTGTCTGCTAATGTCAAAGGTTATTTCAGTTCGATCCAATATAATAAAAGCTATTGATTTTTATTTTACTCTTATTTGCTAGTAGATTATTGAAAGGTATATCAGCAACCAAACCTTTTATCAAACGTTAAAATTAAAAAAAAGTGTCACCTTTTATATTACTAGTGGATTGAGAAAGACACCAATAAGCCTAACAATAATAAAATGGGTTAGTCATTTTTTGTGGCCAACTTGACAAATAAGGTACGTTACCACTTCCTTGTGTTACATAAACAATACGGTATGTTTTTATTACTCGTATACAATTTTAATTTAAAACTTTACGCATCAGTTTTATATTCGACACTTGGTGTACTATTAAAAAAGAGATCATTTGTATGCTTATTAGCACTGTCAAAACCAAGAACACAAAAGCTTTGGTCAAAATCAAGCAGGCAGTTGTGGTCAAAACCAAGAAGACAGCTGTGGTCAAAACCAAATAGACAGCTGTAGTCAAAACCAAGTAGACAGCTGTGGTCAAAACCAAATAGACAGCTGTGGTCAAAAGCAAGTAGACAGCTGTGGTCAAAACCAAATAGATAGCTGTAGTCAAAACCAAGAAGACAGCTTAAGACAAAACCAAGTAGACAGCTGTGGTCAAAACCAAATTAACAGCTGTGGTCAAAACCAAGAAGACAGCTGTGGTCAAAACTAAGTAGACAGCTGTGGTCAAAACTAAGTAGACAGCTGTGGTCAAAACCAAATTAACAGCTGTGGTCAAAACCAAGAAGACAGCTGTGGTCAAAACTAAGTAGACAGCTGTGGTCAAAACCAAGTAGACAGCTGTGGTAAAAACTAAGACGACAGCTGTGGTCAAAATCAAGAAGATCGTGAATGCATACATTTTCTCGTTCGAAAAATCAATACTATTCTACATCATGTAATATATATATATATATTAGGGTGGGTCAAAAATTTTTTTTTTATTGAAACATTATTAAAAACGTGTTATATCATGGTAGTACATGGAATATGTACAAATATTTGAAAACTACATAGTTTTACTACTCCCAACTTTTGTTCGAAATTTTAACCATATTTATTGTGAGTTTTTTGTGACTGAACATGTTAAATTTGTGACCTAGGTTATTCAAAAAAGAAATGATATGCATATACAATTTGTGTTTTATCTTTATAACCTTTTTATGAATAACTAATTAGTTCAGACAACTGAGATAAGCATTGCATCCATTTTTCTCTCAATGTAACTGGTGTACCATGTATTCATTATCGGATCACGCATAGTTGTTTTATTTCATCTTTGACTAATTTTTCAATTATTTTATTTAGTTCTTCTATGAATATGAGTTCTTCTACAAGAAGTGCAACTGTACATTCTGTGTTTGGGTCAGCAGTTGAATTGCATACAAGACAACTTCCAACCAATGAAGATGTTTTCAATAGGGAGCGACCGATATGCCTTTTTACCGATAGTCCGATACCGATATTTTCCCCCAGCATTTTTACCGATACCGATATTTTATTTTTAGGGGCTGTCAATTATTTATGTCAACAAATTTTTGGCGATTTTTACCTCCCCCCCCCCTTGTTAACAACTTGTCAAACTTTCCGAGACCCCCCCTATAAAATTACGTCAACATTTGATCACCCCCCCCTAAAAAGGTGGCTTCCAAAATGTTTATGGGGCAAAATTAGTAGGAATATAGTTAGTTTAATTAAAGTACTGAATGTTAAGCGAGTGTGTAACACAGAACTACAAACGCTGCTTAATTTTCCTATTTATTAAGTAATTATTTTAAATTTAAAAAAGTAACATTGTTGACGTCAACATTTCTTGACCTCCCCCCCTCCCCCTTATTTTGTTGACGTAATTAATGGACAGCCCCTTAAGCAACAACAATGCCAATTGCCAAACACGTGTTTCCCTCGTGCTTATACAGCTAATGACGTATGTCAACCCATGCTTACCCCTTCCTTGTCATATTTCGTGACCTTCGCCCACACAAAAGTCTTGTTCCCCCCCCCCCCAACTTCCCATCCCAACAAAAAATACGCACAGATGTTCACTAATTGTATCATTCAAGGTCATACATTAGAATTAAGAAATGCCAATCCTATTGTTTCAAGGTCGTATCTCTGATGTATACGTGACAATTTCTGTGTACGGGTTTTTTTTTCCCTTTTTTTTAAAATCTTGTCTGACCTAGTTATAGAATTGGGTTATTTATTGATTTTCTTTTCTGCAACTCTGTTGTGAAAAAAAAACAATGTATCGGCAGCCAAAAAACGGCCGGTCCGACAGTTAACCCATAGTGCCAATATCGGTTCGACTATCGGTCGCTCCCTAGAACAATCGGCCGATCCGATATTAACCGATAGTGCCAAAATCGGTCCGATACCGATAGCGATCCGATTATCGGTCGCTCCCTAGTTTTCAAGGCTATATGTGGATGCTTAAAATGAAACAATACAATCATAGCCTTCGTTCACGAGCGCACGCATTAGCGCATGAAGTTAAACAATTATATGACCAGGCTAGTATCCCTTACAAATGACATTACTAGTATAATTGTTCGAGTAAAAAGACTTATAGCCAAAGGTCACGAACTTAAGAAATATTCAGATATAAAGCGATTATCGGTTACTTTTCAAGAGGGGTACAATTCCTTCAAAAAGTTATTTCACATTTGTCCAAAATGTCAAAAATATTTTTTCAGAGAAAAATGACTTTTAAGTTTTTAAAGTATTTAAGTTTCTGAATGAGTAACATTCTGAAATACATTTTAATTGATCTAAATATATTTTTTCTGCAATATAGTTAATTCATAGTTATTATTGACATGTTTTAGTATCTAAAAATGTAAAAAAAAATTTTTTTAGACATAGTGCATTCCTCCCCCCCCCCCCAAACCCCCTTGAATTAAAAGTTGGGAGTGGAAGACATTATATGATTTTTACAAATTTTACATTTTTACAATCAGTAGGACCATAGGCAACTTTTTCAATATGTTTCAAGTTCCCAACTCTAAAAAAATTTTTTTTACCCACCCTAATATATATATATATATATATATATATATATATTGATAACAAATTACTAAACCGATGGTGCCAGGCCCAGGGGTGGTGACAGTGCCTCTGGTCTCCCGTCTTTCAGTTCTCAGTAACAAAGTAACGAACACAGTTAAAAAATGTATTACCTTATGGCTACTTGAGTCAGTCTATTCAATATCTGTACAGTAGTCTTGTATCATAGTTATGTAAATAATTATCTGTTTAAAACTATTTTGATTTCACACATTTTTATTGCTGTTGTTGCTGTTATGGCTGCTTTTGCTGTATTTGCTGTTATTACTGTTGTTGTTTTGATGGTGCTGTTGATGTTTTTTGCTGTTGTTTCTATTATTGTTGTGTTGCTGTTATTGCTGTTGTTGTTTTGATGGTGTTGTCGCGATTGTAAATGTTGTTACTTTTGTGGCTGTTGTTGCTGTTACTGCTGTTATTGCTGTTGCACTGATGTGACTAGATGCTTAACCATTTTTTCGTTGCATGTCTAAGATTTATAAGCTTAATTAACAACACTATATTTCAATACTTTTGATTAGATGATAACCCTTGCAGACCGCAACAGAGCGAAATGTAAACAACGCTTCCCTCAAGAGACCACTTGGACCTTAACGCCCATGTTCTATAAATATATGATCAACATATTATTGAATTCTAAAAAAATAGTTTCAACTTTTTGCACAATTTTACATCAAATCTTTTTGAAAATAATGAGCTATTCAACGAAATATAAAGTGTATGAATATCTTTAGGAGCGCTGCTAAGGTATCAAAAAAAAAAATCTCGAAAAAAAATTTAAAAATAAAAATGCAAAAAAAGTAAACATAAAAAAATGAATGCCAATTTAGAAATTAAAACAAGCGATTAAGCATGTTCCATTCTGGACACAGGACGTGTTAGCGCACTTTCGTGTTATGTATCAGTACGTTTGTTAGCTTTCAGTAAATATTTGTAAATTTTGGAAATGTTTATAAATTCAATTGTGTAATGCATATATCTGTAAAAAAAAATTATAAAGACGTTTCTTTATATTTGAAAAAAATATTTTCTCTTAAATTTAACTACAAGTGGTTTGTGGTTACTGAAATAGGACTCGTAATTGAAAACATTCGAAATTGTAGTCATTTAATCGTCCGAAAACTCCGTCAATTGTTGCATAGCTCTGATACTTTCAATTAAACTCAGAACACAAGCTTACTATTTCATTTGATGAGTTTCTTAATAAATCTTGGTGAAACTACGTGTTGCAGTATTTCGCACCAAATGAATGGGTTATTGAACGTACAAGGTGTAGAATGGGGCCATATATATAATATATAAGCCCCTTAGGAGCCCTGAAGCCCGTTCCTCAGAGGTCCTATCGCGAAATGAACTTTTGATGTACACATGGCAGGCCAAGACCTACAAAATGATATATACATCATGGGTCTCTAACTTATGGTTGTTGAGATCTAGGGGGATGACGGACAGACAGACGGACAGACAGACAAAACGGGGACAATAGAGCATTTTTTTTCGAAAATGCTCTAAAAATGTTCATGAATGAGGTAAAACTGTCCTTTACGATAAAATAAGCTTCATTCTAATCTGTCTATTTTCATGACAATACAATCGAAAATAAATATGTCACTACTTTTTTTTACCATTTCGATCATAAAGACCATTATATATATAATTATATATATATATATATATATATATATATATATATATATATATAAGACACTAAATGAAAACCTTGGCTAATACCGGAGGCGTAGCGAAGGGTGGGCAAGTGTTATAGATCCCTATGCTCGGGACGCTACTCACAAAGGGGCGTCAAATGGTATATTTTACATATAATATTATATGGTTTTCGAATGGCTGAAAAGGTATTAAAAAGGTATTATGCCCCGGGCTCGAGTTGAGCTTGCTACGGCACTGGCTGATACATGTATTTCTTTTATGAAATGTGTCAAAATTATTTAACTTGAATGTTTTAGACATTGAACTATGGAGAAAATACAAAATTTGTTACTCATTTAATGTCAGACGTCATCAGAAACTCTCTCTCTCTCTCTCTCTCTCTCTCTCTCTCTCTCTTCCTCTCTCTCTCTCTCTCACACACACATACACACGCACACATTTAAAGAAAGTAGACGGTTAAATTCAAACATGAAATATGTCCTTAATAAGCAATTTTTTTTTCTTAAAATTTCAAATCTACCACACATGGTTGTAAGTTGAAATTTAAGGTTGCAGAGTTTATTAGAGTAATAAGCAAAGATACTTTTTTAATTAAAAATTTTTTTTTCAAATCTTAAAATCATAAAATGATTGAGCTTTGAACAAATCTATATATAAAATCAGAATAAAGGTTTGTTTATGTATGACAATATTGGTTTTATATTTATCCCGACGTAACACAATACTCTTTGAGTTTGTTTTAATTACATAGTTACGTCAGCATTAAAAATAGAATTATTTAAGTAGTGTTAGAGATTATCTCAGTTTGATCCAATGATCATTAACTAAAAATACTTTAATTTTTTTTTAAAAAGACTCTTATTAAAATGTATTTGAAAGTAAAAATATATTTTCTTTGTCTCACATCAAACACATATTTATAGAAAATGTATTGACTAAAAAGGTGTGATCATCGATATGGATTGATTGGTTTTTTGTTTGTTATTATGAGACATTATTTGTATATATTAAATCTCTCTACACGAGGGCTTACATTTCTTCTTAACATATCTGCAGCACATTTAAAATTCAGTGGAACGTAAACACACAGTTGATCTAACAATTATCCATTGATTATGATTTTTTTTCTCTAGAAAAATCAATACTATTCCTAGCTGTCAGTGACTAATTTATATTTTGTTTCACTCCAGGCAGTACTGTTCAGTTTAATGCTAAACTTATCAAAATTATAGTCTACTGTAAACTTCTAGTGTTGTGTTATCTTAATTCATTCCAGTTCTATAACATTGATGCAAGTAGTAATTTTATAGTTTCATTCATAGACCAAACCATGACTTGTTCCTTCCTTAGTGATAGCATCAGGGACTTTGCAATGGATATGACTCGCCATTTCGCTCATAGTTACATGGCTTGGGATAGTTTGACCAGTCCATTCCTTAACCAGCGATGTTTTTTTCTAAAACAACCTTTTCATCGGTGAAGAACCCCCATCAGAGTCCCTTGAATAATAAATCAGGGCCGTCATAAAATCAGGAGCCCCTTGACAAATTTTGATTTCCACTTCCTAACGAGAAATAGACTATTGGTAAAAGTAATGTTACACCTGTCATTGCTTTTATCTGGGTTACCCAACAATACAAGACCATAGAAAAACTTCAGAAACGTTTGACTGCCTGTGTGTGTCGTTTCCGTTTCGGTCAAGCAGAGGACAATTGGTCGCCATCAGCAGTTAGGTTCACTGACAGCTGAGTAGATTCTGAAATGGCATGTGTATGAGAAGTCCCTGTACGTAAATATATATTAGACTTTGAAGGAAATCGAACCCGAAATTCTCAGATCGACAGTCGAGCGCTTTATCGCTCGACCATCTGTAGATAGCCTTAAATTTTGAATTCGCCGATAGTCGAAGAGCACGTGAAAGTAAAATGGTGGAGGAACACAAAATCTCTGAGATCATTTTTAAACATATCTATACATAGATTTAGTGGCTAACGAAGATTTGCTAATTCAAAAAAGTTCCTCGAAATATCATCATCCAAAATGTGATACCAGACGATGTAATTATACCAGGTAATTTTGGGCCCCATGTGCATGAATAGCTGTTCCAGTTACTTTAAAAATGTTCGAGCAATAAATAAATGCATACTTTAGTCGCTAGCAACTATAATTATGATCCCTTTGGGCAGAACAACAGTGTATACGGCGATAAAGACGAGACTACAACAGCAACTGCCATAACCAGCACTGCGCAAAACCAAAGAGACCATGGTGGCTGTCGCGCACAACGCTTCTGCCAACCCCACCTGTCAGAGTGGCATTCGCTGTGAAAATTCAAAGCATTACAACAGGGGGTCTACCTGAGAGTCCTGGGTTCGATCCGCGGCGAGAACTGAAAGTTCTGGTGAAAATTGGTTTAAAAGTCCCACAAGTCCACCCAGCTTTAAATGTGTACCTGACTAAAGTTGGGGAAGTAAAGGCGGCTGGGCGTTGCGCTAACCACACAATCCCTTTATATGTTGTGGTTACAGAAACAGACTACCCCGATGGCCCTTTAGGTCTAATGTAACTTTTTTTTTTACTTTACTTAACATAAACGTTAACTTCTGATGAAGGTGATGGAAGGAGTTGACGACGATGAACGGTGGAATGGTGGGGGGGGGGGAATGGGGTATTCTGTATCGTGCCCTGCGACCCATTAGATAAAGCAATAACAGTCATGAAGAATTGTCTTTTCGGGACGGGCTGATTTGAGAATATAGATGAGATATTTCTGTAAAATCCTGCATTATTTTCCACGCATGGAATTTTTTATACATTTTTTTATAAATTATTAATTAGCTCAAAATAATGTATAAATATAGGTTGTCAATTTCCACTGCAGCAGTATTACTTACAAACAAAAGATATCAGGATTTTTAAACATTTAAGTGGACAAGATCCAACTTATGTATTTTCGATATAGCTTTACAAGTGAAAAATGTTTCAAAATACGTAAATTGATATGCACAACTATCATATTTTTAGACGTAGATTAAAAAAAGAAACCAAATGCAAATCTTTCTTTCACATTTTGTTTTATTATAAGCATTATATTCTATTTACAAATTAACATCAATTATCTTAAAAGTATTTGACCATTAAAAGAAATTAGAAAGACACACATGATCTATTTTTTATATTAAATTCTAATTATAGTAAAAATTATAAACAAAAATGTTAAAAATCATTTTTTCAATGAAAGCTTAAAATTGACATTAATATTCATATAAAAGAATAAAATCCAAGTTTAAAAGTTATGCAGTTATGAAAATTGTGTAAAAATAAAAATCAGGAAAAATAACAACACATTTTGCGAATGTAAGTAATCAGATCCTTTACGTTTTTGTACTTTTCTATTCAAACACAAAATCATATTAAAGAGCTAAATTACTGCAAATCTCAGGCAAGATTCAAACGTTACATGATAACACGATCTTTTAGTAATTAAAATAATGCAAAACACAAAAAGAAAAGAAAAACGTTTAAAAGGATAATGATTAAACTAATTTTAAAGCATGACTTGTACAACGTATTATATTTTTACCTCATATACACCTGTGGCGTAGCGAAGAGGAGGGGGGGAGGTCAAGGGAGCATCATGCCCCGGGGGCTACTCTAAAAGGGGCGCCAAGTGGTATATTTTACAAATAATATTATATGGTTTTTGAATTGGAGGGGGGCGTTAAAAAGGTATTGTGCCCCGGGGGTGAGATAAGCTCGCTACGCCACTAATATATACATATAAAAAGGTTATAAACGTATATAAACACATTAGCTGAATATTTTTAACCGTTTGTATATAACTTTTATTAAAATACCACTAAATTATAGATCTCCTGTAATATCATACATTATCGTCCAATCAACTAAAAGTTAAGTTACAAGTTTAATAAGTTTACAAATAAAAGATCAAACCAATAAAGATTTTTTTTGTACATTTATTTTTCATGTTTCTGTATTTACTCTTTATCTGAGTTAATTTTTGGTAGCAAGATGAGACAATCCATGTATTATCTTGATCTTTAAGGACTAGTCTTATTTCTCCATACTGTGATAGCTTAGCGTCAATATCAATCATTTGGACTAAGAAGGTATCTTGGATAAAATATCTTTCTCATTTTCTTTTAGTATTTTGTCAATGATTTGGAAATATTCTTCATCTGTCAATGTTACTTTATTTTCATTAATCATTATAATTTTAAGTTTTTGTATTGATAAACTGCTGAATGAACGTCTCTGAATTTTAAAATACTGGGGTTTTTTTTTGTTCCAGCACTACTGCACGTGAATTATATTTATTATAAGGTAAAATTTGATTTTCAGAACTTTCTGGTTTTTGCCACACTTTATTTTAACACTACTAACAATATCTTTAGCAGCGGACGATCCTCCATTACTAATTTTGCGCAGCATTTTCATTTAGATGCGAGGCTGCTACAGGACCTACAGTAGCTAATGCTACAGCAGGTGTAATGACTGCAGCTGAATAAATAAAGGAATCGACTGCCTGTTTAGTAACAGATGGAGCAGCTGATTCAGTAACAGATTTGGCTGTCTGTTTAGTAACAGAATTGGGAGCCGCTCTAGCAACTGAATTACCAACAAAACCTTGTGTAGGCCGAACTAATTTGTTTACTAGTGCTCCACTCATTCCATCTGTCACTACGGTCAAAATGGTGGAAGCCATTGACATTAAAGGAAAATTTCCGTTTTCAAAACCATTTTTAATGTCTGTTATGTTTTTAATATTTCCTTGTGGTTCTCCTGTAACTTTAGTAGCTATTACATCAAAATAAATGCCGGCATATATGGCCGCTCCTGCCGATAAAACTGGACCTCCAAAAGTTCCGATGAATCCTCCTGTATATACCATTGTCGATCTTGTAGCTTCATATATTGCCTCATTCCCTTCTTCAGGATTGCCAGTGGCGTAATGGATTAAGCCTTTTAAATGTCCGATGACAGGTACAGAATTTAATAACCACAACATGCTGATTTCGTCCAGAGGTCAGTAAAAAAAATAAATGTGTGTTTATTATACCTTAGAGGCGTAAACTATAGTTTTCTGTTGCAGCTTCCGGTGTATTACTAAACTATAAATTTCTGTTGCAGCTTCCGGTGTATTACTAAACTATAAATTTCTGTTGCAGTTTCCGGTGTATTACTAAACTATAAATTTCTGTTGCAGTTTCCGGTGTATTACTAAACAAAGTTTTCTGTTTCAGTTTCCAGTGTATTTACTTTTTTCTTTTTCAAAAAAATTGGCTTATCATTTAAATATTGTGTAAAGGTTCTAATAATATTCATATGTATTTATTTAGATTTGTTTCATTGTGTGTAATGCAATATAATTTTAATTTCATACAAGAGTATAGCCTAGTCGTCTGATTCTCATATTTAGTTGTGCTGAAAAAAAAATAAAATAAAACATTTATGCGTACAACATTGAACTATCACGAACTATAGTTCAATAATCGGTTTCCTTTAATATAGTGACATTTTTACTTAACGTTTTCTATTACATTTTGTTTGATAAGATTTAATTCTTTTTCAGGAATTTTTTCACAAACGTATCTCTAGTATGGTAAATATCTAAAGCAAAGTGGCATAAAAATCATCTTTTACATGGATTAATCATTTTCATTACTTAATGATAAGATTTTTTTTAAAATGTATACAATTACAATACGTGTTAATCATTACATTGTAAATAATTTCAATTTAGTTTTTAGAACGATTCGTCCGTGTTTCAATTATTTGTTGTAAAAAACCTGATTTGCTTTTAGAGTGTTTCATCTTATGACAACATTTTCGCAATTTTCTCCTAGTTTGAGTTTTGGCTAACTCATTTTCTGCCACATCCTTAACTTTAAAAAAAAAAAAAAAACATTTTACTCCTAAACATCAAAATTTAACTACATAATATTTATGTAACTTAAGTTGGATAATGTTGGATAATGTGGCGTCACTAGGGTGGTGCTGGTGGGGTGTTGGCAGCACCGGGTGACACCGAAATGAACAATTCAAATTTCATATCAGGAAGGACTCAGTCTAGTTGAATTTTAAAACCGATCATAGTTAAAAACATGAGTATTAGCAGAATGTGTCACCATACAGAGCATCTGGAGCTTAGGTAAATAAAAACAATTCTTGAGATGGTTTCAAATATGACTCGGTGTTAAAAGAGCACCTAATAAGATTATAGAGGACAATCTACTTGTACAATAAAGACATCCGTTTCTTAACTATCACCTGTAGCTCAAAATGAGTTTATAAATGTTCGTGAAGTATGCTATGTACATCTTTGCAATAAATATTTTTTTCAACTTTAGTTGACCGCAGAACCACTTTAGGTTCTAAAGTTTATGTTTGGGTTCAATAAAGTATTGTGTGACAATTGGGCAGAATGTTTTGCAGGCTTTCACTTTTGGAAATTTTGGAGATCGACTGTGCCGTCTAAAATGATTTATTAAAAATTAAACAAGTTATACATCTGATAATGATACACAAATTAACTGTTAGCAAAATAGGCATCCATGTGATTGGTTCTAAAAAGAGTAGTTATATGGTCGCAGACTAATTTTAGAAGAGTTTTGACAAAAATTTTAACTTACAATAAATGGATCGAACATCCATACTTACATAGTTGCAGTTCTATTTCTCTAAATGTAATGAGCCAAAAAGTTTGCTACTCTGAAAAAGTAAAATTGTTAAAATCAACAAATATAGATTATTACGCTTTTATTTCTATGATCATTAAACAACAAAATAATACCTTATGAAAATCGATTTAAAGAAGTACTTAAAAAGATAACACCTCATCAAAATTGATTTAAAGAAGTACTTAAAAAGTAATTTGCTATGTTAATTTAGACTATTGTTAGAAGTAGTATGAAATATGTCCTATATGACCACAGATCATATCTCCATAGTGTATATTTTAGCTAAATAATACTGAAAGATGGGATGAAATTTTCGGAGTCCGCCCCGGGATTCACCGAATGCAAGTTCGGCAACGGATTACCTAACCAAACCCTGAGCAAACCAGTATGTTACATATACAGCCTTTTCTGAGTAGCATAGTTAGAAATAGACCTATAAATAATCGTATTTAATGACCATGCATTTGAAAATGAATGCAGATTAAAAACTTACATACAATACTAATGTCCATCCTGTTTGAATGGAAGTTCATTGAGAAGAACAGTTGGATACTGAGGACATCCCGACAGCTTAGGGCGATTTTTATTTTAAAAACCCCCAAAAGATTTTTATGAAAAAACGAAATTATCAAGAAAACTATAAATAGAAAACAAGAAAAAAAAAACAATTGCTTTAAAATCTTGAATTTCATTTTACAAAAAAAAAAATGCAACTGTATCCTTTGTTCACGCACGACCGCTTCAGAACCAAACCTTCAACGGAGTGTGGATGACTTATTTCCCTTGTGCTAATATCACATAAACGTTCAGCAAGACCGCTCAGGTAAACTAGGCAACCACCTACCCCCCCCCCCTTCCCAGCTACTTTAAGGTGGGGGGGGGGGGGGCAAGTTTCATGTGATAATTCATTTAACATTTTTTGCTAAGCTAAGAGAGCCCCGACTTGACTTTTGCTATGGGGTCGCGTCATAGTTTGGGCGGCTTTCTGTGGATTTTATCCGCCTTTGATGTTTATAGTACATATATTTAAATAAAAAAAAATTTAAATTGAACTAATTTTGACATTTTATATCAATTTTTTTTTAAAGTCAAGTTTTCGACGAGTCTCATCAGAAGCAATTATCAAAGATCCTTGGGAAGGAGGGAAAGGGGAAGTTAAGCTCGTTAGAAACGGGTAATGCGCCACCCCTCCCACCCGCAGCTGACGACTTTGCTTAGGACCTCCAAATATATAAGAACGGCTTTGATGTTCTGTCCTAGAGAAACGAATTAAGCGAGTACGTTAATCCGAGACCGTTAATACCAAGAAGCCCTAATCGTTGCATTATATTTGTAAAGTATGTTTGCTATTATGAGGCAATCTATACCGCTGGCATACGATGACCATGGGGGTGCATCATATAGTTTTCATTTTATAGAGGGATCACTCCTCTGATTGTGCATGGTCTTTTGAGAGTTTATCTACGGCAGGTCACGTACGTTGAACTGCACTGGGATTCCGTAAATAATGTTCCACGATCTTTCTTTACAGACCCCTGTTCCCCCCCACAAACACACACAACAACGGGTATGTTGGTGGTTCTCATTCCACACAACAACGGGTATGTTGATGGTTCTCATTCCACACAACAACGGGTATGTTGGTGGTTTTCATTCCACACAACAACGGGTATGTTGGTGGTTTTCATTCCACACAACAACGGGTATGGTAGTGGTTCTCATTCCACACAACAACGGGTATGGTAGTGGTTCTCATTCCACACAACAACGGGTATGGTAGTGGTTCTCATTCCACACAACAACGGGTATGGTAGTGGTTCTCATTCCATACAACAACGGGTATGTTGGTGGTTCTAATTCCACACAACAACGGGTATGTTTGTTATATAGATGTTTGTGTTAGCTGTAAATGACAGTGGTTTTTTTTCTCTCTGTTTAGCGTTGGTGACAGTTTTCGTATAAAAAATTGATTACGTAAAATCGTGACATCATATTCTAGGAAATTTTCTCCTAAAATTTTCTTGGAAATTTCAGCACGTCTACGTAAGCTATTAAAACGGAATTCTTAAGAAAAGACCTCGTTTCCCCCAGCGTGCACGGTAAAGTTAGATGAAACACTATATAGTATATACCAAGGTTGAATGAAGTAACCATCTCATTTATACAAAAGAAAAAAAAAACTAGCTGACAAGTAGAGTTAACTTCCCCTGTGTTTACATCAGGGCTATATGTGTATTCCTATACAAGCACGCAACTGTGACCCTTTGGTTCGTATTTCGTATATGTATATATATATATATATATATATATATATATATATATATATATTTGTTCAAATATAGAAATTCACTGGTGCATTACCTGAATAGTGGAGGTGTCTTGGTGAACTTTTTTTTACGTATTTTCATTAACTCATGAATGTACGTGTACAAATGTACAAAAGTGATCCCCCTTTAATTATACGCCCAACAGCTTAGCGGCGAAGTGAGTCTGAAAAAGTTAGACAGTTGTTGGCATATGTGAAAGGTGGAGAGGGAGGGTAAGGTTTATAGACGCCAACTATGTCATTCTTATGCAAAATTGAATTATAAAGTTTAATTTGTTTTTTGTGCTGCCACTGACATTTTAGTTTCTAGTGAAATTTTGTTTTCTTGTTGTTTTATTTTCGTGTTTTTTATTATCACCCATGATGAAGACTAAAAATCATAATATTTGTCACTATATCAATGGTTACATTATATAAATGTATACAGTAAGTCAGCAAAAGTTCGAAACGATGAAAAATACGTCACAACACCGCAGGAAAGAAGAAACTGTTTCCGATTTCGGGAAACTGCGCGTGCAATAACGGTGAATACCCTAATACAAATAAAAAAAGCGTTAAACCGAAACATGCTAAACGAAACTTCGTTAAGTGGGGTCTTACTGTAGTTATAAATAGCATATATATATATAGTTTTATAATATATGTAGATTCATTCATAGTTATACATTATAATAACATGCATAAGCACAACATTTAACTAATCTATCTCTCAATCTATATATCTATATTTATATGTATTTGTCTCGATCTATCATATCTATCACTCTTTGTTTCTATATCTATCCATGTCTATTCATCTCAATCCATCTCTCTATATATTTTGAATCTATCTCGATCTATCATTCTGTCATTGTGCCTATTACTGTCTCTATAACTTTCTATCACTCAATCTACCGTTATATATATATATATCTTTTTATTTATTTGAATCTGGTCAGACTGCCCACTGTTTGGTGAGTTTCGATTTGGGTCACACAGAGGCATTTCACAAGCTGGTGGGGGTTCCGCAAATACCCCCTCACTGTGTTATTAACAGGAGCAACCAAACACCGGTTTTTAAAACATGAAATGTGTCCTCAATAAGCATTTTTTTTCTTAAAATATCAAATCTACCACACAAGGTTGTAAGTCGAAATTTAAGGTTGCAGAGTGTAATGCAGTAGAGTAATTAGCAAAGATACTTGTTTTATTTTTTAATTAAATTTTTTTTTCAAATCTTAATGACATAAAATGATTGAGCTTTGAATAAATCTATATATAAAATCAGAATAAAGGTTTGTTTATAAATGTGAATATAGGTTTTATATTTATCCCGGCTAACACAATACTCTTTGAGTTTGTTTTAATTACAAAGTTACCTCAGCATTAAAAATATAATTATTTAAGTAACTAGTATTTTAGCCCGTCGAAGGACGGTGGAATTTTCTATTTTTTATAAAAAAGAAATTGAAATAATGTGGACACAAAATCAAAATAGCCTTCACAATATATCTTGCACAGAGATAGACTATTGAAAAGCTAGTGCTGAACCTAGGGATTTGGGGGCCCGGGGGCTTGGCCTCTTTTGGGGCCCCTGCATATATTCTGTTCTCTACTTCTAGTTTGTTTTTGATGTTATTGTTTTGTTTTGTCTTGTTAAATATTGTACGGTTACGGTTTTTTAATGAGTATGTCAATAAGAAAAAACATATTTATACGTCATGAACTTCGCAATTCACCTTTGAGAAGGTAAAGGTCACCGATTAATGCTCTCTGTCCTTGGTTGATTAACTTAGGCAATGGGATTCTATCTCTCTTCCCCCCCCCTTTTTTTTCCCCCCAACAAGCTATGACTCAGCCATTTTTAATGTTTCTCTTTACCCAGTTATGTTGATTAAATCACTGTCAAGAGTATTTAAAAACAAACGCCAGCCGGGGTTCTGCCAAGGTAATTGGTTCAGTGCTTTTGCGTGTTTAGAAATGTATTTTCTTAAAAAAATATAATGTTGGCACCAGTTTAACTGATAATGAATAGTGCATGTGTTTAAATTCGAAAAGGGGGGGGGGGAGGAGTAAACAAATAAATTTGGACAATGCATAAAAAAATAAAAGAATAAAAGAATACATTAAGCCTAAATAACAAAGTAAACATTGAAACATTAGTTCAACATGATCTTGGGCCACATTCACTAACAGTCGGTAGGGGACGTCGTTATGTTCGTCGTGAGCCCAATGTGATTTTACATCCGAAAGAGCTATTGGGGGGGGGGCTTATTTTAGAGAGTAATGACAGTACATTTGTATTTAAAACTTTAATTTTTTTTTAAGACTTGAGTGGCCCATTAAGGTTCGTGGGCCCCAGACGCAGGGCCAACCATGTCCATGGGATAAGACGTCCCTGCAGTAGTACAGGGCGTGATTTACTGTGTGCCAACTTGACAAACTTCTTTGGCCTAGCAATAGTTTTCTCACGTTGAGCACTCGTGTGGGAGGGACCAAAGCCAGAACCTCTTTGATCAGCGTTTCTCAATCGGTAATACGCGTACATAGTTACCCCTTTGAAGTATGAGAAAGGTATTAGAAAGGTATGAGAAAGGTATGAGAAAGGTATGAGAAAGGTATGAGAAAGGAATGAGAAAGGTATGAGAAAGGTATGAGAAAGGTATGAGAAAGGAATGAGAAAGGTAAGAGAAAGGTATGAGAAAGGTATGAGAAAGGTATGAGAAAGGAATGAGAAAGGTATGAGAAAGGTATGAGAAAGGTATGAGAAAGGAATGAGAAAGGTATGAGAAAGGTATGAGAAAGGTATGAGAAAGGTGATGCAGGGGTACGCATGTCATTTTCGTTTGAAACAACCAATGAGTTTGAAGAATGTCGCCAGTTTGCTGCGTGACTCATCACCAAATTACATGCCCGCGTGGTGTTGCATTAGAAAGGTGAGCACATTTCGTTATGAAAATGAGAACGTTTATTCGCGATCTTTAGTGTGATAGGGGAACCCACAGATATTTGCACCCCTTTTGGTTGGGAACCAGGCCCGTAGCGTGTGGAGGCCAGGGAGGCCGGGCCCCCTGCGTTTTGTCTGGCCCCCTCTGCTTATTCGCTCTACTTAGTAAAATGTATTACCTGCCCCCCCCACTGCTATTGCCTGGCCCCTGCTGTAGAATGCCTGGCCCCTGCTGTAGAATGCCTAGCCACCTGCTGTAGAATGTCTGGTCCCTGCTGTAGAATGCCTGGCCCCCTGCTGTAGAATGCCTGGTCCCTGCTGTAGAATGCCTGATCCCCTGCTGTAGAATGCCTGGTCCCCTGCTGTAGAATGCCTGGTCCCCTGCTGTAGAATTCCTGGCCCCTGCTGTAGAATGCCTGATCCCTGCTGTAGAATGCCTGGCCCCTGATGTAGAATTTTCACGCTACGGGGCTGTTGAGAACCACTGTCTTAGATATCCTGAATAATAAAATAGGTCAGTCTGGATCTAACGGCCTGACGGCTGGTATAAGGCCCAGTCGGCCCTAGCTTGAGCATATCTTCTTTATACACTGAAATTACATTTTCAAAGTGATTCCTTTTACGATCAAAATGTTGGGGTTGATACAGAAAGTAAAAGATAACATCTCGCTTTACGGATTTGGTATAATTAAATCCATAGGATTAGTCTTCCATAACGGATTTTTTCAGGTCCTGGTGAAAGTCCCCCAAGTCCACCCAGTTTTAAATGGGTACCCGACTTTTAATATGGGGCAGTTGTGTTAACATGCCGATGTTACTAAAACAGAGCCCTACTCTACTTTTATTCGTATGTTCGCAAAGAACGTTTACCGAAAATATACGTCATTTTATTGATGTATGGTTGATAGGTTAGGGAGGGGAAGTAAAGTATGAAACAATGAATATTTCATTAAAAAAGAATCAACAACTTTTATAGTGTATACAGTTATATAAAGAGGCGTAGTGAGGAATGGGTAAGTGGGGGGGGGGGGGAGAGGGCATGATGCCCTGGGCTCTACTCACAAAGGGAGGGGGGCGCGAAATTGTATATTTTACATATAATATTATATGATTTTCGAATGGGGGGGGGAGTGCTAAAGATGTATTAAAAAGATATTGTGTCCCTGGCGTGAGTTAAGCTCGCTAGGCACTGGTTGTATACACTGCTTAATAGTCTACATGGAATCTCTTGTTAATTTAATGTTGGAAAATGATGAAGCTGAAATGAAATTAAAAAAAAAAAAAGTTCAGCAGACAGATTTAGAAATGTAAACATTTAGATATTTTTATTAAGTTAAATTAGCTGTACGTTCTTGTTTATCTAATTACTTTGTTTTTTTCAGTGTACTGTGTATTGGAGGCAAATAGCCTGAATGTAGTAACCTGAATGTGGTAACCTGAATGTGATAGCCTGAATGTGATAGCCTGCTGATTGTTTGTTAGTTTGTTTTTATTTATTTTTCGGTGTGTTGGCGGGTGTTCTTATTTTGATCTCACTGAGTACTCAATAGATACAAATGTCAAACTTACAGTCCAATGAATGCAAACAATTAATGCACATTTTTAACTGTGTACGTCAATACTGTGTAATGATGCTTATTTTAAATGATGATGTCATCTGATAGCGGTTATATATATATATATAAGAAAACATACACATGCATATGTAAACTACGGCAGAGATATGACATTCACTATCGATGTGTAAAGACAGATAGACGGACAGAAATACGGCCGAAGAGACAGTCGGACTAACGAACGGATAGACAGACATACGGACAGACAAAGAGACAGATAGAGTGAGACAGATAGATAGACAGACAGAGATCTTAGATAGATAGATAGATGGATAGATAGATGGTTAAATAGATAGATAGATAGATAGATAGATAGATAGATAGATAGATAGATAGATAGATAGATAGATAGATAGATAGATAGATAGATAGATAGATAGATAGATAGATAGATAGATAGATAGATAGACAGACAGAGATCAATAGATAGATAGATAGATGGATAGATAGATGGTTAAATAGATAGATAGATAGATAGATAGATAGATAGATAGATAGATAGATAGATAGATAGATAGATAGATAGATAGATAGATAGATAGATAGATAGATAGATAGATAGATAGATAGATAATATTCTACTTTTTATATGATTTTATAAGATACATCTATATTTATAAGGGTTACGCGGTGGGATTATAGGTGAAGCTAGAATTATGTGTTTCGAGTTACAGATTCAGACCCAGCAAGTCCAATCACCTTTCTATGATTTTCGCGGTGACTCCATAGCCATTGCACTTTCACCAATAGTGAATATGTAACTAGAAGAAAATTCAATCACTGTCACAAAAACGTTGTATAGGAAAAACATCTCAACATTACAGCCACTTTAATAATAATAATAATGGAATAATAATTTTACAGTACGTTTCAATTTACACTATATTTATTATTCACCAGATGACTACATCTAAAAGTCTACAGCCTGCTTCAATATTCACCAGATGAATACATTTAAAAGTCTACAGCCTGCTTCAATATTCACCAGATGAATACATTTAAAAGTCTACAGCCTGCTTCAATATTCACCAGATGACTACATCTAAAAGTCTACAGCCTGCTTCAATATTCACCAGATGAATACATTTAAAAGTCTACAGCCTGCTTCAATATTCACCAGATGACTACATCTAAAAGTCTACAGCCTGCTTCAATATTCACCAGATGACTACATCTAAAAGTCTACAGCCTGCTTCAATATTCACCCGGCGCTGTAGAAAAAAATCTGGACATCATAAGTTCATACCTGCAGAAACATTCCAACTTGTTCACTTACCTGAAGGTTTTCGTGACCAAGAGTTGTACCAGTTTATCAAAGCGACAGCTGGTCTAACGGTAAAAATAAATGTCAAATGTACAAGTTCTAGGAGACCGAGAAATTGGCCCGGAACAAGCGTTCCTTTCCCAGGGTATGAACAAAAAGGGAGATCAATCCCAAATATGGGAAGTGGTCGAATTAGAAGTGTTTACCATTACAGTAATGGGGCTGACAGATTTGGTAATCAACATTGGAAAAAAATGAAGCACTGCGTTTGTCATAGATGTAAAGTCTCGCGCAGCCCGAACCGGAAGTGGGCGGAGGTTGTGGTCGTAACTGCGGCCCATGTGGTGTACGATGAGGATGAAGCAAGCGGCGCGTCATGCACTCTGTTTTATGATGGTCCAGGCAGCGACGCGGTTGCTATGAACACAGTGGTCAGTGAGAGTGTCCGGCTGGACAGGGACGTGAGCTGGATTCGATGCATCACTTGCGATGCTGAGCTGACCAGGAAACTGGAAGACGACATCAGACGCTTCCGACATTTTTTTTGGTCGGCAGGGAAACTGTACGGAAAATCGCACAATGATCAGAAGTTGGCAGTCATAGTTTCACACCCACACGGCTGCTTTAAGCAAATCAGCATAGGTCAGTGGGTCAGCATTCAGTCTGAAGATGGACACATGCATAGGTTCACCTATACGGCATGCACCTGTCCGGGCAGCAGTGGAGGTCCAGTCAATATCGTTGGCTGCGATGGACACTGGGGTTGGGGTTTAATTCACAGCCAAGCTTTAAAATCGGGACAAAATCGGAGCGGAAGAGGTCGCCGCTGGGAACAGTTCCCAACGTGCGAAGTTTGAATCTATTTATAGATGACTAGAGGCCGGCGGCCATAACACATTGAACCTATGGCGTCACTTTAAATGGTGTCACCCGGTGCTGAAAATTCACGGTGCACCCCCTCAAGAGTTCCACCATGAGCAATGGTGCATATTTCGGCACTAGACCTTAGAGAATTACTTAAAAATAATTTAGCGATAAAAACTATATTATTACTGAATGGAATTTAGAAAGATGTATATTACTTTCATTAAACTGAGTTTTGCTAACTACGTCTTCAACTTCAAGAAACCACGTGACTACATGCGTCCTTTTTATTTTAGTACGTTTGCAAAAAACAAGCAATTAAGCCTGTTCCATTCTGGACACAGGACGTGTTAGCGCATTTTCGTGTTATGTATCAGTACGTTTGTTAGCTTTCAGTAAATATTTGTAAATTTTGGAAATGTTTATAAATTCCATTGTGTAATGCATATATTTGTAAAAAAAAATTATAAAGACGTTTCTTTATATTTGAAAAATTTATTGTCTCTTAAATCTAACTACAAGTGGTTTGTGGTTACTGAAATACGACTCATAATTGAAAACATTCTAAATTATAGTCATTTAATCGTCCGAAAACTCCGTCAATTGTTGCATAGCTCTGATACTTTCAATTAAACTCAGAACACAAGCCTACTATTTCATTTGATGAGTTTCTTAATAAATCTTGGTAAAACTACGTGCTGCAGTATTTCGCACCAAATGAACGGGTTATTGAACGTACAAGGTGTATATATAATATATAAGCCCCTTAGGAGCCCTGAAGCCCGGCCCTCAGAGGTCCTATCGCAAAATGAACTTTTGATGTACACATGGCAGGCCAAGACCTACAAAATGATATATATACATCATGGGTCTAGGACTTATAGTTGCTGAGATATAGCGCTCCTTTATTAATATAGCTTATATAGTAAAAAACGGTACTAAGGCCCCTTTTACGGCCCTGAGAGGTCAGATCGCGAAATGGAAAAAAGTCGTGTCTTGGCAGGCCAAGACCTACAAAATGATATATACATCATGGGTCTAGGACTTATGGTTGTTGAGATCTAGGGTGATGACGGACAGACAGACAGACAAAACGGGGACAATAGAGCATTTTTTTTCGAAAATGCTCTAAAAACTCCAGATTGATCCAATCAGCTTTGAATTGTATTTATTTCCCAAAGCTCCAGACGCTCAACATGGCGGTATCCTGTGCTACTGCTCAAGTTTTAAACTATCATCGGTTATAAAACCAACTAGACCGTGTTCTTTTTTTTTTGTATGAAATTTAGAACTATTCATTTTGGTGTCACCCCTATGTTGATTTTGAAATTGAGATTATTTTCAATGCAAATTAAATTCTTATTCTAAAGAGTCATTGTACTTAAGCATGCAAGATATTTTTTGTGGTGTCCTGTGGTAAAGGTATTTTTGTGTCTTATCGT
Organism: Bulinus truncatus; assembly: GCA_021962125.1. Lineage (NCBI taxonomy): Eukaryota > Metazoa > Mollusca > Gastropoda > Planorbidae > Bulinus > Bulinus truncatus. Next base: position 6,899,018 of record JAGDYQ010000030.1, on the reverse strand, counting down.
TCATTTTATATAACTTAAAAATGGGGAAAAAGATATTCGACACCTGAACGCTTTGGATTTAGAAAAGTTCCATATGAAAAAAAAAGTTCGTATTGTGAGGTAATGTTGCACCCTCCGACAGCAGATAGTGCCACCCGATGAAAACGCCCCCTTTCCCCCATGTGCGCCACTGAGCGTTAGATAAATAAATTAGGACTTAACAGTACATTGATATTGGTATGGTCGGTCAACTGGTCTTATATACAGGGCGGGGGAGGGGGGCCAAAAGTAGGTTTAGTTTTTAAACTAACTGTTGTATGGTTGAAGTTGCTTGCTAAGTAATACTAATATAAAACATTCCTTTAGGGTCCAAATGTAACTTACATAAACAGCATTTTCCTTGCCGATTGTAATTTATTTTATTATGTAAATCTAACTTTAAAAATGATTTAAAAAGATAACATTCATTTCGCATTCAGAGAAATTGATGAAGATTTGTGCCGCACTTTGTGTCAAGTTTCCTGGAGAAATTCGAAGAATGTTACCCTGTTGAAGGAATTTTTGTGCAACGAATTTCTACCTGTTCTAGTGTCGAATTTTCTAATAAATTGTGTACGTGATAACCGATAACAGTAGACCTACTTTAGGGCCACCCTGTATATATGTGATGGAAGACAATTATGTTCAAGATTCATTTATTTAAGTATTAAGACTTAGTATATAACTAAATATTTCCCCAAATGAATTTTTTTAAAAATACGACTGTGATAAGTGTGAAAATGTAATGCCAAAAAACCAGGTGGATCTTTCATTATGTACATCTTTGCCCAGTTATCTCAATTATTTGTCAACCAACTGTTGTGAATGAACTTCATTCATTTTCTGACAGTACAAAAAAAGAAAAGTGTGTGTAGACCATTTAAACGGAGCACATCTAATTCACTGCATTTTTTTTTTACCTACCATAGCTAGCATTACAAGGGATATTTTTCTAAGTGGACAATTTTGTTCTACACACACTGTTGCTGAGATTATCTGAATGTCTAAAAAAGAACGTCTACATCTTCCAATATGTATTTTAAAAAACCCATTAGCAACAACAGATACAACAAAAAAAAAAGTAAATTGTCAACTCACTTGGAACAAATGTTAGGTTTATTTCTTCTGGTTTTGTAGATAAAAACTTGAAACCGACAAATAAAACAGATTATCAATATTTCAGGCACTCACTCACACTCGCCAGATAAACAGCACAGTGGACAAGTTATCCATTTATGTCAACAGAGCTGAATTCAATAGATAGGTAAACCCCCTATAAACAACCCCCCCCCTTCCCTGAGGGAATACTTCAAGAACAAATTCATAAAATGCTACAGAAGGCTTTAAAAAGAAATTATGCCTTAGGCCACAGACAAAAAAAATCTGTAAGACTATCAAAGAACAGCTCTGGTTGACAGGATTTACTTTCTGATCAAAATGACAGGGACACGGTTTTGTGTCTTAATAATGACTACATTTTACTGCCCGTGCTGTAATGATATACAGAGGAAAAAAAAAACAGAGGTAAAACTTACATCCATTCCAACATCATCATAAGAAATAAATGCATAAAGCTGTGATGTGCCACATCTGTATAATAAAGCCATTATAAATATTGTCCTTCAAAATTATGCGTTGATTTAAATATAAAAAAAAACAAATTATCAGGAAACATTCACATAACAAAATTCTCCTAGTCCACTGAAGTATAAAAAACAAAGGGAGCTAATGTCAACAGAAAGAATCAAATTTTTGTCGTGTTCATCTTTTTGTTTTTCTTTTTCTTCTTCCCCTTGCCTGACGTCGTGATGACCGGGGGCACGCTGACGGTCCCATCGTCCAGCGAATCCACAGTTTGTACGCAGGGCGATTTGGGCAAGGGGGCTTCTTCAATCACAGTTGGAGGGTCACACGGGGAGTATTCATCACAGACTTGTGCGCCATCTGCCAGAGCGGTCGAGGACTCAGAAAAACTTGTACCGCAACTTCCGTCAGGCAAACTGCCCTTAAAGCAATCACCTGACAGCTGACCAGGATCTGCAGAGCCCTGAATCAACTCAGCTGCAGTTTCAATGCTGTCCACATCTCGAAGGGATGCCTTGTCAGCTGATCTCTGATCTGTCAGAGATTGGATCAACGTTGCTGTTGAGTTGCACATGGGCCCGGAGCTGACACCGAAATCCTCACCTTTGTTGGCAGCTGACCTCCCCTCCTGCAAGGATTTACACAGATTCTGGGTGGATTTATTCTGATCCTGCGACACTATTCTGTTCTGATCTTGGGTTAATCTGTTTTGATCCTCAATCAATCTGCTCTGGTCGTGCACTGATCTGTTTTGATCAGGTACATTTTTATCAGCCGCGCTCAAGTCTTCCGGCTGCACCTTTTTTTCAGTCATATTATCACCGGACGCGGATACATCTTTATCAACGGGGCATGACTGGGTTGAAGTTTCTTTTGTGTCAATCCGAGCAGGAAGCTGGACATTTGTTTGATTGCAGGATGTCATTACAGATGGTGATTTGGTGTCCAGCGATGTCCACGTTGCGGATGATGATGATGCAGTTCTGGACAGGGTTGGTGACGTTGAAGAGGATGTGACAGCACCTGGGCCCAACGACTGGTTTGTCGGAGGGGGCACCGGGGAGGAGGGCACTGACCTAACAGAGGCGCCAGACGATGGCTGACCAGCAGACTGGCAGATGATCAGTTCGGGACCGCCACCATAAATCTGATGCAGGAACAGCCACATGTCTCTGGATATCTGCGCGTATTCAGAAGTATGGCGCAGGGTTGGCTGGGAGTTCTTGTAGACTGTGATACGGCTGTTCTCTATTGGACCAGGCGGGACTGAAATAATACAAAATAGTTGCTCAGTCATATTTTATTTCCAGAAGCAGGTGCTGTTAACTACACCGTATTTCCCCATGTATAAGCCACCAATTTTTTCCAAAATTTTCAAGCCCAAAAAGTATTATGATTCTTGAATTTTGTTTCTTTGTAAATTTTCTTTCTTTATAACTTGCATCTCTAGTAAAATATTTTTTTCGAAACTTCACAGTCCAAAAATTGGGGAGGGGGGGGGGGGGAGAGGGGCTTATACAAAGGGGGTGCTTATACATGGGGAAATACAGTAATTAAATTATTTTTTTTTTAAATTTATGGAAATTGAAGCTGTACCACCGTCAACAAATTAAAACTTTAAAAAATTGCAATCAGTTTTCTTGAGTGAATGAGTAGCTTAGTTAAAGATTGAAATAACATGAGTATTTTTTTTATAGATTTATATAAAAATAACTCTGATCTGTAAATTTCACATTGAAAAAAATAAACGGAAAACCAATAATGATTTATGAATTAAATTTAACTCAAAAAGTTTGATTTTATATATTGTTTCATTAGAAATAGGAAAGCTAAAAATCCCACCTAGACCTTATCAGAAAGTGATCATTAAAAAAAACAACTAATATTTAACTAATAACACTAATAAATGTTGTATGAAGGGATTTAACCCAGGCTGAACTAATCCACATCTCGGGTTAAGTTACTATGACTATGAAACTTAGATAAAGTCAAGTTCCCTTAGCCCTTGGGGAGCAATCGTGGAAGATCATATGTTTTTGTAGTCACAGCATAAGGATGGATAGTGTGCCTAGCACAACACCCAAAAACTTCAAATATTTATATGTATTTATAAAGGAGCGTTTTATGCCATACTAGCCCAAGCCAGTCTGGTTTAAAAATCGTCATACAAGGTATACATTTAAAAGACAACAGTCACATAGTATTTCATGCACATGAGAATAATATGCCCCATGTGTGTGCACAAGAGGTGAGGACTTGATATGGCATGAGAATAATATGCCCCACATGTGTGCACAAGAGGTGAGTGACTTGATATGGTATGAGAATAATATGCCCCACGTGTGTGCACAAGAGGTGAGGACTTGATATGGCATGAGAATAATATGCCCCACGTGTGTGCACAAGAGGTGAGGACTTGATATGGCATGAGAATAATATGCCCCACATGTGCGCACAAGAGGTGAGGACTTGATATGGCATGAGAATAATATGCACCACATGTGCGCACAAGAGCTGAGGACTTGATATGGCTTGAGAATAATATGCCCCACATGTGCACACAAGAAGTGAGGACTTGATATGGCGTAAGAATAATATGCCCCACATGTGTGCACAAGAGGTGAGGACTTGATATGGTATGAGAATAATATGCACCACATGTGCGCACAAGAGCTGAGGACTTGATATGGCTTGAGAATAATATGCCCCACATGTGCGCACAAGAAGTGAGGACTTGATATGGCATGAGAATAATATGCCCCACATGTGTGCACAAGAGGTGAGGACTTGATATGGCATGAGAATAATATGCCCCACATGTGCGCACAAGAGGTGAGGACTTGATTTCTTTTCTGCTTTTCATTTTATTTACGGGGAAAAAAATCTGGAACCGACCAGTTCAATTTAAAAACGACAACAACATCAAAGCGTAAACTAAATAATTTGACTTACTCTGTGTTCTCTTCTTTACGAAATCTTCCCATTCTTTAACCCACGACATGCTGATGGCATACACAGAGGTGGCGTGTTTCTTTTCTTGGAACTCTTCGTGCAGCTGAAAGACAAATAAAAAAAATAATAATTTAAAATCTCTAGCCGAGAATTTTAAAGTCTAACTGAATGTTTACACAACTTCCAGTTAACTTCTGGTTCTGTGCATGTTGAAAACAATGTAAAAAAGAACATGGTACAAGAGTTTTGTTCGTGGTTAAGTTGTACAGAACAAGAAAGCAAGAAAACAGTTGCAATCACCTATTTATATCCCAAAATGCAATTTTGAAAAAAAAAAAAAAAACATGTTACAAAACTAAATGTAATTCCTTGGTATTGACAATACATGTTGCATACATTGTTTTGAAATGTTGGTTGGTGATATCATGTTGAATTTTGAAATATTAAACAGTTTAAGAAGGAAAAACTTTGCAATCTTTTTAAACCTCTTGAAAGAAGCAATACCAAAGCATCAGAAAATTTTTACTGATATATTTTTCATAACTTAAAAAAATGGCTGACGCTAAACACATGCAAAAAAATGATAACAAAATCATGTTCTTTATCAGAATTAATTAGTAAAATAAATACAGTGCGTAAAATAATCATGTTTTGTTTGATTTTTTAAGTTTTACATAAAATTCTTTTACCTTCGAGAAAGTTTCTTTTTCGTTTCTCTGTCTCTGCTCCAGTTTTTCATGTTCACTCTGACAAATCTGACACGGGTACAAGTGGTTGCACACCGGACCTCCACCAAATCTGAAACACCAAGAGGACATGATTAAAGACGGCCTTTATTCGCTTGGTCCCGGAGGATTTATTTCCACCTCTTCTATTAGCCCATGAAAGATGAGATATTAACCACCAATGGGACTGTTTTTGTCAAGACCCCTTTTAAAATCCTCACTGAAGCAGAGTGTGAAACAGCTAAGGGGGCACCATGGAAGGCATAGTCAGTTGAATGTCATGAAGAGAGTGCATGAGTGCATAGTCTACAGCATGAAGATCTGCACAAAAGCACCAAAAGTCGGCCAACTCTCACATAAAATATTGGTATGTATCTATTTATGGCTGAATTTTTATTTTTTTTTTGCATAACTAAAATGTATAAATAAAAAGATTTGATTTCCATTCACATACATGTAGTCGTTTACTGTCTTCTGAGAACAATCATGATTTACAATTCAAATCTTTCATAAAATCTCAGGTATGGTTGAAATCACCATTTAAAAACAACTTTCTTCTCCAACCTAGAGTTACTCATCATCCTATTCATCACCAATTTCTATTTTAGCAAAATGGCCTATAATCAATAAATTTATCTAGGTAACTTTTCACAAAAATCTGAGTACAAATGAAATTCTTACATAATGAGAATCAGCTTTAGAAAAGTACTTATAATTGGAGAAGGAAAAGATGATGATGGATGATGACCAATGTGATGGCCACAAAAATCCCTAAATATGTCAAGTCTAATCAACAGATGAGTTCTACGCTTTACCTGACCTAACTGTCCTTCACAAGCTGTCAAAATAAAAAAAAGGAAACCTAAGCTTGTTTCAATATACAGGTGTCAAAAGTTCATCTCCAGTAAATTGATTAAACTTCGGTTCACATCTTTAAAATGATTTTGAATTAAAAGAAAAAATTTGAATTAAGAACCAATATTCACAGTTCAATGTGTGTGTTATTTTCTCGAAGTATTCATGTTGCAGTATTTTATTTATAATGTTGTTTTTTTTAAACTATCCTTTTCAAATGTCTACATATAAAGATTCAATTAACAAGCAGAACTGCAAAGGTCATTATTTAGTTTAAAAAAAAATGAACTCCCTGGTGTGTTAGCAAAAAAAAAAAATTCATAGAAAAACCTGCTCTAGGAAGATAACTGTTTTAAGACTGCGAAAAATTAACAAATTACCTGCTGTACAGAATTTCCCAAACAGCCTGAGGTATTTCTTCACTTAAATCGTCTTTCATTTCAAATTTTCCAGGAGGCATACCTGAAGAAGTAATAATACAAAAAATTGTTTTATAATCTGATGACATAATATTAATGAGCTTCTTATCAAACACAGTTTTAAAAAAGTGAGAATTTAATTCAACAAAAAAGAGAAAAATACTTTTTATTTACCAAACCGACAGTGCAGGGGAAGTAACTTTCACACTACAAAAAGTATTATAGAGAATCATGATAAGAGCTATCCTAGCTCCGTAAACTGTGAAACACTTATTTGACCCAGTTGGACAACTCTGGAATGCCTTATCCACAGTCAAAGCTCAACACACATCCCTTAACAACATCTAATGCCAGCGGTCAGGTGAGGAGTGAAAAAAATTCACTACCCCCTCCCCACATTTTAATAGGTTTACGTTAAAGAAAATATTAATACATGTAATAACAATTGCCTACGGTTACTGTAACGCTGATGCTTATGTTTGGTCTATTCAGTTTAAAGGTCATTTTACCTACTTAGGTTTGATATATTATCTAAGCAAATGATGCTGTACTTATACTAACAAAGAATTAAACCTAATGAAAATTTATAAAATAAATTCTTCCCTTTCGAAACACTCCATTTATGTACAAGACTAATGTCACTTACCACCATGTTTGCATAAGAAATCTTTATTACTAATAGGCCCAGGCTCAGCGAATGTTTGAAACCGACACAGCCATTGTTTACTGATGTAAAATTTCAACAGACTGACCTGAAATGGATGAATAAATCTTGCAATGCTTTTAAAAAGATTATCTATAACTATAATATAACAATACTGATGAATGACTTGCGTTCTATTCAACTTATTAAGTATTTTACTCATATTCATAAACAAGATAATTTAATAAACAAAAACTTGTATGTGAGTTCATTTATCACTGAACAAGAATTTATTTAAGCCATGAAAGATACGCAAAACAAATCATACAGCTTCTGTGAAATAATTTACACAAATTTACCTCTCTCTGTTCTAAATCTAAGACCTTTTGACGAATGCTTTCAATATTTTTGTTGGATTTCCTAAAAAAAAAAAAAAAGAAAAAGAAAGAATGTCAGTTAAGTAAAAACATTTTGGATTTAAGTGTTACTTAACACATAAGCTAAATACTTTTTTAATATGTACATTTCTTTTTACGAGTTATGTTTGAAATACATCAATACAGACAAGCTACATAACATTTTGTAATGGTAATTATATCCCAAGAGTAGACAAGCTACATAACATTTTGTAATGGTAATTATATCCCAAGAGAAGACAACCTACTTAACATTTTGTAATGGTAATTATATCCCAAGAGAAGACAAACTACATAACATTTTGTAATGGTAATTATATCCCAAGAGAAGACAAACTAAACAAGCTTAAATAATTGTTCAGTGAGCTCAAGTGAAATGGTAATTATATCCCAAGAGAAGGCAAACTACATAACATTTTGTAATGGTAATTATATCCCAAGAGAAGACAAACTACATAACATTTTGTAATGGTAATTATATCCCAAGAGAAGACAAGCTACATAACATTTTGTAATGGTAAATTCTATCCCAAGAGAAGACAAGCTACATAACATTTTGTAATGGTAAATTCTATCCCAAGAGAAGACAAGCTACATAACATTTTGTAATGGTAATTATATCCCAAGAGAAGACAAACTACATAACATTTTGTAATGGTAATTATATCCCAAGAGAAGACAAACTACATAACATTTTGTAATGGTAATTATATCCCAAGAGAAGACAAACTAAACAAGCTTAAATAATAGTTCAGTGAGCTCAAGTGAAATTAAAAATGACAAACTCACATGCCGGGCCAGGGATGTACCAATTAACTGCACTTGGTGCAATAAAAGATACATGTAATTATTGTTGACAATAAAATTAAAACATGAAAACACTGGGCTGCATTTTGTGGTTTCCAATATCAGTATAAACTTTTGAACCATTTTAATACATTTCTGAATCTGTACACATAAATTTTACAATTTGAATATTGTTGAGAAATGAACACAGGTATTAATTTCATATTTTTAACATTCCACTTCCACTTTTTAAAGTAATACACAACTTAGTTGGATCTTTCATTGTTTTTTTTTTTATTTCAATCCAAATAAATTTTACTTTGTGTACAATTTTTTTAGAACTATGTTACTACTGTTGTAAAGATAGTTAATATAAATGAGCACATCACATTTGATGGCTACACCAAGAAAGCCTTCTCAATAACATTCAGTTTTGATTCAAGCTATCAACGAACTAGAAACTATTTGAACTTTCCCAGTTCAATAAATAAGGCAAAGAATAAAAAAAAAAGGAGTGAAATGTGCATTTCTCTCTTTATTGTATACTGCTGTGTTAGAAAGACATAAAGTTAACTGCTGTGAAAGAAAGACAAATAGAGTTAACTGCTGTGATAGAAAGACAAATAGAGTTAACTGCTGTGATAGAAAGACAAATAGAGTTAACTGCTGTGATAGAAAGACAAATAGAGTTAACTGCTGTGATAGAAAGACAAATAGAGTTAACTGCTGTGATAGAAAGACAAATAGAGTTAACTGCTGTGATAGAAAGACAAATAGAGTTAACTGCTGTGATAGAAAGACAAATAGAGTTAACTGCTGTGATAGAAAGACACCAATAGTAAACTGCTGTGATAGAAAGACAAATAGAGTTAACTGCTGTGATAGAAAGACAAATAGAGTTAACTGCTGTGATAGAAAGACAAATAGAGTTAACTGCTGTGATAGAAAGACAAATAGAGTTAACTGCTGTGATAGAAAGACAAATAGAGTTAACTGCTGTGATAGAAAGACACCAATAGTAAACTGCTGTGATAGAAAGACAAATAAAGTTAACTGCTGTGAAAGAAAGACAAATAGAGTTAACTGCTGTGATAGAAAGACACCAATAGTAAACTGCTGTGATAGAAAGACAAAAATAGTTAACAAAAAGAATGGTCTATAGCTTGCCAAACTAATGTTCTGCTTTGATTCATGGTATATAATAAATACGCCTATCTAACCAGTGATCTTATCACTGGCCAATGTGACCAGCTCTGTCTCCCGTGGTGCCTCCATGGCCATTGCACTATCAGCTATGGTGGGGATGAAAGAAGGGCACGATAACAAACCGTCCCATTAGTGGTTTATAGGATCTAAGAGATTTCATCTTATCCTTACAGGGACTTCACACACACACCAGCACATTTAACACAAATCACCTGTAGAACAGTACATAAGCCTCACAGTTCTGCACTTGACTGATGTCCACCTCTGTAACGTACTGGTCATCAAACTCGTACCACTGGTCATTCAAATGGTTCAAGCAGTAAGCTGTATAGTGGCCACCTGTAATTGAATAATTATAATTAATGGCCATCAATCAAACATTTAAAAAAAAAACAATCATCTGAAAACTCAATTTTTTTATTATTCCTTTTCACATAGAGTGTAAAGCAGGCACTTCATGTCCTCACTAAATATTCTCTATAAAAAATTATTTTTTCATCAAGCCTCTGCAATTTGGTGACCTGTAAACTTTTGCTGCATTCACCCCCCCCCCCCAATCCCACATGAGATAGCATCATTCCCCTAAAACCGTTATCAATAATAGCGTCTCTCACTTACCTCCTGCAGTACCATGATGACAAATGATGGCGACTAAATCATACAAAGTAACTTCATCTTTACAACCTGATATGAGAAAAAAAAAACAGACTATAAAGTAAATGTAATAATCATTAAGGGAATGAATAAATAAAAACAACTATCTGTATAGAATAGATTATATTGAACAGAATATACATATTGGGCAGAAGATATGTTGAACAGTATGTGTATCATTTATTTGAAAAGTAAAAATCTGCCATTTAATGCTGTGGGAAATAAAAACTAACTAATATATGATGCTACATAAATAGACCATAATTTCTCAGGTATTCACCAAGAGAGTCAGACTGCAGTGTTACTAATGCACAGTTTAGTTTTCCTGATGCTGGACTTGAATCATAATTAGTTATGGACAGTCCAATTTTTAAAAGGGTATTTTTTAAATCGCTGAAGCAATTTCATGGTTATTTTTTTTTTTCATAATAAAGTATTAAGTAGGGATTCTGAGTTCATATTAACACCTCTATTTATATTTGTGCCATACAAATAGTAATTAAAATAAGATATAATTCAATTAAAAAAAAATAACTTTTAAATATATTACAGCTTCCCAGCACTTGATAACGCTGACTGATAGCCATTTCATTTTTTTTTTGTTGCTTATACACCTGATGTTTAAATATTACTATAATGGACAACGTCCCTGAAAACAGGGTAGGAAGTACAGCATTCAATGGCATACTTTTAAAACACAGATGACTTTTCTTATACTGCAAATGCATCTAATATATTATCTGCGGGAAGGACCGTTCAAGACCAGTGACTTTACGGGTGTTTTTGGTGCTTTGCTGTTAGCTCTATTAATTTCAACAGCTGACTAAATTATACATCATGTACTGTGATCCAACAAAACAAAAAAAAAAGAATGATAATTTATTCAAGGATCACAAATTTTAATCTTTTTTTTCCCCTAATAATTTGCAAAAAAAAAAAAAAACCCCACAACAAAGGGAGTTAAATTTTCTCAAAAGCAAAAAAAAAAAATTTAATTAAAAAAAATTTATTTGGTACTGCAATAATACATGTATTATTGAAAAGAGCCACACCTTTGTCACACAAATTCAGGGAACAAAAAGTAATTAAATGGCTCATTGGGAGCCCAACAAAACTAACCAAAGAGCCACTTGTGGTTCTAAGAGCTGCTTGTGGCTCTATCAGCTGCATTTGGCCAACCCAGATATTTTTGATGCGCACAAATCTATTTTCTTAGTCCACCCCGAATAAACAAAATATGTACGATGTAAATACATTTTTTTTTTAAAACATAGATACATGTCTTCAGTGTATAGAAATATAAATTATAAGCTAAAACTCAGTGTGCATATTAAGATTTTTAAAGCGTAAGAATTACAAATCATTGAACAATGGGGAAAAATAAAATTCAATAAAAAGAAGAACACTTCAAACTTTTGAGAGATGGCAAAAATACAACACAACAATGCTACTGTAAGTGTTAGTATAACAAAGGTGCAAAAGTCAAAGAAGAGACGCTGATGAGAGACAAGAAGCAACAAAGTGAGGAGATAGATGTACCTTTGTGAAACTTTGAATCAATGATGTTTCCTAAGAGAAAAAATACAGTGGTTTAGTAATAATAATAAACGAGGAGACGTTGGTTAGTCAAGACATTTCTACTTACATAAATATATCCCAAACCAAAACCGTACTCGAAAAAAAAAAAGACAACCGTCCCCCAGAGATTCCAGCGGTAAAGAAACCATACTGAGGTGCTACTATCTGTTACTCTTTAAATTTGAAGAAGGTAACTTTTAATTAACGATGAAGCCCACCCACCGATAGCATGTAATCGAAAAAGAAGAAGCCTAGAAACACATTTCTTAATTGTAAAACTTGAGTTAGAAATTAATTTATTGATATTAAATTATGCAATGAATACTTTACAGATAAGCAAAATTTTAAAAGAATTACAATTTATTAACTTCCAGTGGAATCCCTGATGTGTTGAAGTCTTTCCCAACAAGTATACAAACCCCACGTAAAGCATGCACATTAAATGGTCCAGTAAAAAGCATTTAATCTAGGACGGAGATATGTCAGTTTATGGCATGTTACTGTCATGAGAAGAGCAAAGCAGGCATTAATATAGATAATTAACACCTTTTTTTTTGTGCATGCAAAGTAAAAACTGAATATTTGAAACAAATTAAGCCGGCAAATGAGGAATTAATGGGGTAATGTCAGAAATTTGGACAAAGGCAGTAAATCCTACACATTTAAAAGAAGAAAAAAAAATGAATATGGCTTGAAAAGCAGCACAAAACAAGCATTTTAAAATCACAGTAGAAAAAGTCGTTAATAAAAGAAAATACATGTAATGTGAAAGAGCATTGCAAACTGCTTTATCAGGAAAAAAGAGATTCCGGGAAAACACATAAATAAGATTGCAGGAAAACACAAGAATGCATAAATACTAGAAATAAAAAGAACAAACATTCAGTACATTAGGAAAACAATTACATGTAACTCTATTGTTTGCTTTATAAGATTTTTATATTTTATATATTACGAAAGCAAAATGCAGGTGAAGATGGAGGAGTGGGGGGTTAGATTGGGGCAATATAAAACATAAATTAATATCACAAAACAAAGATAAAGGATGTATGACAGTAAATGACTTGCCTCTGTGCAGGTAAGGTTCCATATCCAAGCCTTCCAAAGGAAATGAAATGTATGTTCCAATCTTAGATGAATAGAACTCGTGTCTGAACCTCTTCAGGTGAATGGACAAAATCTGAAAAACAAATTTCCTCAGAATTATTTATTTTTCAAAGAACTATTTATTGAGAGTGGTGCTCTCTCTGATTGTGAACCAAGTATTTAGGTTATAGGTTACCGGTTATAAGTCACAGGTTGAAACAGTAAGGTACAATGCCTCCTGTGGTGCCTACGTTGCCACTGCGAACTTGACTAATATACAATTGTAAAAACGCCACATTAGCAGAAAAAAGGAGTAAGAGAAAAACATCTCAACCTTACAGGGACTTAACAGAAAAACATATTAACCTTATGGGAACTTCACAGATAAACATCCCCACCTTACAAATGATTTTACAGGAATAAATCTCAACCTTGCATGGACTTCACAGAAAAACATATCAACCACACAGAGATTTCACAGAAAAATCTCTTAATGGTGTGAGCAGTGTGGGAGGAGGATGTATGTACTGATATCCAAAGGTTAGACAGAGAAGTGTAATCATCTGTCATACATTACCAAAACAATCAAACAAACACACTGCAATAGAAAAAAGTAAGTATGAGGCGAATGGCCTAGTGGAATGGAGTACTAGACTGTGAAACCGAGTGTGCAGGGTTTAATCATCTTGGAGAACCAGGAATTTTTCCCCTTGAAAGTTTCCCAAGTCCACCCAGCTTTCAATGGGTACCTGATATGTGTTGGGAAAGTAAAGAAGGCTTAATATAATACGGCTACATAAAAAGATGAATTCTGCACATCATCTGCCCCGATGGCCTTAAAGACTAAAAAAGAAATTATCATTGACACAGAAATAAAAAAAAGGAATAATATTTTTTTTTTTTAAATTGAAGTATAGAGTTGTTAAACATATTTATCTTTTGTCTAAAAGCATTCCTATATGTAACACCACAATTTTTTTTCCCAATGAAATAGCATTCAGTTATCATGATGACAATCAGGCACATCATATTCTCAAATTGTCACAGTGACATTGCAATCATGAGTATGTCACTGTTGGAAAATATCTCATAACGTAACGTTAGGTTCATGCTTTAGAAAAGATATCTCAAAGCCTATTGTTACATATACTATAAGAAGAGAAAATTTTACCTCTGGCAATTTAAGTACTTTTGAATATTTTAATCCATTACGTAATCTGAAAAAGTAGAAAATATTCACAGTTAATGCATACAAATATTATAATCTTAACATTGCTTAAAGAGTCATTTTTAAAAGATCTTTCTCGTTAGGTTTACAATTAAAGCACACAACATTTGATCGCCCTGTCAAGAACATGTATGAACATAATTAAATTTTCCGTTTCCCACCTCCTAACCTACTGAGCACCATGTTAGTATCAATAGGCCTCACTGCTTTTATAAACCTATGACTTCCATTATGTTATCAGTTAAAACATGTACATTCTGAACAATTATCGTTTCACGATGTATTTTAAATGATCAAAGTCAGCCTGTTTCAATTACATGTTGAGTGCTGGAAAAACGTTTTTTTTTATAAACTATCTGATAAAGTGCATTTAATGCAGGATATCTGTTCAGTATATATATAATAAAAGCAACATGTTAATGTTTACTTGACAAAATGTTTTAAAAATGTCTTACTTTTTACATTTTTCACAGCTGTACATGTTATTGTTTACTTGACAAAAATGTTTTAAAAATGTCTTACTTTTTACATTTTTCACAGCTGTACATGTTATTGTTTACTTGACAAAATGTTTTAAAAATGTCTTACTTTTTACATTTTTCACAGCTGTACATGTTATTGTTTACTTGACAAAAATGTTTTAAAAATGTCTTACTTTTTACATTTTTCACAGCTGTACATGTTATTGTTTACTTGACAAAATGTTTTAAAAATGTCTTACTTTTTACATTTTTCACAGCTGTACATGTTATTGTTTACTTGACAAAATGTTTTAAAAATGTCTTACTTTTTACATTTTTCACAGCTGTACATGTTATTGTTTACTTGACAAAATGTTTTAAAAATTTCTTACTTTTTACATTTTTCACAGCTGTACATGTTATTGTTTACTTGACAACATGTTTTAAAAATTTCTTACTTTTTACATTTTTCACAGCTGTACATGTTATTGTTTACTTGACAAAAATGTTTTAAAAATGTCTTACTTTTTACATTTTTCACAGCTGTGCATGTTATTGTTTACTTGACAAAATGTTTTTAAAATGTCTTACTTTTTACATTTTTCACAGCTGTACATGTTATTGTTTACTTGACAAAAATGTTTTAAAAATGTCTTACTTTTTACATTTTTCACAGCTGTACATGTTATTGTTTACTTGACAAAATGTTTTAAAAATGTCTTACTTTTTACATTTTTCACAGCTGTACATGTTATTGTTTACTTGACAACATAATTTAAAAATTTCTTACTTTTTACATTTTTCACAGCTGTACATGTTATTGTTTACTTGACAAAATGTTTTAAAAATTTCTTACTTTTTACATTTTTCACAGCTGTACATGTTATTGTTTACTTGACAACATGTTTTAAAAATTTCTTACTTTTTACATTTTTCACAGCTGTACATGTTATCTCCCTTGAGCTCATCAGCAGAAAAAAATGCCAACAGACAGTCTTGAAGTGTGATCGTTGGCCCAACAATCCAGCTGCAATAAAACAATGGACAACATCAAAAGCCTATAAACAGCATGGCTAAATCATGTGACCTAAGCTACAGTGTAATTACACCAGATCACATGAGAAATGTATGACAGGAGAGATGTAATCTCTTTTTACTACATTTTTAATTCTCCACAACTGTGTAAGAAAGAGCTAAGGAGACAAAGAATAATCCATTCGCAGGTTATGTCAATAAATCTAATAAATGTAAATCTGTTTGAAATTTTTTATTTCGTTTCCTCAAATTTTCGTTTCTTGCCCATGAGGAGCTGGTTATGGTGAGACAGTGACACTAGAAAATCCACAACTAGCTTAGGGTGCAGTAAAATGGAAGCCACCACACAGGGACTTATGGTAATAAATGTGTCTGGGATCTGGAACCTTGATGCCTCAATCCCAGTAGATGCAGGTTGCAAAGAGATTCCAATATGAAGAGGAAAGTAAAGGCCAAAATTCCACTGAATTTGTACTGAATTTAAACTTTTTTTTTTTATCTAAATAATGAAACTATTTGCGTAATTTTTTATGTTACTTTAAAAATAATTGTTTAACATTAAGAAAAGGATGATCTTGAATATGTAATTAGTAAATGCATGTACTACTTTTGTATTTAGGGAACACAGTTTATCAATTAACTTTATTAAGTTCTCACATGTCCACATATCAGTCCTCTAATAGTTGTGCATCTTTTATTCTACACATATCTGTATAAAATATCAACCGGACCAGAGAAAAGTCCCTGCACTCACCGGGGGTCAAACTCTAAGGGCCCTAAACCACACTGCCACCCCAGTGAAGTTAAAACAATACCAACTAAACTGCAGATAAACGCAGACATGAATTGTGTATATTTTTTTTTTGGACAGGAAACAAGACACCCTAGTTCTCTTAATGCTTTCATTCATTATGTTACCTTTTCATCCACGAGTACATCCAAGCAATCCAGCCTTGGTTGACTTCACCACATGTCCCACCTTTGGGCGGGGCCACACCCCCCCCAGCAGGGTAGCCTGCATGAAGCATGTGGAGATGATCTTTGCTTGGTATGGGCAGACTTAGATCTTGGAATGTCTCTTTGGTTGTAGAAACCTTCAATCCAGAAATAAGAGTTTGGGGGTGAACCATTTTAATTAGCGTTTGTTGACACTGGCAACAATTCCTTTGACTAATATCAATACTAATATGTATTTTGAAACAAAATCTTTCCTTCTTACAGTACCGTTTCCTGTATTACGATTTCGGGTACACCCTAACACGTTTAGAAAATGACTAAAGTTTTTCGTTCATTATGTATTCATCTAACAAGGATATGAAATTGTCTATGCCAAATATACCAAAAAAAAAAAAAAGGGTCATGAAATCTAGGATTTCCAAAATTTTAAATGTTTCTAACATGAACTCTTGACAACCGAAAGAAAATATCTGAGTCAATTGTAATACAATTAAAATTAACAGAATACTTGTTCCATTAAAAAAAAAAAAGATATCCAAGGGAAATAACAGCTGATTAATTTTGGAGCTATTTTCACTGCTATTTCTCTTAGATACACCCCAGAGAGATGTAACTTTCCATGACTTGGAAAAAATGCTTTAGCCTCATTAAATATGATGACAGATAAGAATGAAATAAGAATATTTCTTTCTCTTTGTTTGCAATTTTGATAACAGAACAAAATTGGGTGAATTTAAAATACAAAATACATGTCTTTTTATTTTTTTTTTTTTTTTAGAATGTATCACCCTGTTTCAAATATTACTTAAAACTGCATCACACAATAAGATTTCAAGTAACACTGGATTCTCTACTGTGTTATAGGGCAGACAGGTTATAAAGACTGAGAAAACAATTACATTCTCTTTAATAATAAAAAAATAAATGTCTTGAGTGTCACCTATGGTTGTAGGGGCTCAACCTTTAATGTGCTTGGACTAAATAAATCAGACGAAAAAAAATTCTGAAGTCTTTGGCAGCCAAGTTACATTGGTTTGACATGTATTTCACAACCTCACTTATGACCGAACACGTTATTATCATTATTTTATGGGTAAGGTTTTATAAAAAACTAAACTGGTGTCTATACTTTTAAAAAAAAAATGTGTATTCTTAAAATATGCTCTCTATTTAATGCATTATCACAAACTAAATGCACAGTGTCATCACAGACTAAATGCACAGTGTCATCACAGACTAAATGCACAGTGTCATCACAGACTAAATGCACAGTGTCATCACAGACTAAATGCACAGTGTCATCACAGACTAAATGCACAGTGTCATCACAGACTAAATGCAGTGTCATCACAGACTAAATGCAGTGTCATCACAGACTAAATGCACAGTGTCATCAGCTATACAGGCAGTAATGTTACTTGTTTTTTCTTCAGGTTTGTTTCAGATGGGAACAAGCATAAGCTGATTAGAAAATTTTGTTTTTCGTCTTTAGCAAGATTAGCATTTAAAGTTTCCACTTATGACACTTTGCAGTTTTGATTTTTTATATAATTTTATTTTGCAAACCTACTAGAATGACTTATCTCAAACAACACTTATCTGTATAAATCAAGGGAGGAAACTTAAACCCCAAAAGCCAAGATATAAAAACTTATGAAAGAAAAAACAGTACCTCATAAAAACAATAGAAAATACTGTATCCATGTACTTACTGTATTGCAGTTTAGACATCTCACAGAACTGAGAATTTTTCCATCAAAAGTTTGAGAGATAATACTTTCATATCGAATCTTTTTTGCTTTGGCTGTTTGATGGATGGAAATATGTCTGAATTATAATACTTGCAGCTTACAGCTATTTGTTTTTTTAGGATTCTGTTTAGCATAATGTATAGATTTTTTTCAAAACAAACTACTTTAAATAAACTTATGACTTAGATAAAGATGTGACCAAACCAACGGGAAAACTATTTTATAAACAGGAAAATAAATTACAACTGTTTAAAAGAACAATAACCACTACTTGTTCATTTATCCATGTTTTCTTACCCCAAGGAGCATTATCTATGTTTTATAACCCCTAGAAGTATTATCTAATTTTAAGTTTGAATTTTTTTTCTGGGTATTATTTATTTTTAAGATAGTACATGTATTATTTCTTAAGAAATGCACATCTACAATAAGAAACACTTCATGTGTGAGTTTTAAGAAAATCCAGATTTTGGTCATTTCAAAAAGCTTAAACTTACACTGGTGTTTGAGAGAAGTAAAAAAAAAAAATGCCAGCTACTACTATTATTAATTTAAAAATAAAATATGGTACATGGACCATACAGGTAAGGGGGAAAAAAAGTACTTATATCATTTAAGTTAATCTTCATTATTTCTAAATAGAAAAGTGTTGCTATTGTTTTGCAGGGTGCACCTGGTACAAAAATGTTACCTGGATGCACTGGAAGTTGCTTCTGATGTTGGTGAGACGACTGAGATGTTCCTTCACCATCCTTAACAGGTACAGGCATAAATGTAGAGCTGCCCAGCTCCCTGGAGTCACCGCCTTCCATGACTGGCCTGGCACATGGCAGACGCCTATTTACTGAGTCGGCTTCGTTTTTTTTCTCAAGGAGGTTAGCGGTCTCCTTTTTTTCTTTGGTATTTGCAACCTGCATTTATAAGAATTTTTAAGATATACTTTATGATGAAGAATGATAATCATCTTAAACTTAAAAAATGTATAAAGCAATATTTTTAATAAATAGACAATAATCTCAGAACTTATATATGAGGATGTTATAGAATCAAAGTCAAAAGAAAAAAAATCATAGAAGCATTTTTTAAATGCAGACTAACACATGTCCATCTGGTCATTTACAAACTATGATAACCTTCAGTCAAAGTGAAGAATTAGTGGGCTTAACATGATGTTTTTACATTCAACTTTTTATCTAACAAATAGTAATGTCAATCATTAAGAAATTTAGCTTGAGTGTTAGATTAATTTTGAAGGAATTTATGTTTAAAAAAAATCTAAGCTTAAAAAAAAAATTTAATTTGATGATAATAATGAATTACCAAATCAGTCAATGGCGATGAAGTGTCCAGTGATTTCCTGCTGGCTTCAGGTTTCCTAAGTTGAGTGGACTCATTCAATTCCTCATTCTCATCACTAGATCCATTGTCCTGTCCACCACTGGAGCTCTGTTCACTGCTAAGGCCAGAATCGCAAGTTTCATAGTCTAATTCTTCTGACTGGCTGCTCATTGAATCAAACGAGGGTCGTCTAGAAACACAAGTACCAGCCTAAAAAAAAGATTCATTCTATTTTAAGACAAATACAGACATTTGGATTTAAAAAAAAAAAAAGAAAACTTTTTAGAACAATAAAGAACAATGGTAGACAAGCAGCTCCTCAATGAGTTTAGTTTTGTGCACTCCCATTGTCTGCTTTTTCTTCTTCTATTTGTCCTTTAACATAATATGACAAAAAGTGGCTTTCAATGACCTTTTGTTTTTAAATCTTGTAAAAGTTATATATATATTTTTGTTTTCTATAACTTCAGTTCAAACATGCAACTTGTGTATAACAATTAGGCCACACCATCAACCAATCACCCGTTACTTTCATCAATAAATTTTTATAACTGCATTTTAATTTTTTTTTTTTTAAATTGCACTTTCTTTTAAAAGTTGCCAAGAAACATTATTCTAATAGCCAGTTTCTAAGTCCAGAAAAAGAATACAGCATGAGATTTTCCCCCCCTCTCTTGTGAATTTTCTTTATTTTAGTTAAATTGCAGGGTAATGGATTGAGAAAATGGTAAAACTATTTTATTCCAGAAGAAAAAAACCATATAAAGCAAGAAGATGAATTGTACATCTGGTTGAAGTAATGAGGTACAGACAAATACAGCCCAGCAAATCTGAGAAATCTATGGACATAACAGTTAATACCTTGTGATCTGGAGCTGGGTTGCTAGTGCTGGCGTTGTTGGAGCCGTCGTCGTCATCTCCTCTAGCACCAGTGTTGTCGTCTTCATCACTATCACTGTCGTCAGAATAAGGCACCTTTAGCTCTTCATGAAGCTGATCCATTAAACACCGAAGAAACTCTTGAGCATCCTGTGAAATACATCAACAAAAAAAAATGACAGATTTATTAACGCTTTTATCAAATCAGTTAATGATTGGGGTGAAGAAAAATAAAACAGAAGCAATAATATTCCATCATCACCGGTCAGTGATTTTATTGGTTTAACTTTAACTACCCATTAAAAAGTTTTTAAACTGATTACATGTAAATACATGAACTTTTAGTTGTGATACAAGCTAAATACAAGCTATTGGCTATCAAGCTGCATACAAAGAATATGACAATGGCAATGAAATGAAATTGACCTACCATTCTACCGCTGTAAACATGACATACTAACCTGCTGAGTGTAACCTTTGAACATTGGGTGAACTGACTTAATCCCAGAAACCACTCCACTGGGAACAACATAGCTTGGTCTGATAAATTGAAATCAAAGAAATGTTTAACACAAATTTTTTCTGATATAACTGCAAAAGATTTTTTTTTTCATAATTTAATTCAACTTTTACACATGTCAAATACCTTTTTTTGTGCCACAATTCATTTATGAGTTTTGAATAGTTTTTAGCCAGATATGGGGACTTGTCTTGTCTAATTATCCTGGAGCAATCCAGGAAATATCTTGTCAAAGGCGGGCTATAAAAATGAAGTAAAACTGGATGGTTTTTTTGTAAACAAAAGTTATTCTGCAAAGTCTTATCTAAAATAATTGAATTATTTGTTGAAAGAAGATAAGTTGAATGATTATAAAGCAAATAAGAATTATAATAATAATATATTTTTATTTTAAAAAATTCAAAAACAAAAATAAAGTGTTACAAAGTTACTGTGCTATAAATTGCAAAAAAAAAAAAAAAATTTACCAGTTAGAAAGACTCTGAAATGCTGAGTTTAGATAGCAAGTATTCCCCAAATTTTGTAGACCAGTCAGACCTATATAAAAACAAAGGATTATTTTTTTTAGCAATAATATTTTGAAGCACTAAATCAGTCAATAAAAATTTTTTACCCTATTTTAAAAATTAACTTTACAAGAGATATATTTATAAACATTCATAAAATTTTGCAAACAAATATCAGCAAGACAAGACCACTGTAGCTGCTGAAGAATTTTTCCTTGTTGAAAAACCACTGCATAAACATGTGAATGGTGGCAGTATAATTGTTTACTTACATTTAGATATCGGTACCAAAAAAAAAAGAAGGAGAGAAATCAATTTAAATAAGTAAATATCAATAATATTTAAAAGACAAAAACAAGAAGTAGCAGTGAACTGGTTATCACCTCTGGGCCTGATGTTCTCTTGTTCATAATCAGAGTCACTGTCATTCCCTGACATGTTTTTTTGTGGTGAGCCTTCCGCAGCTGACATGATTGAGCCACCTGGGAAATAGAATTGAAAGTAGTGAATCTGATGGACTAAATTCCCTAATAGACGTTAAATAAAACTCTAAGTTCATTTTTTGCATGCATCAGGTTCTATTGAATACCTCGTCACCAATGATATCCCCTTCTTACTAAAAAGAAACCTTCCTTATTGTTTCACTTGCAATAGGAGACCTTTTTTTTTTATCATTGTTGTTTTTTTCTTCTTACTAAAAAAAATTAAATTAAAATAGATCTAAAAGATATAAACTTATCAACCCCAGAATTCTTTTTTAAATTCAGCAACTAACAGAGATAAGCAAAAACAGTGATGAAGTCCAGAGTCTGAAATATCAACACTTAAACTATAGAGACTAATGCTGATATTGAAAATAATGAAAAAATGGTAATATAATATATATATATATATTATACAACATGAGCAAATGAAATAAATTGCTTGAATCAATGCTTAATAAGCAGTGGAGCATAATTACCATTAGTGAGAACTAAAAAAATTGCTGCCCCATTCCCATGCCAAAAAAAGGCCTCAAATGTTGACAGTGATGCATTGGATGGACCGCTCCCCCCCCTCCAACCCTCTATAGTTATGCCACGGCTTGAGCCTTAAGTAGGTTGAAGCATGTAGAATTTTTAGGAACTTATTCACGAGACAAAAAACCAGTTAGTTAATTACTGCATGGAAAATAAAAGAAATATATCTCACTCTTTAAATTCACAGCATCCTGCTGGCTAGGTAGGTCTTATCATGTCCTAGGTTAAACACTATTGATATTGCCATATTACTTACAACTGAATTACAGCATACAGAAATAATTCATTTCTGAATACCACACTTACTATAAATGCATTAAAAAAAAAAAAAAAAGAAAACAAACTCCATATTCAGTTTAATAAACATTTTAAAAATTGAAAATCATAGTCTGTATGAATTAGTTAAAATCCATAATTTTGATGAGACATTAATGTCTGTAAACAAATAAAATTATAACTAGACACTTGAAAAGCATGTATCATGACGATGCAAATTAGAATGAATGAACACAACCCCAAGGTTGCCTATAAAAAATAAAAGCTAGTCTATGTAAATGTATACTATAACATTCACTTCAGGTGTTTGAAAGTCAATGGATGTAAAGAGATAAAGAAAGGGAAAGCTAAAAGAAAATTTTGCATTTAAAATTCTATAGTATGTAAAAATATGGTATTATGAAAGAATTATTTTTTAAATGCATATCAAACTGCATAAACTCATTCAGCACTCATTTATTTGTTACTTAAACATGTTTTAGAAAATTTGTTACATTTGTTACATTAAAATTTATCGGTATTGAAACTTTAAGTTATATTGAATGAAATAGTTTATTTTGAAATTTATTTTTATTCAACTTATTAGGGTTTATGTTAGCACATAGATTATTTCTGCATAAAAATAAAGTCAAATTCTTTATTATGACCTAAAGAAAAAATATGTAAAAACATTTAACAAAAAAAAACACGCACACTCACACATAATAATAATCATTTAATGCTAAAGGCTATAGCAAAAATGTTATTTTGAAGCGAATCCAGGAATTACTGAATAGACTGAATTTTTAAAAATCATCAATAAAAAATATTTTTTTGGCCAAGCAGACCTTGAGAAGCAAAAAAATTATTATGTTAACTGTTTATTTATGGTATTAAAGAAAGCAAATAACTGAAATTTTATTCAATTAAAATACAGCATAATGACAGTTGTGAATTTAAAAAAAAAACTATTTCGCTAATTTACTATTTAGACTTGTTTCCTTCATTAACTATAGCCTTGGCCAATGTCAGCTGTCTGTCAAGAAAATTGGATAAATCTTCAGCCACACTCAGGAGCCTGTCAGGCTTGAATATGTTAGACTGATCCATTCACATACTTATTGCTTATATTAGTGGGCAATAGTGGCGACGCTACTTTTTCTACTTTCAAGTAAAAAATAAAATAATTTTATGACTATTAAATATCCTTTCAAAACCATAATTAGGTTGAAAAAAAGCTTTTTTCTAACTATTTCATAATAATTATCCAAAAATTATCAGTAATAATAGATTACAGAAATAATAAATATTTTTCAAATTGAGAATAACTTGTTATGTCTTGTTACTTGGCGACTTGGGTTTTTTTTTACTCCTACTCACAGAAATAAATGTCATGTGATTTATGACATTCTGCGTTCTCAATTAGGTTTACAAGGCTTTACAGACTCTACTATCTATTAGTATTAATAAATAACAAAATGTAAACTTAACACAAACATGATTAGGTCAACTCATTAGTCAAATACTATTATAGTATGATGACACATTGCCAAAAAATTAATCATTAGAAGGAAGACCAATATTATTGACTCAATAAAAGAGCTTCAAATCAATAAAATTAATGTAATATTATTTATCATTCATATAATCGTGTACTGTCAATGAGAGGAATTATATTTATAAGTTATCTAGTTTAAGACTTAAATTTTAAGCACGTTTCATTCATCCAATGAATGATTGAATTTACTTGTTTAACCCCAAATGTATTTCAAAATTCTTCAGAGAATTTATTAAAATCTTACAAAGCAATAAATTGCTTAAAAAATAGTAAAGTGTTAAGTGATGACTGTCAACTATCGAAAATAGGAAACTATGAATTAACATTGAATCATTACTCTTACCTTTTATCATGTCTTTGATTTTTATATAAATATATCACAGTCAGATTGCATAATTTTCCTGATAATTGCTGAAGTTAACATTGTGATACTATACAACTATAATTTAAAAAAATATAAATGATAAAACACTCAGCAGATTGCATTCACATAGCTGTTACTATTTTGTGTATTAGCTTCCGCCATAGACCATAGCGCCGGGGGAAAAAGTTGATGACATTCGCAATCAAACAAATTTGACATGGTTATATTCTTTCCCAAAATTATGATTAGACTATGAAATATAATTTGGTTCTTTTTGTTGTAGCGATTTTTTTTAACTAAATCACAGAAAATTGCATTTTCTTTTTCATTTTTTTATAGGTAATTATGACATTTCCGATAACCTATGACATGACCTTTCCCCCACTATAATCATACTAGATATTGGATAAGCGTGCTTTTTTTTTATGCGGCGATGTAGTAGCTAAATTATAAATGCAGACCTGAATTCGTGTTTGGTCAACTTATATGAAAGGTCACCTTCTGGTCAGGATTGTATTAAAGCATTCGTATGTTTTATGATTGAAACAGTTTTTAAAAAAAAATAGTCTTGGATATAAAGTTCAGGCATAATGGTTTTAATGCAGCCATAGACAAACTTCGCCCGCGGGTCAAATCCAACCCGTCAGACGGTCCAATCTGGATCGCTGCCCGTCACTCGTCAAAGGCACTTATTTTTTTATGTAATGAGGCCTGCCTTGTAGGCCCGTAGCCAGGTCAAAGTAAGCAGGGGGGCACCAATACCCAGCAAGGGGGCACCTTTACTTTTTCTTTATTTTTTCCTCTTTTCTTCTTTTTTAAGCGGGGGGGGGGCACTCCATACCTGGGTGGGGGGGCACGGCCCCCCAGTGCCCCTCTTTGGCTACGGGGCTGCTGCCTTGAATATATATTATTTCATGTCAACAGCGGCCAGCCGGTCAAATGTGGTCCGCGACTCAAAAAAGTTGGCAAATCCCTTTTCTAACAGACATGCTACAGGTCCTCCGCTGTGGAAGGGCCCCTATCAAATATGAGCCCTTGGTATATAATGGGCCCTCGTGATTTTGTTTTTTTAATTTTATTTTACGGCTTACAGTCTCAATCAAGATTCTTTTAAAGGTGGCATTCTTTCTACCGATTTTGTTTATCAAACGAGAGAGAGAGAGAGAGACTCAGAAGGATTGTAGGTGTGTTGCGAAGGGCTCAGTCTGACGTGACAGAGGGCCTACTGGACCCGTGCCCGGTACGCCCAACGTACATAATCTGCCTCTGAGTATTCTTAACGGATCAAGCTTTGGTGATTAACAGTGGAGGGCAGATGTGCGCGTCAACCTTTCTCATAGTGCAGGGGTGAGCAACCTTTCTCATAGAGCAGGGGTGAGCAACCTTTCTCATGCAGCAGGGGGGGGGGCTTTCTCATAGAGCAGGAGTGAGCAAACTTTCTCATAGAGCAGGGGTGAGCAAACTTTCTTATAGAGCAGGGGGACCTTTCTCATAGAGCAGGAGTGAACAAACATTCTCATAGAGCAGGGGTGAGCAAACTTTCTCAAAGAGCAGTGGGGACCTTTCTCATAGAGCAGGAGTGAGCAAACTTTCTCATAGAGCAGGGGTGAGCAAACCTTCTCAGAGCAGGGGGACCTTTCTCATAGAGCAGGAGTGAGCAAACTTTCTGAGGGAGCAGTGGGGACATTTCTCATAGAGCAGGAGTGCGCAAACTTTCTCATAGAGCAGGAGTGAGCAAACTTTCTCATAGAGCAGTGAGGATCTTTCTCATTGAGCAGGAGTGAGCAAACTTTCTCATAGAGCAGGGGTGAGCAAACTTTCTCAAAGAGCAGGGGGAAACCTTTCTCATTGAGCAGGGGTGAGCGACATTTCAACCTTTCACCAACCTCCACAAATTTCTACTTTTATAAAGTCCTGGTTTACAGTAAATGTAGCATAGTAAATAAGTACTGGTGATCTTGGAGACAGAAATCATAAAATTGAGTCTCGAACTTGGCTGTGGGTAAAGTGAAGACATGGTCATAGACATTATAGAGACATGGTCATAGACATTATAGAGACATGGTCATAGACATTATAGAGACATGGTCATAGTCATTACAGAGACGTGGTCATAGTCATTGTAGAGACATGGTCATAGTCATTACAGAGCTCTTTTGAATTCGAATGTTTTGTAGCCAAAGCAAACCAGTTTCAACGAATGCAGGAACACTTTGTTAGTATATCACTTGTGACACACGACACCCAGTGATTGCAGTTATGAGGCGGATTCCTCTCCCCCCCCCCCTCGCCCCCCCCCCCCCCCATTCGCTGGAAATATTATTCTAAGGAGTGGCTTGAAGTAACTTTGTTACCGCTTTAGGTGATTCTTGATTCATTTTTAATAGGCAAATGTGATTGATCGCAGACGGTTAAGATTTTTTTTTGGCTTTTCTTATAAAGGGCCACAATTATGTTTGACAAGACCGCATGGGATTTTTTTTAGGCCGCGGTTGTCCACCCATGTATTAAAAACATCGAGAAAGTCAAGTCATTCTTTTTGTTTCGTTTTTTTCTTTATAGAAAATTTTTTTTTATTTCCCTGTAAGTGTAAACGAGAAAAGTCTATCGCTTGGTATGGCTTTCAACTGCCCTTCTTTCATCCCCACCATAGACAGGAGGCACTACTGGACATTGGCGCAACCGGGGGGGGGGGGCAGGGGGCTTGAGCCCCCCCCCCCCAGACCAAATCATCAATACATATTTTACTATATAAAGTTACTAAAAAGACTGTCAAACTGTCTTTTTTCTATATGTGAGCCCCCCAGCATTCTTTGCTGGTTGCGCCACTGCTACTGGGCACAATGGCTGGTGACTAGAACGATGCACTTCGATTCTCTTTTTAAAGTATACTGTAAGGAATTTCAATAAAATATTTTATCATTATTATTTTATTATGATTAAAATATAAGGTCTTCTAGATATTTCGTGTGAGAAAACTTCATTTTATTTTACTGTTTCTTTGTTTCTGTGAAAGTGCAAACCCTGTTAAAATGCGCACCTGGACGTGGCGTCAGTGGGAACTCCATTTCAATTGGTCTGTGCCCCATTGGCGCGTCTAGGAAGTGAAACATTTGTCAACCATAAAAGGATAGAACATTGGTTCTTGTTCATACCGCTATGTGTGTACACAACGTTGTGTTTTTTTCTGTAACCTACCTATATCAAACCGAATGAGTCGATCATTCTCTGCTTTGGTGAGTGCTTTTTTTAAACTACCAATATTTTTATTTTAGTAATTTTCAAGTTTTTTTTTTTTTGGCGGCAACATAGGAAAGGTAGACATGGTCTCCTATACAAGTCTATGGGAAATTGTGTTTAGCATAACAGGCTCCCCACAGAACGAATTGCGCTCATCGTGAAGTGTACCCACAGACACAGAAATATTGCCATATATAAGCCAAAAGTGTACCTCCTAATTAACATGTAAAAAAGGGAGGCTGCTCTGGTAAGCAGATCGCATTTAAATGAATTATGTCCCTTTTAATGTTGTATATATGAAACGGCCGTAAATTATACCGGGCGTTCAGCTGGAGCTGATAAAGCTGCTGTAACAGAAAAAACTTTAGTTGTCAGTAGGGTGTAAGGATAGCTGAGCTTTAAAGATTTTCCGTAATTTTTCACTCAGAGAAATTGGGGGAAAATTACAAGAGTTAGGAACACAGTGACCTTAATCCGACGCTATTCAAGACATTGGGACGGACGGACGAGTGGTGTATATATATGCTCGACTGTCGTCCTCGGTTCGATCCTCGGTGAGAACCAATGGAATTTTTCCAGCTCCTGGTTAAGTCCACCCAGCTATAAATAGGTACATGACTTAAGTTGGTGGAGTTAAGGCTTCTGAACCGAGATGAATTCCACAATTCATCTGCCCCGATGGCTAAAGGAATTTTATTTTTAATGTCACTGGAAGTATCTTACATCAAAAAGGCTTGAAAATGATTATCTTTCAAACTGAAAAATTTCTTGATTGTCGTTATAGCAACTAAACAAGTTCAAGTTATTTTTTTTTTAAAAAAAAAAGGGAGGGAGGGGTGGAGCAGCAAAAAATACACCATGATTTAAAAGAAAATAAAAACGTAAATTTGATAATCTTGTTTAAACTAGGTGGTAAAAGTTCACAAGCAATTAACAGAATTTATTTGTGTGCTTATATGTCTATTTTCATGACATTACAGCCAAACCTCGGTTTACGAACATAATTTGTTCCGGAGAAGTGAACGTATTACAAAACATTCGTATATCAAGTGAGATTTTTCCAAAAAGAAATAATAGAAAATCGGATGATTAGTTCCGAAAAGCTCAAGATTCTATTTTACATATTGATGAATTCACTTTTATGATTTGTTTAATCTTAAGTTATCAAATTTAACTATTATCGTGGCCCGGGGGGAGAGGGGGATGATCCTGATACAAACAGAATTGATATTTTCGTCTCATCGTATTTTTTGTGTGTGTTTGTGTGTGTGTGTGTGTGTATGTATGTATGTGTGTGTGTAAGTGGCATTTACATGAAACATATATGCTAAACCAAAATAATTGCAAATCGAGGTTTGACAGTATTTACAGAAACATTGTTTTTTTGTTGTTTTTTTTACATTTAAAAAAAAAAATTACCAATGAATTAATAAAAGTGATAAAGAATGTTTCAACCGAAAAAAAAAGTTTTCCCCACCAATATTTTTTTTTTTTTTAAATGATACAAAGAAGGTTTTTCTTCATTCGTACGACTGCCCTATAAAATACTCACCATGACGCCTTTTGTTAAAGACAGGATCAACAACAGCTGGCGGGCAATCATAAATCACTCTTGTCTACAGTTATAAACCGAGAGTTGGCATGTCTCTGTCCAGGGTCAGCCAGCCTTACGAATGGCGGGGGGCTCAATTTAACGAATGCTCGAGAGGCCCCTCTTCTAATTTTTTTTACAATAACAAATATTACTATTAATGGGCTAAATGTAAATTGTAAGGCCCAATGCCAGGCGCGGGGGCCCATTTGGAGCAATGGGTCAAATCGGACTAAGGCCGGTCCTGCTTCAGTCATATTTCCCGCCATAGTACTCTTTGCAGAACCATAATGCATGGGCACCCTTGCGGAGTACGATGGAGTGGCCGTCCTTAAAAAAAAAAAAGAACCGAGCAGCCAAACTGAAATTTAAGGAACGGACAAGCCCATATGTAGCGAGTAGCGACTCTACTGGTGACACCATGATACAGATAGGAATGGGGCGACACGCCCCCCACCCCCTATGTCGTCACTGGAGTCCATCCAATGACAAGTCTTTTTTTAGGCGCGAAAGAATGAAATGAACAAACGCCTTAAAGAAAATAATGAGGCCAAGACACGGACATTATTTTTTAGAACCACTGGTGTACACATTTTAGAACCACTGGTGTACACATTTTAGAACCACTGGTGTACACGTTTCTTTATTGCATTCATTAAGTAGCTTTGGGGGGGGGGAGGGGAGGGGTGTGGATAAAATAGTGAGGTGCGCAGGAATATTACAATTTTATAACCTCTCTGTCTCTCTCGCTCACTATATATTTATTTGCCGGAATTTATTGTGTATTTCAATGTAGTACTAGTAAGATTACAAACAACATGGCTAGTACTACACACACTCAAACACATACACTCTCACACATGCACTCACACATATAGGCCTACATACACACATACACTCACATACACATACACACACTCTCACACAAACACACATACACTCTCACACATACACTCACATACACTCTCATACACATACCCACATACACTTTCACAAATACACACATACACTCTCACACATACACACATACACTCTCACACATACACCCACATACACTCTCATACACATACACACATACACTTTCACAAATACACATATACACTCTCATACACACACTCATTCACACTCTCTTACACACACATAGACTATCACACACAATCACATACGCATACACTCACAAACACATACACATTCACACACGCATACACACTCACACACACATACACACATATACACTCAAATACACATACACTCTTACACACACATACACTCCTCTCTCAAACACACATACACATACACTCTCTTTCTCTCTCTCACACACACACACAAATACTCAAACACACACGCGCACACACGCGTATACTAAGAGCCAGCCTTTATTTTGTAACATTACTTTGCTACTATGAGAAAAGCACATTTACTTCCGGCAACATTACTTTTTGAGTGCCATAATCTTTCAACAACACTCTTTTTAAAGGTCATAATTTAACAAAGGCTTTCCCTACTTTTCGATTCCCTAGGGTAGGGCTGCAGGGAGAAAAGAAGGGGGGGGGGGAGTGCAGTCCTATCAGTTCACCAGACATACATATTTCATGAGCGATGTATCTATCCTCACCTACAGCTGAGAATTACCTAATAGTAATCAGACCAAATAATTTAATAATATTTGCAGAAAAAGCCGATATCGTAAGCTAAAATAGTCGAACTTGGAACCACTTTTTTTTTATGGTTAACATGTTTATACAAACTGTGTTATCACTCCTGGTTATACTGTTTTGAGCTATCGGTGTGTTATCGGTTCCTTTTCAGGTGAATATCATAATGCTGCGGTTATCAACCAAGGGGTACTAGAAAGGTCATTCATGGGTATAAGGCGGCATATAATTTTCATATAAAACAACCAAGAGTTTGTAGAACTGGCGTGTTAGGGGTGCCGGTGGACATACTTTCGCGCCCTTCCGGGGTACAGTCGCGAATCGATGATGAGAACAGCGGTCGTAATGGATGTACTGTGGGGAATGCGACGAGAGATTCAGTAACGAGAGCCAACGAAAGCAGTAAGTGACTATCGTGTAGCTAGTACTACGGGCTAAAATAATATGACATGCACGGGTTATCTATCACCCGTGTGTATTATACACTGGAGCAGTCTAAATTGATGGTTGCATTTCATCACATCGAGTTGTATTTCATCGCATGGACTTGTATTTCGTTTCACCAATATATTCCAGGCAATGTTTTTAATGCAAGCTCTTGCTGTTTAAAGTGTAGATGTAAACTTTTGAAAATATTTACTTATTTACAGAATAGGTCTTTGTAAACGTTTGAAAATATTTACTTATTTACAGAATCGGTCTTTCTGGGCGTCTGACTGTTTTTTTTTCAATACATCTGTAAAACGCGTATTATATAACACGTTAAATAATACGTTATATAATACGTTGGCATTACAGATTTAAAAAAAACGCCCATTGATTTTGATATTTGGGCACTTGACGGGGTAGTTTCTTTATATGCCAGGTGGTAAAGATACATAAGTTTTACATTCAGTTTTGCCTAAAGACATAGGCAGCTACATCCGTCACTATAGAATGACAAACTAGACAGTGGCGCTCTCTCTCCCCACTGTTGGGTCGGTTCATGACCTCGACATTTTATTATTTTACCAGCTCCAATAGGAAGGGCAATATTAGCACTTGTCATGGCTCGAAATGAAATGGTTTAATGGTTGGTTGAATTTTTTTTTTTAGAAACGGGGCCCCCAGCTTTCAAAAGATTGTAAGGGTGGGGTGGGGTGGGGGGTGTGCCAATATTTAAAAATCGGTGTTGATAACAGTTGTTGTTTTATTGCCTAGGGGGGGGGAGGGTCCTAAATTATATTTGCCTAGTGTCTACAATGTACGAAAGACCCTGGATGCAACCATATATATACTAACTCTTTTACCTACGTATTTCTTGAGTAAAATGAAATATTTGCTGAGGCTACATATTTTTTTTTAGGACACAAGAAAGCTAAATGATTTTAAAAGGAGTAATTTTTAATTTTGTATGCCTTATGTGTGTATATGTATTACACAGCAGGAATGACTTGATTTAAGCAAACAGATTTGATCCATGCACTGGGAGTGATTTTGACATACAGAATATACACACCAGAAAAAAATAATAATTAAAACATCTGTCAAGAACTTTCAGTTGAAGTACTAGGGTGACGAACATCAAGTTACGTAGAATGAAAAGGTGAGTGTGGTAATAATGCTATCTATCTATCTATCTATCTATCTATCTATCTATCTATCTATCTATCTATCTATCTATCTATCTATCTATCTATCTATCTATCTATCTATCTATCTATCTATCTATCTATCTATCTATCTATCTATCTACCTACCTACCTACCTACCTACCTACCTACCTACCTACCTACCTACCTACCTACCTACCTACCTACCTACCTACCTATCTATCTATCTATCTATCTATCTATCTATCTATCTATCTATCTATCTATCTATCTATCTATCTATCTATCTATCTATCTATCTATCTATCTATCTGTCTGTCTGCCTGGCTGCCTGTCTGTCTGTAATCTTTTTTTTTTATTGTCTGTGTGTCTTTATGGATTTATATATTAGTTTCTAAAATTAGTGATTTTTTTTAAAACTCTAGCAGTATACAGTGAGCAATATTTACCTTTTTTCTTTCTTAAAAGGAGGGGGGAAGGGTTTCAATATACGGCCATACATCGGTTTATCTCGATAGATAGATATAGGCGAAAAAATTGTATAACTCAATCAGGCAATATCCGAATTAATCAAATTTACTAATGAATCAATGTAAGTCCAATTGATTTTTTCTAGAAACTCTAAATTACATACCGAAAACACTTTTAAATATAGGAGCAATACCGAAAATTGCAGGTTAGATACATTTATTGATTGCCTTTCGTAAAAGTTATATATATATATATATATATATATATATGTATAATCTTATAAGGCGAGGAGGGAAGAGGGAAGTGCAGATGTTGTTGTTTGTCTGTGGGGATTCCCTCATAGAGGCGTTCTTATGGATAGGACACCTAGGCGGCTGCCTTCGGCCCTCCAGAGAATTATTGCCTCACCATGTAATCAATGCCTCACCATGTAATCAATGCCTCACCATGTAATCAATGCATCACCATGTAATCAATGCCTCACCATGTAATCAATGCCTCACCATGTAATCAATGCCTCACCATGTAATCAATGCCTCACCATGTAATCAATGCATCACCATATAATCAATGCATCACCATGTAATCAATGCATCACCATATAATCAATGCCTCACCATGTAATCAATGCATCACCATATAATCAATGCCTCACCATATAATCAATGCATCACAGTGTAATCAATCAATGCCTCACCATATAATCAATGCCTCGCCACATAATCAATGCCTCACCATATAATCAATGCCTCACCATGTAATCAATGCCTCACCATGTAATCAATGCATCACCATATCAACAATGCCTCACCATATAATCAATGCCTCACCATATAATCAATGCCTCACCATGTAATCAATGCCTCACCATATAATCAATGCCTCGCTACATAATCAATGCATCACCATATAATTAATCAATGCCTCACCATGTAATAAATGCTTCACCATATAATCAATACCGAGCCACATAATCAATGCCTCACCATATAATCAATCAATGCCTCACCATATAATCATTGCCTCACCATATAATCAATGCCTCACCAGATGTTAACCATTCGTAACCCATTTCGCCGATTTACTTCCCCCCCCCCCTTATTCTTGCAGTGACCATAGACAGTCATGTTCACCTCGTAAAGTCCTAGCAGTCGGCGTCGCTCTGATACTGTTGCTCGGACTTACCAGTCTCATACTGACACAGACATCCTCTACGAGTGTAATACAACAAATGTTTCAACAAAAAAAGATCACAGAGGAGCATTTGGAGAAACACATCACCGCACTGGAAGAAGCGTCCATGGAGAAATTCAACGCTCTGCTCGAGAAAAGCAAAGCGTGCCATGATATCATGACCAAAACTTTCAATGAAATCACAGAGTTGAAGTCATCCCGAGCAAGTCTTGAATGTCCAGAATCAAACATGGTTGAATCCAACAGTGGGCGAAGAGTAAAGAAGGAATCCATAGACAACAGTGGAGCTATAGGTTTTGTTCTTGAGACATTGACGTTAATTAAGAAAGTTGATTGTGTGGAAAGATTTTATTATACTGAAACAATAAGAAAATTAATTTTTTTAGTGAAAAATTTTGAAGAAAACGTAACATTACATAACATATTAAAAGCTCACTATATATATATATATATATATATATATATATATATATATATATATATATATATATACATATATAATAGGGCTGCTGATAAAACTGCGTTAATTTGCAATTAACGCGTCAAAATAATTTTGCGATTAAAAATTTTAACGCAATACCTAACTGCGTTGATTTTACCAAAATGATGAAAGTTCACCAAAAACGATAAATAACAGAATTTCTCTCAACAATTTAAAGTTATGGTCCATTGAGTTATTAAGTAGATCTACCACCCCACCCTGTCGCAATTCGCTCACACCCTAACCCCCAGGTTTATCGACAAAAGCCCAACTTGTAATATAAAATGGAGACAAGTAAACCTCCTGCTCCCTACCCGGTCGATGCAAAAAGAGTAAAGTTTCATTTACTAGTTTACATTATATACTTTAGTGAATAGTGTATTGTGGAGGTAACATAGTGTATTGTTGAAGGTAAAAAAAAATTTTGTATCATCATTTTTTTGCACATAATTTTGTATCGCATTTGGATAATACAGCATCTTGCTTGTCACGTCTGCAGCAACTGCACTAATATTTCCATATACATGACACCTATAATTAGTTTCTTGGCAGTGCCTAGACATGGTCTAGACTAGGCTGTGCACACATCTGTACAGTAGACAGTGGTTGTATTTTTCAGAATAATTGTGACACTGAGTTAAATTTTCTTTAGGGCTGTTGATTTGCTGCAATTAAAGCGTAATTAATGCGTTAAAAATATGCGATTACATTTTTAACACAAACACCGAAATGCGTATAACATTATACCCAAATGTTAGCATTTCAGAGTTGCAGAAAAAAATCAGTAAATAACCCAATTCTATAACCAGATCAGACTACATTTAAAAAAAAAAATAAAAAAAAACAAACAAACCCGAACACTAAACTGTCACGTTTACATAAATCACAGCAATATGACCTTGAAACAATAGGATTGTCATTTCTTAATTCTAAATTAAGACCTTGAATACCATTAGTGAACATTATTCTGTAGACGCGTGATATATAGTTCGGCACGTGCAATCGTTTGGAAACGGGACAGAGGGGGTAAGGTGGTTGGGAAACAATAAAGTAACGTCATCTTTGTGTGTGTGTGTGGGGGGGGAGAGGCCGAAAAGCGTTGTGCGAGGAGGGTAAATAAAAAAAAAGCGCGTTAACAATATGGGAACGAGTACATTCTGGCTATACTATTATTTAATTAAGGAAAAAGGCACGTATGATATATAAATGAAGTGTGTATTTTTTTTTTGGGGGGGGGGGAGTGGTGGGGGTAGGTACGGTAGTGGAGGGTAGGGTAAACAAGACTTACGCGTGGCGAAGTGTTACAAAATATAACAGGGAAGGGGGGGGGGGAAACAGCGGTTGACATACGTCATTAGTTCGGAAACAATGGAAAGAGAAAAAACATGTTTGGCATTGATGTTAATTTAAAAATAAGAAAACAATTCGCATCACTTGACGTGATTAATACATGTCAATAATCCGGTCCCAATAACTATATCAATAGACATATATGCAAATGTTTAATAAATCTTTTAAAATTAATTATACCTCTTTGGTAAATTAAACTGACTTGTTTGTTATGCCAATATTATGCAATGATATTACTACATACTAGTTTTGATACAAACAAATGTATTATATTGTGTCGATTAAAATGTGCGTTAATTTGCGTTAAAAATTTTAATCATGCGTTAATTTCGATCAATTTTTTTAATCGAACAGCAGCTCTAATATATTCTCAGTGTATTTGCAAAGTTTTCATCAGACCCTAGGAGTTAACGACACCATGAAGGCTGATCCTAACGACCTGTCTACTGTCACGTTATGGTGGGAGGCAGCGGCCATCTTAGCTTGGTGAGTATGTCACGTGGTTGAAATCTGCATTAATAATCTTTTGTAATCGATGTTTATCAAACCATTCTATCCGTAACAGTGTGTAACTGCTCCGTGACGATGTGTGACTGCACCGTGACAGTGTGTAACTGCTCCGTGACAGTGTGTGACTGCTCCGTGACGGTGTGTGACTACTCCGTGACGATGTGTGACTGCTCCTTGACAGTGTGTGACTGCTCCGTGACAGTGTTTGACTGCTCCGTGACAGTGTGTGACTGCTCCGTGACAGTGTGTGACTGCACCGTGACAGTGTGTGACTGCTCCGTGACAGTGTGTGACTGCTCCGTGACGATGTGTGACTGCTCCGTGACAGTGTGTGACTGCACCGTGACAGTGTGTGACTGCTCCGTGACAGTGTGTGACTGCTCCGTGACGATGTGTGACTGCTCCGTGACAGTGTGTGACTGCACCGTGACAGTGTGTGACTGCTCCGTGACAGTGTGTGACTGCTCCGTAACAGTGTGTGACTGCACCGTGACAGTGTGTGACTGCTCCGTGACAGTGTTTGACTGCTCCGCTGTCTGTTTTACTTTTTTTTTAATCACTGTGGGGATGGGGGGATCATCTCTCAAATCCTGTATACCAAGTTTTTTTTTTGTAGCACCCTTCTATCAACTCCACAATGTTCGATTGTGTAATGGCTATGTAGGCGCCATGAGGGTAACCGGTGGTAGTGCAATAAAGTGCTCGATTTTACATTATGATAGTCCCGGCTTCAATCTCCAGGAATGTTCAGGTCAATTACAAAAAAAAAAAAAACTGTCACACAAATGGTTTATTGGAGCTAAGAGATAAATAGCTCATGCATACAGGCACTTCTTACAGAAGGACACACTATGGAAGACATAGACAGATGACTGGCACGATGGTAAATGCCCTGGTCCTGTCAGACAGTCATTTTTTAAGCTTGGCCTTTGAATGGGGGATCGAACCCTAGACCTACGGGTTGAAAGTCGTGCGATCTACACTTAACGTGAAATATCTTACATTGAATGTGAAAAAATATTTTTTTTTTGGAGCAAAAATGCACTATACGAAATGTACACAATAGTTTTGTTGTATTATCATTTCAAATTTACAATAAGTGATTCTCAGACTTGTGTTCTCCCTTCGTTAACTAACCGTTACCAAATTCACTTACACACATACACTGTACCCCCCCCCCCCACCATAGGGTGCGAAAAATATGTTGACGGGTATCCTTCAAAGTTCAGCAAACTTGTGACCTTTTATCGGCGGTTTAAAACGAAACTTGTGTGTCGTTGCTTACCCACTGCATAACCATGGAAATCTAGATATAGCATCAGGAAGGACAACCAATATTTTAAAGAATACGTTTTAGGCTGACACACAATCAAGTGTTTAGCGTTAGTCTTCATGTTTAATAGCAGTTTTAGGCTGACACAATATCAATTGTTTAGCGTTAGTCTTCATGTTTAATGGCAGTTTTGTATATTTGGTACTTTTGTTTTTATGAAATAAACACAAACGCAATTAAAGTTTGAAAACTTTTAATAACAAATTTTTTCATTTAAAATCTTTATTTTGTCAATTTAATTATTTTTCGTTTTTTCATTGGTTTTTCATGAACCGTCTCATTCAATTGCTGAACATAATTTTTAGACGAACAATTTAAAAATTTAACATAAATAAGTTCTTTTAAATTATGATTGAAATAAAAAAAAATTTCTTCAATCAGCAATGACTCATCAATTGTTACTCTATCAACAATTTTAACAAACAATTTTTTTTTTATTTGTTTGTCCTAGAAATAGTTTCAGACTACTTGCTGATCTTTTCAATGAATTGAATACTTTCCAATTTAGTAGGCAAGTAGAGAAGGTGTACTCAGATGGCTTCAATAGCCCTCCTCTGTAGACATCGTTAAAAAAAAACATCCAGCTTTTTCAATCTTAATTCGTCAATGTCTTTAAAATTTTTATCGACTAATATTTCTCTTTAGCTTTTATTTTAAAAGTTATGTTATTATAGTATATATATGAAAATGTAGTAAATTGAAAGGGCTTTTTAACAATATATGTTTCAAAGTGATATTATTATGCAAGTATTTTATTATTTTTAAAAAGTTAAGATGAAAAAAATAAACAAAAATAAATTAATTAAACAATTCACAAACACAAAGAAGAAAAAAAAAATTCATTATGATTCATTTCAATAAAAGTTACTTTTTATTAAATTACATTCAATTCTCTGTGTGTAGGATATTTTTGAAGAAATTATATTCAGAAAAAAATAAATAAATACATTAAACAATCCACAAACACAAAGAAGAAAAAAATCCTTGCGTCAGCCTAAACCGTACACAGCTAGAATGAAATTTGTTTGGTTGTCTTTCTTGGTATCTAGATATCCATGGCATAACCTTTCTCGTACCCCCCCCCTTCCCATTGGTGTACGCTTACCACCGGTGTGAGAACCACGGTACTAAACTGATAAACTATGTCACTTAACACAGTCACCTTAGGCTGTGTTATCAAACGGCAAAAAGTTTTTGTCTCAAACTTAAAGCAGACAATGACTTTGGGTAGCATCAGATTAGAAAATATAAGCGCGGGTCTCAAAAAAAAAATATATATATTTGTTCAATTGCGTTTCATTACAAGGTTTACACAATGATGGGGGGGGGGGTAACTTAATGTGCAGTGATCTCATTTTATAAACATCTGGAAGTCGTAACGTCGAACAAAAACATTCCATTCCATTCGTGGACGGACATGCGCAGTACGTCAGCAGAAGTGGCTAAAAAAATGTCACTGGATGAGTTTCGCATTTCTATTGTTTGTTTTTTCACCCAGTAAGAATTTTATAAACAGCTGCAGCGTAGGTCGAATTCAACAAGATTTAGGGAACAAAAAGTAATAAAAATGTATTTTTAAAATAAAAAAAGATGATTCAATCGTATCTTTACTTAACGAAGAGCCATATATGGCCACAGCTGTACAACAGCCGTAACGAAGAACTATGTGAGGCCACAGCTGTACAATAGCCGTATATAGTAGACATGTATGGCCACAGCTGTACAATAACCGTAACGAAGCACTATATATGGCCACAGCTGTACAATAACCGTAACGAAGCACTATATATGGCCACAGCTGTACAATAGCCGTAACGAAGAACTATATATGGCCACAGCTGTTCAATAGCCGTAATGAAGAACTATATATGGCCACAGCTGTACAATAGCCGTAACGAAGAACTATATATGGCAACAGCTGTACAATAGCCGTATATAGTAGACATGTATGGCCACAGCTGTACAATAACCGTAAATAACTATATATGGCCACAGCTGTACAATAGCCGTAACGAAGAGCTATGTTTGATCACAGCTGTACAATAGCCTTAACAAGTAGACATATTTGGCCACAGCTGTACAATAGCCGTAACGAAGAACTACGTATATCCATAGCTGTACAATCGCCTTAACGAATACACATGTATGGCCACAGCCGTACAATCGCCTTATGTCAATGATGATTTCGGATATTGAAAAGTTGATAAACGAATTTAGTGAAAGCAATACATTTGTATTAAATTATTTGTATTCCTCTTGTAACCTCGGGGATTATTCTTCTGTGTGTTTAGTTTATCACAAACCCGTGGTTTAATGTCGAATATTCAATAAACTGTGAAAAAAAAATCTTTGCATTTAGAAGGAAGTTTAAGGCAACCGGTGCTGATAACAAGTTATTACATCTTCAACATGTTGAATTATTTAAAAAAAAATCAAATAAGGAAATCGGCTGAATACAAATCGTTCTAATGTTTACTTATCAAAACCAAAAGTTTTTTTTTTACCGAAATGCGAAATCGACATGCAGTAGCATGCTTTTAACCAACAACTTCGCTATTTGAAGCAACGACATGTGACTTTGGTTTGTTACCATAACGAAACGCAGGGGTTATCGCTTCAAGCTCTCAATGAAATTTCTGACAACGAGAAACATTTTGAACGTCGGCGACCTCTTGAAAACACACACAATATATATATTGTGTGGCATATTTTCTCTACTGTGGCACCCATTGGTAGTAAACAGAGGTCAGACTGAGGTCAGCTGAAGCGACATATACTGAAAAAAAAAAATGAAAGCCCAGAAGCGGATTTAAGAAAGGGCGCTCGTCTGGGGCCCCCCGACTGTTGACACACATATTTGCTCCTGTTTCACTTGATTTTTTTTTTTTTTTAAAGATTTCGACCTTCAAGTTCATTTAATAAATCCCTTTGCATAAGTGCGTATGTGTTTTGTGAGGTTTGACTGTATGTGTTAGTGTGGTTTGACTGTATGTGTATGTGTTTGTGTGGTTTGACTGTAGTGTTTGTGTGGTTTGACTGTAGTGTTTGTGTGGTTTGACTATGTGTTTGTGTGGTTTGACTGCATGTGTTTGTCTGTTTTGACTATTTGCTTGTGTGGGTTTGACTGTACGTGTTTGTGTGGTTTGACTGTATGTGCATGTGTTATTTGTGTGGTTTGACTGTATGTGTT
Source organism: Bulinus truncatus (assembly GCA_021962125.1). Taxonomy (NCBI): domain Eukaryota; kingdom Metazoa; phylum Mollusca; class Gastropoda; family Planorbidae; genus Bulinus; species Bulinus truncatus. Next base: position 6,857,618 of record JAGDYQ010000030.1, on the reverse strand, counting down.
TGTGTGGTTTGACTATATGTGTTTGTGTTGTTTGAGTGTTTAGCTTAGTCTGAGATTTGTGGATGAAATGTGCGCGCTTACGTCTGTGTAACTGTAAGTGGCTTCTACTATTGTTTGTGCTTTGAAGTAGAACTTGTGGATGTGTCAAATTGATTTAGCGCAAATCGTAGGTATGTATGCACGTACGTATGCAGGTATGTACAAAGAGAACGCATCAACTATACATATATACGGTACATACACATATCTATTGCAGGTACATGAATCCGCCACAAAATACAATCAAAAGACATCCATGTCAAAATATAATTAAATTTGGCAACTGGCCTGTATGCCAAGATGAGCAGTTCGTTGTTAGAATGCCTTGTTTGATTTACTCATTCGGGTGAGTCCATTTATTTACTCATTCGGTGAGTCCACTCATTTACTCATTCGGGTAAGTCCATTCATTTACTCATTCGGGTGAGTCCATTCATTTACTCATTCGGGTGAGTCCACTTATTTACTCATTCGGGTGAGTCCACTCATTTACTCATTCGGGTGAGTCCACTCATTTACTCATTCGGGAGAATCCACTGATTTACTCATTCGGGTGAGTCCACTCATTTACACATTCGGGTGAGTCCACAACAACATCCAACATCAACAACCAACGACATCAACAACCAACAACAACAACATTTAACAACAACAGCCACCAACATCTAACAACAACAACATCCAATAACAACATCCACCAACATCTAACAATAAACAACAACAACAACATCCAGCAACAACATCCACCAACATCTAACAATAACCAACAACAACAACATCCAACAACAACATCCACCAACATCTAACAACAACCAACAACAACAACATCCAATAACAACATATATCCAACAGCAACAACAACAACCAACAACGAAAACCAAAAACAACAACATCCAACAGCAACATCCACCAACATCTAACAACAACCAACAACAACAACATCCAACAACAACATCCACCAACATCTAACAATAACCAACAACAACAACATCCAACAACAACATCCACCAACATCTAACAATAACCAACAACAACAACATCCAATAACAACATCCACCAACATCTAACAATAACCAACAACAACATACAATAACAACATCCACCAACATCTAACATTAACCAACAACAACATCCAACAACAACATCCACCAACATCTAACAATAACCAACAACAACAACAGCCAACAACAACATCCACCAACATCTAACAATAACCAACAACAACATCCAATAACATCCAACAACAACATCCAACAACAACATCCACCAACATCTAACAATAACCAACAACAACAACATCCAATAACATCCAACAACAACATCCTACAACAACATCAAACAACAATCACCGGAAACACCAGTGTAAAACAGAGCCGTCACAATATGTTTTTTTTCTCTTTTCAGAATCGCCAATGATTTCAGTTTTGACGACCATTTAGGACGCATGGGATGTAAAGTTCACTCGTTTGACCCAAGGTAAACTTTATCTACGTCAGCTGTTTGAAAGAATCGATTTGCAAGAAAATGTCCATCGGCTCTTGAAAATTACCAACAAACTAGTTCAAAGCATTGCCTAGCAGTTTAAAATACCCTGGACTATACCCACGGCCCGGGGGTAAATCTGGCCTGACGTACTGTCTTATCCGGCCTGACGGACTGTCTTATCCGGCCTGCGGTCCGTCACTTGTTTCTAGTACCAGCCAGCATTTTATGTTGTGAGGTCTGCCTTTAATATATATAACATCATATCCACTGCGGCCCGCTGGTCAAACTTCTGAGGCAAGTGCGGCCCGCGATTCAAAAGATTTGCCGGGCTATACTACAGTCTCGCGGAAAAATGGGGTGAAAAAAAAAACATCCCAAAAATCTTTAAAAATAAAAAAAAAAACAAAGCCTAATTTTAAAATCCTGTTAACTATATCGCCAAGATTAGAGGCCGTGTTACCAAAATGAATAACCTTTAGAGAAAATCAGACCGCGATACGTAAGTACCATAACTAATGTCGGCTCTCCAACATAAAAAGAATAATACAATTTTTAATGTATGTTGTACCGCGTTATAAAAGTGTGCGGCACTGAACAAACAGACGGGTTGTGTTTTTTTTTTACGAGCTCAAGAATACAACATGTGTGGACATTTACAGTTCGTCAATAAGGCTAACAGGAAATACTAAACAAACAAGATTGTACGAAGGTGTACTGTGATCTGTGTGGGTTGAGGTTGTCCTGTACAACAGTGGTCCCCCAACCTTTTTTCTCGCCACGGACCGGTCAGCGTTTGATAATTTTACCTCTGCCAACTGGATTGGGGGGGGGGTATTTATCGTCCATGGAAAGTCGCACAATCACGAGATAAATAAACAAAAAGGAAATGATTTAATGTTTTCTTCGGCGGCCCGGTAAAATTCGTCCCACAGAACGTTACCGGTCCGCGGCCCGGGATTTGGGGACCCACTGCTGTACAACATATAATGTTTACATTTTCTAGGAATAGGTAAGTATTTAAATTTTCGCACTGAAGTGGTCGTAAAAGCCATCAACTACCAACTGTTTTAGTCTGGTCTAGTACTGTATGTTTAGTAAAAAGATTTTACAACACAAGGGTCTAAGGTGGTGGTGGTATAAACAATTTTTTGAAGTAAAACAGTAAACCAGTGGTCCTCAAACTACGAGGCTTCAACAGGCGCTAGACATCCTTTAGCCACACACATTGATTTTTTTTTATAAATTGTATTATTTACAGTATATCTCTTTCAAACTGATAAATGTTCTGTACCAAAGGGTCTCATACATTGTTTTAATGAAACTGGAATTCAGTGGTTATCAAATTGTCAGTTGGGTGTTGTGCTAACCACATAATACCTTCAAATGCCGAAGCTGCAGAAACGGATGAATTCTACAAGCATCATCTGCCCTACCCCCCACGGCCCTTTTTTTTTTACTTGTATTCTTTATACTACTTTGTATTACTTTATATAACTTTGTATAATACTTTGTATTACGTTGTAGAACTTTGAATTACTTTGTATTACTTTGTAATACGTTGTGTTACTTTGTAGAACTTTGAATTACTTTGTATTACTTTGCAAAGTTTTATGTGAATTTGTCTTACTTTGTATTACTTAATATCGTTTCACAGTATGAACAGACCTGACCACGTACGTAATGAAAACGTAACCTTCTATAATCTGGGCCTTGCACCATACGACACCAATGCCTGGGAGCCGTTCAAAGATTCTTATGTCCGAAACAAACAGATTTGGAAAGTTCGAACTTTAAAAAGTGTCATGTCAGAGCTTAACCATACAAATGTTAGATGAGTACTTTCGATTTTAATTGGTGTCTTCCTTTCCATGACACACTCTTACTTTAAATGACAAACTTTTACTTACCATGACAAACTATTTCTTACCATGACAAACTATTTCTTTCCATGACAAACTATTTCTTTCCATGACAAACTATTTCTTACCATGACAAACTCTCTCTTTCCATGACAAACTCTTTCTTTCCATGACACACTTTTTCTTACCATGACAAACTATCTCTTTCCATGACAAACTATTTCGTTCCATGACAAACTATTTCCTTCCATGACAAACTATTTCTTACCATGACAAACTCTCTCTTTCCATGACAAACTCTTTCTTTCCATGACACACTTTTTCTTACCATGACAAACTCTCTCTTTCCATGACAAACTCTTTCTTTCCATGACACACTTTTTCTTACCATGACAAACTATCTCTTTCCATGACAAACTATTTCTTTCCATGACACACTTTTTCTTACCATGACAAACTATCTCTTTCCATGACAAACTATTTCGTTCCATGACAAACTATTTCTTTCCATGACAAACTATTTCTTTCCATGACAAACTATTTCTTTCCATGACAAACTCTTAAAAGTGGGGGAGATGGGGGGAGGGGGAGAGGAGGTTAAATGCAGCCCCATTGTTTGACCATCCATAGGAGCGGTTCAAAGGTCAAATTTTAATATTACCTAAATCTATTTTACGCAAAAAAAATTCTTCTTTTTTTCCCTCCCCAGAAAGTTATTGATATATTGAAAATCGACATTGAAACAACAGAGTGGACTGTACTAAGTAACATAATACAGACCGATCTGTTGAAGAACATACGGATATTTCTCATTGAATATCATCTGTTTCCTTCAAGACCATTCAAAGAAGATTACTTCACGTTCGTAAAGGTAGCCATCATATTTATTATATTCAAGGGACCCCCGCAGTGCAGATATTAAAACATGTGGGGGCCCTAGCTTTCCGTCAAAAAAAAACGTATTGAGGAAGAGGGGATGGGGGGGGGCGGGAGGAACCAGCTGCAGTTATCATGTAATAACAAACATAGAATTACTTGACCTAAATAGCTTAAAAAAAACATGGTCCTCATCCAATGTCACCATGGACACGTTGCTAAGCAACGAAGAAGGTGAAATAAACAAGAATACATTACAACCCAGAAACATGTTCCATATGTGCTTGACAATTCGGTAATAAACATTTGCACATTTTTTTTTCATTCTTGTTTTTAATTAACACTTGTAATTGCCACTAAACTTTGTGGTCACTTGGTGAACACATTACAAGAAACACTTATATTGCCACTAAACTTTGTGGTCACTTGTTGAACACATTACAAGAAACACTTATATTGGATACGAAAGAAAGAAAGCGACTTTCACATAATGCAATACGCCAAAACGTATTTATTTAATTTGTATTATTAAAATAATAATGGAGATCCAGTTCGCGCACTGTAATAAATAACCAGCCGCCTTCATCGCTCCCCTCCCTAAGTAACGGATTCTAACGAAAACCAGACCCTTCCCAATCAGCCCCGTAGCGTGAAAATTCTACAGGAGGGGCCAGGCATTCTACAGCGGGGGGCCAGACAATAGCAGGGGGGGCAGGTAATACACTTTACTAAGTAGAACAAATAAGCAGGGGGCCAGAGAAAAAGCAGGGGGGCCCGGCTCCCTGCCCCCCCGCATGTTACGGGCCTGCCCCCTATGCACCAAATAATATTTTGACTTTTTGTTGGTCCCCCATGGTCTTTCAAGACAGTCGTCAAAGACTGTGTCCGTTGTGTGAAATAAAAGATGCAAATATACCATCAATGGATCTGGAAGTTTACAAGCCTGAGGGGGGAAACAATAGGGTCGGCTGGTGTATAGTTCCAGGGATCCATGGGCCTTTAATGGGGCCCATCAAGTCTAAGACTTACGTGTTTAATTATAGATTTCATTTGAAATGATCTATTCCATAAAAAATAAATATAGTAATATTAATTGTAATATTTCAGACCCACATGTAGTGGGGTATATGTGTGCCTACTATAGACCTGTTCAAGCTGTACTGCCTAGCAACATCAGTCATTTTTTGTCCACTCTCTTTAGTTATAAACTCTTGCTTGGTTTTTATGGTGAGCACAGTTCTTGACTCCACTCTTTTTAGGTCCCATAATATTGTCAAATTTTCAGGGTTTTTTTTAAAAGGCGTTTAGAGAAGCACATACGAAAATCACAAGGACAGAAACCAATTATGGTTCACAATGACAAAAATGTCATCGCAAACTACCGGATACGCTGTACACTGCTGCCTCACTGCTACATAGTATGAATTATGATGTGTCAGCGCAGCGTACATCCATTTTCAGGACGAATTGAGGACTGTATCTGGTGTTCGAGTAGAGAGGTTTTCATTAGAATTAGTTTTTGTTTGTTATCCGAATATTGTTCATTGTCCGAACGCAAAAAGTTTCCTGAAAGTGTTTGTTGTCTGATTTGTTCGCTGTCGAACTGTTCTTTAACCGATACCCACTGTACTTAGATAATCAGGATCACATTATTCTTGACTGCATTTCAATCATCCAGATGTGGTTTTTAGTCCTTTATATTTGTGGGACTAATGCTTCAATGGCTTTGATGTGCACACATTTATGGAGGCCAACCACTTATGAGAAATAATGAGTGAGCTAGTTGACTTAAATTAGCCATTCATCAGATATATTTTATCAGCTTTTATATATTTAAATAAATATAACTTTTGTTAGTATTTCTGCTAAAACTTCACTGCTCAAATTCTTATACACTATCTTAACTTAGAGAGGCATAGATTAAATCATCCAGTCTATGGAGCTTGCATAATAAATTGTGGAGATGGTCTGCACATTTGAAGAGTGTACCTACAACTTTATTATTTCTTAAAACAGAAAAGAAATTGAGCCATTTGCAAATTGTTAAATGTAATGACTTAAGATTACAGCTAAAGAAGACAGACTTATAGAAAATGATTTTAAATGGGCAGTCAAAATTTTAATTTGTTGTTCTTCATTGAAGTAATCATATTACGGTTTGAAGATAAACAAAAAAATTTGGAAACACATTAAAGTTTTAAAAAGTAATATTGTCCTAATTTACATCTTAGATATATAAACTAAAAATAATTTGACTCATCAAAACTTGTAACATTTGTGTTTACTTTAGAGCACTGTTATCATTTGCTTTTTTTTCTGTGTTTTTTATCATGTATGTTATTAAAAAAATATTAACTACATGCTTCAGAGCTGAGGGAATGTATGGAAAGTCATATTAAAATAACTTTAGTAGAATGGAAAGGGTGTTTTGTACCATTTACAAATCCATATCTAACGAAAAAATGTGTCTATATCTTAATATATAATAATGAAACAAAGTTTTTTATAAATGTGTATATATGCATGTTTGATATAATTCTTAGTGCCTTTTGAGATCAGCATCGTTCAACCAGGAGTCACCAAACTTGATATGAGACTACATCATAACAATTAGAATGTTCTTAGCTAATTATTTTTCTTTTAAATAGATGTATCACTATGTCAAAACTTTAAAACTTTGGTATCTAAGGTATGTTTAATCAGGTGTATAACAAAATATACAGGAATTAAAAACTCTTGATTTTTGAAAATCTATAGATTTGTTATCAACCCATTCATTATTATTCTTCTGTAATTTTTTTTCTCATAGTCTAAGAGAGCCAACAATGACAGGAGTGTCGCTAAGCAACTGAGAAAGTCCTACAGGGTGGCATATATACTGATCCTATTGGGCTTAACTTAACAAATTGAACTAAAGGGAGGCAAATAATGTTTCTTAACTACAAATGTAAAATTGAAATTAGTAATCTAAGAAAGGAGTTTCTAAAGAATTTGTGGTGGAAGTCACCCGTTTGCATATTATCAATACAATTATGTCTCAAAAGACCTTTGAGTGTGTGAAAAGATGGGGTGGGGGGGGGGCTGATTATTACATTTTTTTGTTGGTCATTTATTTGGAGTGTTTATTCATTCTTCTGTGATCTATTATGTCTTTGTGACAGTCATTTTTGTTTCTATGGGATTATCTAAGATATATAGATTCTACTGTTGATATAGTTTTCACAATACTTTTTTGTAGTAGCTTAGATTAGCCACTGAAAGGTATGTACAATCTGTTCGTGGTATGTTCACTTTACTTGTTTCTTTCAAGTATTTTGTGTCATTTTTACTTCCAGCTTCATGTGCTACAGCTGCCCCTAACCCATGTCAGCAAGTCTGCACAGATATTAGAAGTGGAGGTTTTTACTGTGAGTGTCATGATGGATACACTATCAACTCAGATGGCATGACTTGCACAGGTAATATTTATGTAAACTGTTCACAGAGGTAATTACCATATTTCATTGTAAATGTATTAAGTTTGGCAATGTATGTCAGAAATGAAAAGGCATAAAATCATGATTGACTATTTTTTTATTTCATCAGCAACAAGTGATAATAAATGAATTTCATTTTGCTTGTATTGTGTAATGTGTTACATTGTGTAATTGACAGGTCCAGTGGAATCTAACAAAGATGTTGAGAACTTGGTCAATGACAAGGACATAGTTCAGGTAAAAAGTGTTGATCTGACCAAAGGTCTGCCCCCTTTGCAGTCCAGTGCTCACACCAGGTGGTTGAAGTCTGACAGACACCTTGTGCTGGACAGGGACAGGGACATTTACAGAGGGGGCTCAAATATTTATAACATTCCAGAGGGGGGTAACAGTAAACAAGAAACATATTTTGACTTGGACATCAAGGAAGGCGGAGAATATGTTGAAGAGGTGAATCCAGCTGAGGTACCGAACAATGACCTAACATCATGTGGCGGCCATGTTTGCTTAAACAATGGAACATGTACAAGCTTAAACTCAAAACCAAAGTGCAGTTGTCCATTAGGAACATCAGGAAATTTCTGTGAGAAAGGTGAGTTGAGTCCTTGTTTATATTATGTTCAGATTTGATAATTAGTTAAGAAGTTGCAAGCTAATCTCAGTACTCAGTAAATTCAGTCACCACTGTTTCCTAAACCATGTCATGTCAATTTTAGTAAAAACTCATTATACAGGGAATACATGTTAAAAAAGATAATATAAATCCATTAATTTTTTAAAGTAAAACTAATAATAGAACTAAGTACGACAATTTAAATTGTTTGATCATTAAAAAAATAAATAGCTTGCACATATATAATACAGCTTAGATTTCAATTAACCTTTGCATTCAGTTATTATTCTTGATTATCTGAATTTGAATATATTATTTGTATATCACAGGAGTCATTGGTTGAATAATTAAAAAACTAAAATTTTTGTTTTGCTGTTTCAGAGATTGAAATTAAGTATCCAAAGTTTTATGGCACTGGCTATTTAGCTTTACCAGTTCTTCGTAATTCCCACAAAGAATTTCAAGTTAACCTGTTATTTCGTCATCCCTTTCCTTCTCCAATTATAAGTACTTTTCTAAAGCTGATTCTCATTATGTAAGAATTTCATTTGTACTCAGATTTTTGTGAAAAGTTACCTAGATAAATTTATTGATTATAGGCCATTTTGCTAAAATAGAAATTGGTGATGAATAGGATGATGAGTAACTCTAGGTTGGAGAAGAAAGTTGTTTTTAAATGGTGATTTCAACCATACCTGAGATTTTATGAAAGATTTGAATTGTAAATCATGATTGTTCTCAGAAGACAGTAAACGACTACATGTATGTGAATGGAAATCAAATCTTTTTATTTATACATTTTAGTTATGCAAAAAAAAAAAATAAAAATTCAGCCATAAATAGATACATACCAATATTTTATGTGAGAGTTGGCTGACTTTTGGTGCTTTTGTGCAGATCTTCATGCTGTAGACTATGCACTCATGCACTCTCTTCATGACATTCAACTGACTATGCCTTCCATGGTGCCCCTTAGCTGTTTCACACTCTGCTTCAGTGAGGATTTTAAAAGGGGTCTTGACAAAAACAGTCCCATTGGTGGTTAATATCTCATCTTTCATGGGCTAATAGAAGAGGTGGAAATAAATCCTCCGGGACCAAGCGAATAAAGGCCGTCTTTAATCATGTCCTCTTGTGTTTCAGATTTGGTGGAGGTCCGGTGTGCAACCACTTGTACCCGTGTCAGATTTGTCAGAGTGAACATGAAAAACTGGAGCAGAGACAGAGAAACGAAAAAGAAACTTTCTCGAAGGTAAAAAGAATTTATGTAAAACTTAAAAAATCAAACAAAACATGATTATTTTACGCACTGTATTTATTTTACTAATAAGATGTGATTAATAACATGATTTTGCTATTACTTTTTTTATATTTTTAGCGTCAGCCATTTTTTAAGTTATGAAAAATATATCAGTCAAAATTTTCTGATGCTTTGGTATTGCTTCTTTCAAGAGGTTTAAAAAGATTGCAAAGTTTTTCCTTCTTAAACTGTTTAATATTTCAAAATTCAACATGATATCACCAACCAACATTTCCTGTAAAAACAATGTATGCAACATGTATTGTCAATACCAAGGAATTACATTTAGTTTTGTAACATGTTTTTTTTTTTTTTTTTCAAAATTGCATTTTGGGATATAAATAGGTGATTGCAGTAACTGTTTTCTTGCTTTCTTGTTCTGTACAACTTAACCACTAACAAAACTCTTGTACCATGTTCTTTTTTACATTGTTTTCAACATGCACAGAACCAGAAGTTAACTGGAAGTTGTATAAACATTCAGTTAGACTTTAAAATTCTCTGCTAGAGCTTTTAAATTATTCTTTTTTTTTATTTGTCTTTCAGCTGCACGAAGAGTTCCAAGAAAAGAAACACGCCACCTCTGTGTATGCCATCAGCATGTCGTGGGTTAAAGAATGGGAAGATTTCGTAAAGAAGAGAACACAGAGTAAGTCGAATAATTTAATTTACGCTTTGATGTTGTTGTCATTTTTAAATTGAACTCATCGGTTCCAGATTTTTCTTGCCGTAAATAAAATTAAAATGAACAGCAGAAAAGAAATTAAGTCCTCACCTCTTGTGCGCACATGTGGGGCATATTATTCTCATGCCATATCAAGTCCTCACCTCTTGTGCACACATGTGGGGCATATTATTCTCATGCCATATCAAGTCCTCACTTCTTGTGCGCACATGTGGGGCATATTATTCTCAAGCCATATCAAGTCCTCAGCTCTTGTGCGCACATGTGGTGCATATTATTCTCATACCATATCAAGTCCTCACCTCTTGTGCACACATGTGGGGCATATTATTCTTACGCCATATCAAGTCCTCACTTCTTGTGTGCACATGTGGGGCATATTATTCTCAAGCCATATCAAGTCCTCAGCTCTTGTGCGCACATGTGGTGCATATTATTCTCATGCCATATCAAGTCCTCACCTCTTGTGCGCACATGTGGGGCATATTATTCTCATGCCATATCAAGTCCTCACCTCTTGTGCACACACGTGGGGCATATTATTCTCATGCCATATCAAGTCCTCACCTCTTGTGCACACACGTGGGGCATATTATTCTCATACCATATCAAGTCCTCACCTCTTGTGCACACATGTGGGGCATATTATTCTCATGCCATATCAAGTCCTCACCTCTTGTGCACACACATGGGGCATATTATTCTCATGCGCATGAAATACTAAGTAACTGTTGTCTTTCAATGTATACCTTGTATGAAGATTTCAAGCCAGACTGGGTTGGGCTAGTATGGCATAAAATGCTCCTTTCATAAATACATATAAATATTTGAAGTATTTTGGGTGTTGTTGCTAGGCACACTGTCCACCCTTATGCTGTGACTACAAAAACATGTCATCTTCCATGATTGCCCCCCAAGGGCTAAGGGAACTTGACTGTATCTAAGTTTCAAATTCATAGTTACCCGAGATGTGGGTTAGTTAAGCCTGGGTTACATCCCTTCCTATAACATTTATTAGTGTTATTAGTTAAATATTAGTTTGTTTTTTTAATGATCACTTTCTGATAAGGTCCAGGTGGGATTTTTAGTTTACCTAATTCTAATGAAACAATATATAAAATAAAACTTTTTTGAGTTAAATTTAATTCATAAATCATCATTGGTTTTCCTTTTATTTTTTTCAATGTGAAATTTACAGATCAGAGTTATTTTTATTTAAATCTATTAAAAAATACTCATGTTATTTCAATCTTTAATTAAGCTACTCATTCACTCAATGAAACTGATTGCAATTTTTTTAAAGTTTTAATTTGTTGACGGTGGTTAAGTTTCATTTTCCATAAATTATTAACAGCATCTGCTACTGGAAATAAAATATGACTGAGCAACTCTTTGTATTATTTCAGTCCCGCCTGGTCCAATAGAGAACAGCCGTATCACAGTCTACAAGAACTCCCAGCCAACGTTGCGTCATACTTCTGAATATGCGCAGATATCCAGAGACATGTGGCTGTTCCTGCATCAGATTTATGGTGGCGGTCCCGAATTGATCATCTGCCAGTCTGCTGGTCAGCCATCGTCCGGCGCCTCTGTTAGGTCAGTGCCCTCCTCCCCGGTGCCCCCTCCGACAAACCAGTCGGTGGGCCCAGGTACTGTCACATCCTCTTCAACGTCACCAACCCTGTCCAGAACTGCATCATCATCATCCGCAACGTGGACATCGCTGGACACCAAATCACCATCTGTAATGACATCCTGCAATCAAACAAATGTCCAGCTTCCTGCTCGGATTGACACAAAAGAAACTTCAACCCAGTCATGCCCCGTTGATAAAGATGTATCCGCATCCGGTGATAATATGACTGAAAAAAAGGTGCAGCTGGAAGACTTGAGCACGACTGATAAAAATGTGCCTGATCAAAACAGATCAGTGCATGACCAGAGCAGATTGATTGAGGATCAGAACAGATTAACCCAAGATCAGAGCAGATTAACCCAAGATCAGAACAGATTAACCCAAGATCAGAACAGATTAACCCAAGATCAGAACAGAATAGTGTCGCAGGATCAGAATAAATCCGCCCAGAATCTGTGTAAATCCTTGCAGGAGGAGGGGAGGTCAGCCGCCAACAAAGGTGAGGATTTCGGTGTCAGCTCCGGGCCCATGTGCAACTCAACAGCAACGTTGATCCAATCTCTGACAGATCAGAGATCAGCTGACAAGGGGACCCTTCGAGATGTTGACAGCATTGAAACTGCAGCTGAGTCAATTCAGGGCTCTGCGGATCCTGGTCAGCTGTCAGGTGATTCCTTTAACGGCAATTTACCTGACAGCAGTTGCGGTACAAGTTTTCCTGAGTCCTCGACCGCTCGGGCAGATGGCGCACAAGTCTGTGATGAATACTCCCCGTGTGACCCTCCAACTGTGATTGAAGAAGCCCCCTTGCCCAAATTGCCCTGCGTACAAACTGTGGATTCGCTGGCCGATGGCACCATCAGCCTGCCCCCGGTCATCACAACGTCAGGCAAGGGGAAGAAGAAAAAGAAAAACAAAAAGATGAACACGACAAAAATTTGATTCTTTCTGTTGACATTAGCTCCCTTTGTTTTTTATACTTCATTGGACTAGGAGAATTTTGTTATGTGAATGTTTCCTGATAATTTGTTTTTTTTTATATTTAAATCAACGCATAATTTTGAAGGACAATATTTATAATGGCTTTATTATACAGATGTGGCACATCACAGCTTTATGCATTTATTTCTTATGATGATGTTGGAATGAATGTAATTTTTACCTCTATGTTTTTTTTTTCTCTCTATATCATCATTACAGCAAGGGCAGTAAAATGTAATAATTATTAAGACCCAAAACTGTGTCCCTGTCATGAACTAATTTTGATCAGAAAGTAAATCCTGTCAACCAGAGCTGTTCTTTGATTGAGTCTTGTAGATTTTTTTTTCCCCATTGGCCTCAGGCATAATTTCTTTTTAAAGCCTTCTGTAGCATTTTATGAATTTGTTCTTGAAGTAGTCCCTCAGGGAAGGGGGGGGCGGGTTGTTTATAGGGGGTTTACCTATGTATTGAATTCAGCTCTGTTGTCATAAATGGATAACTTGTCCACTGTGCTGTTTATTTGGCGAGTGTGAGTGAGTGCCTGAAATATTGATAATCTTTTATTTGTCGGTTTCAAGTTTTTTATCTACAAAATCAGAAGAAATAAACCTAACATTTGTTCCAAGTGAGTTGACAATTTACTTTTTATTTTGGTTGTATCTGTTGTTGCTAATGGGTTTTTTAAAATACTTTTTGGAAGATGTAGATGTTCTTTTTTAGACATTCATAAAATCTCAGCAACAGTGTGTGTAGAACAAAATTGTCCCCTTAGAAAAATATCCCTTGTAATACTAGCTATGGTAAAAATGCAGTGAAATAATTAGATGTGCTCCATATAAATGGTCTACACACACTTTCCTTTTTTTGTACTGTCAGTAAATGTATTAAGTTCATTCACAACAGTTGTTAGACGAATAATTAAGATAACTGGGCAAAGATCTACATGATGAAAGATACAGCTGGTATTTTGACGTTACATTTTCACACTTATCACAGTCGTATCATATATATTCATTTGGGAAATATTTAGTTATATACTAGTCTTAATACTTTAATAAATGAATCTTGAACATTATTGTCTTCCATCACAATTATACAGGGTGGCCCTAAAGTAGGTCTACTGTTATTGTTATCACGTACACAATTTATTAGAAAATTCGACACTAGAACAGGTAGAAATTCGTTAAACCTGTTAACATAAACAATTTATCACAAAAATTCCTTCAACAGGGCATCATTCTTCTAATCTCTCCAGGAAACTTGACACAAAGTGCGGCACAAATCTTCAATTTCTCTGAATGTGAAATGAATGCTATCTTTTTAAATCATTTTTAAAGTTAGATCTACATAGTAAAATAAATTACAATCGGCAAGGAAAATGCTGTTTATGTAAGTTACATTTGTACTCTAAAGGAATGTTTTATATTGGTATTACTAAGCAAGTAACTTCAACCATATAACAGTTAGTTTAAAAACTGTAAACATACCTTTGGCCCCCCTCCCCCGCCCTGTATATATGTCCAGTTGACCGACCTCAGGGGCGCCGAGAGCCAACACGGACCCCCTGGCAATGCCCCCCCCCCTCTCGGCGTGCCTGACCGACCTTACCAATATCAATGTACTGTTAAGTCCTAATTTATTTATCTAACGCTCAGTGGCGCACATGGGGGAAAGGGGGCGTTTTCATCGGGTGGCACTATCTGCTGTCGGAGGGTGCAACATTACCTCACAATACGAACTTTTTTTTCATATGGAACTTTTCTAAATCCAAAGCGTTCAGGTGTCGAATATTTTTTTCCCCATTTTTAAGTTATATAAAATGAACGATAAGACACAAAAATACCTTTACCACAGGACACCACAAAAATATCTTGCATGCTTAAGTACAATGACTCTTTAGAATAAGAATTTAATTTGCATTGAAAATAATCTCATTTTTAAAATCAACCTAGGGGTGACACCAAAATGAATAGTTCTAAATTTCATACAAAAAAAAAGAACACGGTCTAGTCGGTTTTATAACCGATGATAGTTAAAAACATAAGCAGTAGCACAGAATACCGCTATGTTGAGCGTCTGGAGCTTAGGAAAATAAATACAATTCAAAGCTGATTGGATCAATCTGGAGTTTTTTTTTGCTAATGTACTAAAATAAAAAGGACGCATGTAGTCACGTGGTTTCTTGAAGTTGAAGACGTAGTTAGCAAAACTCAGTTTAATGAAAGTAATATACATCTTTCTAAAATCCATTCAGTAATAATATAGTTTTTATCGCTAAATTATTTTAAAGTAATTCTCTAAGGTCTAGTGCCGAAATATGCACCATTGCTCGTGGTAAATGTCTTGAGGGTGTGACACCGTGAATTTTCCGCACCGGGTGACACCATTTATAGTGGCGCCATAGGTTCAATGTGTTAAGGCCGCCGGCTTCTAGTCATCTGTATATATATATATTCAAACTTCGCACGCCGGGAACTGTTCCCAGCGGCGACCTCTTCCGCTCCGATTTTGACCCGATTTTAAAGCTTTGCTGTGAATTAAACCCCAACCCCAGTGTCCATCGCAGCCAACGATATTCACTGGACCTCCACTGCTGCCCGGACAGGTGCATGCCGTATAGGTGAACCTATGCACGTGTCCATCTTCAGGCTGAATGCTGACCCACTGACCTATGCTGATTTGCTTAAAGCAGCCGTGTGGGTGTGAAACTATCACTGCCAACTTCTGATCATTTTTGCGATTTTCCGTACAGTTTCCCTGCCGACCAAAAAAAAAATGTCGGAAGCGCCTGATGTCGTCTTCCAGTTTCCTGGTCAGCTCAGCATCGCAAGTGATGCATCGAATCCAGCTCACGTCCCTGTCCAGCCGGACACTCTCACTGACCACTGTGTCCATAGCAACCGCGTCGCTGCCTGGACCATCATAAAACAGAGTGCATGACGCGCCGCTTGCTTCATCCTCCTCGTACACCACATGGGCCGCAGTTACGACCACAACCTCCGCCCACTTCCGGTTCGGGCTGCGCGAGACTCTACATCTATGACAAACGCAGTGCTTCATTTTTTTCCAATGTTGATAACCAAATCTGTCAGCCCGTCTGCTGTAATGGTAAACACTTCTAATTCGTCCACTTCTAATTCGTCCACTTCCCAGATTCGGGATTGATCTCCCTTTTTGTTCATACCCTGGGAAAGGAACGCTTGTTCCGGGCCAATTTCTCGGTCTCCTAGAACTTGTACATTTAACATTTATTTTTACCGTTAGACCAGCCGCCGCTTTGATAAACTGGTACAACTCTTGGTCACGAAAACCTTCAAGTAAGTGAAAAAGTTGGAATGTTTCTGCTGGTATGAACTTATTATGTCCAGATTTTTTTCTAAAGCGCCGGGTGAATATTGAAGCAGGCTGTAGACTTTTAGATGTAGTCATCTGGTGAATAGTATCTATCTATCTATCTATCTATCTATCTATCTATCTATCTATCTATCTATCTATCTATCTATCTATCTATCTATCTATCTATCTATCTATCTATCTATCTATCTATCTATCTATCTATCTATCTATCTATCTATCTATCTATCTATCTATCTATCTATCTATCTATCTATCTATCTATCTATCTATCTATCTATCTCACTCTGTCTCTTTGTCTGTCTGTCCGTATGTCTGTTCATCCGTCCTTCTGTTTGTCTATCCGTTCGTTAGTCCGTCTGTCTATCTGTCTTTACACATTGATGGTGATTGTCATATCTCTGCCGTAGTTTACATATGCATGTGTATGTCTTCTTATATATATATATATATATATATATATATATATATATATATATATATATATATCTAAATATAAAAAACCGCTATCAGATGACATCATCCTTTAAAATAATCATCATTACACGGTATTGACGTACACAGTTAAAAACTGCAGTCATTGGACTTGTAAATTTGACATTTGTATCTATTGAGTGCCCAGTGAGATAAAAATTAAAAACACCCGCCCCCACACCGAAATATTAATAAAAACAAACTTACAAACAATCAGCAGGCTATCACATTCAGGTTATCACATTCAGGCTATCACATTCAGGCTATCACATTCAGGCTATCACATTCAGGTTATCACATTCAGGCTATCACATTCAGGCTATCACATTCAGGCTATTACATTCAGGCTATCACATTTAGGCTATCACATTCAGGCTATCACATTCAGGCTATCACATTCAGGCTATCACATTCAGGTTATCAAATTCAGGCTATCACATTCAGGCTATTAGCATCCAATACACAGTACACTGAACAAAACAAAGTAATTAGATAAACAAGAACGTACAGCTAATTTAACTGAATAAAAATATCTAAATGTTTACATTTCTAAAGCTGTCTGCTAAACTTTTTTTTTTTAATTTCATTTCAGCTTCCTCCTTTTCAAACATTAAATTGACAAAAGATTCCGTGTAGACTATTAAGCAGTGCATACAAACAGTACCGTAGGGATATTAACTCGCGCCCGGGGCACAATACCTTTTTAATGCATTTTTAGCACCACCCCCCCCATTCGAAAACCATATAATAGTATACGTAAAATATATAATTTGGCGCCCCCTTTGTGAGTAGCGCCCAGTACATGATGCCCCCCCCTTGCCCATTCCTAACTACGCCTCTTTATACAACTGTATACACTATAAAAGCCATTGATTCTTTTTAAATTAAATATTCAATGTGTCATACTTTACTTCCCCTCCCTTACCTATCAACAATCCATCGATGAAATGACGTATATTTTCGGTTAACGTTATTTGCGAACATACGAATAAAAGTAAAGTTTCCCTTTAGCTCCAAAGGAGCTCAAAGTGGCAGATGAAGTGTAGAATTCATCTGTTTTAGTAACATCGGCATGTACAGGGATGTGTGGTTAGCACAACTTCCCCAAATTAAAAGTCAGGTACCCATTCAAAGCTGGGTGGACTTGGAGACTTTCACCAGGGCCTGAAAAAATCCCAAGGTTCTCACTGATATTCGAACCCGGAACCCTCCTGTTGACAGTCGAGCGCTCCACTCCACTTGACCACTCATCCACCTGAGCTCATCCACCTGAAATCCACCTGAACTCATCCACCTGAACTCATCCACCTGAACTCCTCCACCTGAACTCATCCACCTGAACTCATCCACCTGAACTCATCCACCTGAACTCATCCACCTGAACATGCGCACATCGATCAAAAAGTGTTCGGGTCACACCGTATTTCGTTGCCCTTCAAGCCAACGCGTCTGTCAATGTGTAATTTATCTTACAGTCAGAAGCGTGTTGGTGGACTGTTATGGAAGATACTGAATTAAAATATTTATATGTATTTTTTATGTGGTCTTATAAAGTTTTATAAACATACTAGCTGTACCCTGCAAAAAAACAACAACAACTTTGCATAGAGTTATATTCCCTTAGGCTTGATCAGTAGGCTAGGTTATTGTTGGTTTCGGACAGATCCGATTTTTCTTGATTTTTATTTCTATTGTTTACGTTTGACGATTTTAAACTGAAATACTGTTGTATTAAATCTTTTACTTTCGATTCAACGCAGAACCCACACCGCTATTATTTATATAGATATTCTATTTCTGTATGCGTATGTGTGAGATCTGTGTGTGATATGATTGTGTCTTGATTTATGCAGGAAATGAATATTTTGTCTGAATTTTTTTTTTGTGTGTGCTAGTGGAACCGTTATGAAAGAATAATCCTATGGATTTAATAATACCAAATCCATAAAGCGAGATGTTATCTTTTACTTTCTGTATCAACCCCGACATTTTGATCTTAAAAGGAATCACTTTGAAAATGTAATGTTAGTTTTCAAAGAAGATGTGCTCAAGTTCGGGCCGACTGGGTCTTGTACCAGCCATCAGGCCGTTAGATCCAGACTGACCTATTTTATTATTCAGGAAATCTAAGACAGTGGTTCTCAACCAAAGGGGAGGGGGGGAATGTCTGTGGATCCCCCTATCACACTAAAGTTCGCGAATAAACGTTCTCATTCTCATAACGGAATGCGCTCACCTTCCTAATGCGACACCACGCGGGCATGTAATTCGGTGATGAGTCACGCAGCAAACTGGCGACATTCTTCAAACTCATTGGTTGTTTTAAACGAAAATTACATGCGTACTCCTGCATCACCTTTATCATACCTCAAAGGGGTACTATGTAGGCGTCAGGCTTGCGGAGCCGGAGCCGAGGAGCCGGGAGCCGCTACTTTTTGCTGGAGCCGGAGCCGAAAAAATCTGGCGGCTCCACGGCTCCCAAATGTTTTTTTTTTACACCAGAATTTTTTTTTTTTTTAGCTTTAAAATTCCAAATTTGTTTGATTGTTTGCCTCCTACAATTTAAAATGTTGTTATTTTTACGAAAGCCACAACAGTAACAGCGTTAAAATGATAGCGTGCACGCACATCACCACAAGAACTCTTTAACAGGGAATCGTTTTGTGTTCGTTTTAAATATTGTTTACCCTCCGAAATATTTTTAATGACATGTTATTTTGTTATATATAAAGTTAAAACAGTTTTATTTCATAGAATAATTGTATCAATCATTTAAAATAAATTTTTACTAAGACGACAAATAGAACGCGTCATTTCGTATTATTATTTGACCGCGAATCAGGCCCGTAGCGTGTGTGGGGGCTAGGGGGGCTTAGTCTCCCTTGCGTTTTGTCTGGCCCCCTCTGCTTATTTGATCTACTTAGTAAAATGTATTACCTGCCCCCCCCCAGCTATTGCCTGGCCCCTGTTGTAGAATGCCTGGCCCCTGCTGTAGAATGCCTGGCCCCTGCTGTAGAATTTTCACGCTACGGGGCTGCCGCGAATTCGTAATAGACTATAAACAAAATGATTGCTTTCTGTATTTAACAATTTTATTATAAACAGAATATCTGAAATAGAGTAGATAAATTTATAAGGCTGTGGCTATACGGACCCGGATCCCAATAAAATCCGATTGTTATTCGGACCCGTGGCAAATATGCACTAAGCTTAGCTATATTTAAACTTTATTAGACGGAACCCGAAAAAATAATAATACAGAGTCCGCTTAGTGGAACCCTAGACACTGAGTAACGATTAAATCATACAATTCAAACAATTATAAAAAAAAAAACAATAATAAAGTTTATGTATAGCTAAGCTAAGTGCATATTTGCCACGGGTCCGAATAACAATCAGGCTTGATTGGGACGGGGTCCGAATAAAAATCGGAGTTTATTGGTACCCGTGTCCGAATAGTCACTTCAAATTTATAAATAATAAATATAAATACTGAAATCTTTAAAATATTTTAAATAATGTATCATTTTACTATTTGCTAATTTGATCATTGAAATAACTTTTTATTACTTATGAAAATGGCGACTAGTGAAACCTCGGTCGAAAATAATGATATGATTCTGGATGCACTGAAATGGTTTTGTTTAGTAAAACCCACATGCATATATTTTTCAAGTTCCTGACTATGGGGCAGCCCCGTAGCGTGAAAATTCTACAGCAGGGGCCAGGCAATAGCAGGGGGGGCATTTTACTAAGTAGAACAAATAAGCAGAGGGGTCCAGACAAAACGCAGGGGGGGCCCGGCCCCCCTGCCCCCCCTGCACGCTACGGGCCTGCTATGGGGGTGAACGCGGCAAAATTTGCATAACTTTTTATCAGCGGCATGTTAGCGTGGCGCAATTACAAAAAATTTTGTCTCGTGTGATACTATCTTAATAGGGAGCCGGAGCCGTCAAATTTGTGGGAGCCGGAGCCGGAGCCGGAAAAAAATTTGGCGGCTCCGCAAGCCGGGTAGGCGTATTACCGAATGAGAAACGCGGATCAAAGAGGTCTGGCTTTGGTCCATCTCACAAGAGTGCTCAACGTGAGAAAACTATTGCTGGGCCAAAGAAGTTAGTCAGGTTGGTACACAGTAAATCACGCCCTGTACTACTGCAGGGACGTCTTATCCCACGGACATGGTTGGCCCTGCGTCTGGGGCCCACGAACCTTAATGGGCCACTCAAGTCTAAAAAAATTAAACTTTTAAATACAAATGTATTGTCATTACTCTCTAAAATTAGGGCCCCCCATAGCCCTTCCAGGTGTAAAATCGCATTGGGCTGACGACGAACATAACGGCGTCCCCTACCGACTGTTAGTGAATGTGGCACAAGATCATGTTGAACTAATGTTTCAATATTTACTTTGTTATTTAGGCTTAATGTATTCTTTATTATTTTTTATGCATTGTCCAAATTTATTTGTTTACCCCCCCCCCCCCTATCCGAATTTAAACACATGCACTATTCATTATCAGTTAAACTGGTGCCAACATTATATTTTTTAAGAAAATACATTTCTAAACACGCAAAAGCACTGAACCAATTACCTGGGTAAAGACAAACATTAAAAATGGCTGAGTCATAGCTTGTTGGGGAAAAAAAAAGGGCGGGGGGAAGGAGAGAGAGAATCGCATTGCCTAAGTTAATCAACCAAGGACAGACAGCATTAATCGGTGACCTTTACCTTCTCAAAGGTGAATTGCGAAATTCATGACGTATAAATATGTTTTTTCTTATTGACGTACTCATTAAAAAAACGTAACCGTAAATATTTAACAAGACAAAACAAAACAATAACATCAAAAACAAACTAGAAGTAGAGAACAGAATATATTACACATTGCATAAAATACTAACAAAAAAAAAAAAAACAACACAGATCTCAAGAAAACTTAAAAAAAAACAACAAATTAATGCAAGAACATGATCCGACCAACGGTAAACATGGGTGAGAGAAACATGGACCATCAGCAAACAAGCAGAAAATAAGCTAAAACCTTGGGAAATGAAAAATATTTACGAACCTATACGGGCCAGTAAATTACAGTAGCGATTGGACACATAGGACAAATTTATAAGTGAGTTATACGAAGAACCAAGTATAACAGCTGAAATTAAAATGAATAGATTGAGGTGGGTAGAGCACATGGAAAGAATTGACCTTAGAGTCCTGGGTTCAATCCTCTGTGAGAACCAAAGTGAATTTTTCCAGGTCCTGGTGAAAGGTGGTTTAAAGTCTCTCAAGTTCACCCATCTTGAAATGGGTCATTTATTTATTTATTTATAACGGTAGATTGAGTGATAGAAAGTTATAGAGACAGTAATAGACACAATGACAGAATGATAGATGGAGATAGATACAATATATATATATATATATATATATATATATATATATAGATGGATTGAGATGAATAGGCATGGATAGATATAGAAACAAAGAGTGATAGATATGATAGATTGAGACAAATACATATAAATATAGATATATAGATTGAGAGATAGATTAGTTAAATGTTGTGCTTATGCATGTTATTATAATGTATAACTATGAATGAATCTACATATATTATAAAACTATATATATATATATATATATATATATACATAGGCTATTTATAACTACAGTAAGACCCCACTTAACGAAGTTTCGTTTAGCCTGTTTCGGTTTAACTCTTTTTTTTATTTGTATTAGGGTATTCACCGTTATTGCACGCGCAGTTTCCCGAAATCGGAAACAGTTTCTCTGTGTTTCTTCTTTCCTGCGGTGTTGTGACAACCTATTTTTTTTTTTATCGTTTCAAACTTTTGCTGACTTACTGTATACATTTATATAATGTAACCATTGATATAGTGACAAATATCATGATTTTTAGTTTTCATCATGGGTGATAATAAAAAACACGAAAATAAAACAACAAGAAATCAAAATTTCACTGGAAACTAAAATGGCAGTGGCGGCACAAAAAAAACAAATTAAACTTTATAATTCAATTTTGCATAAGAATGACATAGTTGGCGTCTATAAACCTTACCCACCCCCTCCTCTCCATCTTTCACATATGTCAACAAATGTCTAACTTTTTCAGACTCACTTCGCCGCTAAGCTGTTGGGCGTAAAATTAAAGGGCGATCACTCTTGTAATTTGTACACGTAAATTCATGAGTTAATGACAATACGTAAAAAAAATTTCACCAAGACATCTCCACTATTCAGGTAATGCACCAGGGAATTTCTATATTTGAACAAATATATCTATATATCTATATATATCTATATATATATATCTATATATATATCTATATATATATATATATATATATATATATATATATATATATATATATATACGAACCAGTGCCGGCCTTAGACATTCTTGTGATATAGGCAAGGACAAAAATGCCGCCCTTTTTAATTTCATTTTTCTAAGAAAACTCTATAAATGCTATTTATTATAATACATATTTAAAATTTGGCAACTTTATAAAAGTTAAAGAGTTTTAAGTATACGTACTGTATTTTAGCAATTTTTTTTTTTTTTTTTTGCTAAGTTAAAAAAGTAATGAAAAATAAAAAATAAAAATGAAATGTCATGTTTATTAAGCGTTAAAAAGATTGAAGAGAATTCAAGAAAAATATGCTTTTCTAGCTTTTGCAGAGGCTAACTCTTCAATTATTTCGGTCAGATCCAAATCTTCTGCAATCGTTATTGTAGCTAAACCAACCAAACGATCCTGAGACATGGTAGAACGAAGATATGTATTTTATGAGTTTGAGCTTCGAAAAGCTTCTCTCTGCACTCGCCACTGTTATCGGGAGCGTAAGCAAAATTCGCAATGCCACGTACACATTCGGAAAAAGGGCAACCACGCCCATTCCACATAGATAGTCTAATATAACTATAAGGCTTGATTTGTCTGTAATTCTCCTTGATAAATCAAATAATTCATCGCACAGTTCTGTTGCATTAATGTCTGCTGAATCTTCGTTTTCAGATGTTAAAGCTAATTGAAGGTCCATGCAATCTTTGAAAACCTCTCTTTTATCACATTTCTCCATGGGACATAAAAGGCTCTTCAATTTAGCTCTTTAACTATTGCTTGGACACCATTGTGTATTCCCCGCATGTTCGCTCCGTTATCGTAGCTTTGTCCCCTCTTATCATTTAGAAAAATACCTGAATCTGACAGCTCTTTAAAATTTCCTACATACTTGCACCTATAGATTTTTCAAGTTCTTCGAATCCAATGAAGTGTTTATTGATAGAAACTTCTGAAGGTTTGTCATTTGTCGATTCATTTGCTGTAACAAATCTAACAATCATTGTCATCTGTTCTTTGTGACTGGCGTCTGGTGTGCAAGCGAGAACTATAGTGTAATATTTTGCATTTTTAGATCATTTATCACTTTCTGTTTTACCTTCTTACTCAACAGTTGAATGATCTCATTCTGAATATTTTTTCCCAAATAATGGTCATGAATTTCATCTGATTTTATACGTCTTATATGTTCTTTCATTACCGGATCAATGTCAGCAATAACTTCAACAAATTTCAAAAGTTTCCATTATGAGATGTATATAACCGATCAGACTGCCCTCTCAGGGGTAAATTTTGAACTCCATGTACTCTGACCAAAGATATTATTCTTTCTAATACATCCTTCCAGTGTTTCGCTTCACGATTTATAAGGCGCTGATTCACGTCATCAACAGTTTTATTATTTGTTATCCTCATTTTTAGTTCTTTCCACTCATGATAACTGGTTAAATGATCTGGAGATTTTTCATGATGCTGCAAGATGCTTGACAAATTTTTCCAGTCACAACTGCCATGTGTAGCTAAGGCAGATTTACTCCTGTTATATATTCTGCAGCAAAAACAAAATACCTTTTATACTGACGTAGAATAAATCAACCATTTCCTTTTTAAAGTTTCTCCGTTAGCCAGTTTGCGCGTATAGTGGTAATTAGAAAATTGTCTCCCACTTTCATCTTTTGGAAACAAGACTCAAATTTGATCTCTTTGGATCTTGGTGAATAAGAAAACAACGACCTGGTCATTTAGCCGGATCCTCCATTATATCTGAATCAAATTCATTTATTTTATTTTTAATTTTTATATTTTTGATTTTATTTTGCTGGAATTCGCCGCTCCTTGAAATAATGCCGCTCTAGGCGGCTGCCTATATCGCCTATACCTAAAGCCGGCACTGATACGAACCTTAAATTACCATATATATAATGTAATATAGCTATGTGCATACTGATCTATAAACTTATATGTTATAGGCCCCCATGCTAGTGGCATAGTGTTATTTCTGATTAAATTATCTGTATAGTTTTACTACCATAGCAGTCTGATTGAATTTTGTAACATTGCTTTTATAACTAATCATAAATTTACTTTTCTGTACTTTTTATCATTGTTACAATATACTACATCAATAAAATTCCTAGTTAATTTCATTATATTAGAAAAATATATCTGGAGTCTGGCAAAACTTATTTCATTGCTGAATATTTGGGAAATTATAAGAGCAGTATTTTCTTCTTCTTCTAGGTTTAACCTCAACTTAAGAAAATGTCTGCAGCCATTAAACATATTTTTACGCCAAGAAATTGACCGCATGCAGAAAATAATAACAATAGTGAGATTAACACTTGTTGATTTAAAACTAGCCATTGATGTAACCTTATTATAATGAGTGAAGTAAGATTCCTTGAGTAAATCTTTTAGTTATCTAGTAACTATAAAATACTTCATGAAAAAACTTATGAAAAGGTCACGATATTTCTCCTACCCTTAAAAATGTCAGACTTAAATTGTATCTTCAAATACACAAAAATAATGCACCGCTATCTATTGATATATTTAAAACCATATTTTTCATCAGACCTTACGAGATGCTTTAGACAACTTGTTTGATGCTCGTGTCCCTAAACGTTGGATTAGATTCTCATGGCAAAGTTCTATTGGATTCTGGTTTACTGAGCTATTGGAGAGGAATGCTCAGTTTTTCTCTTGATATTTACTGGCAGACCAAATCTTTTTTGGATGACAGTAGTGTTGTTTTCGTTGACGAAAACTAAAACTAAACCTTCGTTGACGAAAATGTTGACTTTTCGTCAACGAGAACTAAAACTAAAACTAAAATTAGCAGCAATACTAAAACTAGACGAAAACTGAAATTATTACAGAAAAAACGAAATAAAAACTGAAACTAAAATATAGTGTTGCTTTCGTTCACGAAAACTAAACTAAAACCTTCGTTAACGAAAATGTTGACTTTTCGTCAACGAGAACTAAAACTAAAACTAAAATTAAAAGCAAGACTAAAACTAGACGAAAACTAAAATTATTACAGAAAAAAAACGAAATAAAAACTGAAACTAAAATATGACCTGGGACTAAAACAACACTGGATGACAGGCTTTTTAATCCTCAAGGTATTGGATTGATAGCTAATTTAAGTCAAGAACAATTTGTAACAACTTTTTCTGTATTTGCTATTCCGTATAAGTAAGTAATTTTTATAAAATCAATAACTGCAGAATACATAGGGATCAAATTTCATGACCTAAAAAGAGACACTTATTTGCTTGTATCTCTGCCCTAAAAAGACCACAATATTGAAAAAATATATGACGCCCCCCCCTCACACTGATATTTATAAAAACTGAAACCTCCCTC
Source organism: Bulinus truncatus (assembly GCA_021962125.1). NCBI lineage: Eukaryota > Metazoa > Mollusca > Gastropoda > Planorbidae > Bulinus > Bulinus truncatus. Next base: position 6,831,103 of record JAGDYQ010000030.1, on the reverse strand, counting down.
ACTTATGTGTATAAAAACTGTTTCCTCCCCCTTAAGCTGATGTGTATACAAAAACTTTTGCCTCACTCACTGATGTGTATACACAAAACAGTTTCCTCTCTCCATTAATGAAGTGTTTATGTTACCGGCAATGTGTGAAATTCCTGCATTCTATAGAATGCCTAGTAATGTATAGAATGCCAGGTGGTTTTAGAAAAGTTTAAAAATTTGAAATTTTGCATATGCCTCTAGGTATTTCATACGCCTACATTCTATAGAATGCAGGATTTCACACTTTACTGGTAACATATACACAAACTGTTTCCCTAAATTCTCCTCACTGTGTGTATACACACTGTTTCCTCCTTCCCTCCCCCACTGTGTGTGTATATGTTATAGGTAAAATCCGGCATTCTATAGAATGCCTAGGCAATGTATAATGCCTAAATTTTTCAGGCAGTATGAAATGAATTGCTATTTCATACATTGCCTAGGCATTCTATAGAATGCCGAGTACCCGTTCGGCAAAGTATGTAACTGGCCTTGTTAGGAACTAGAGTAGATTTAGAGACAGACAATCCCCTTCGACGTTGTAAGATAAGAAGATATATCAGAAGTAGGAGTAATTCAAATAATGGTTGACAAGGTGACAGACGACTTAGGACAAGGTGGTCAGAAAACAATAGAGTAGTAAACAGCAAAGGAGTGACGTTTCTTGAAGTAGACCAGGAGGCGACGACGGACAGTTTAGGTACCATGATGACCAGGGGGCGCTCCTTTGGTGAGAACTATTATGAAGGAGACTGTGACGTAATTAGGGAAATTAAGGTGGCGATTCCTGATGTTGACAAAGGGCGGGAGTATACGAAATCTGTTGGCAGTTGTTATGAGCATGACAGAAGATGGCTTTTACCGCCTTGGAACTGCACATGGAATCTTGAAGCAGCGTAGCAGGCCAGATCAGAATTCACCGTATGTCCAAAAGATTTAATAAAGCGGAAGACGTTCTGGCCTTGATATAGCTCTCCGATCTGCTGCTACTTCTCAGTCTACAGGAAGTGGCCAAGGATTCGTCAGATGTAAATGCAAGACGAAATGCCAAACTATGAGGTGTCTTTGTGTGAAAAAGAAAATTAAATGCAATTCAAAAATGCCATTCTAGTCTTCCTGCTGCAACAAGTAGCTCATTCCAGTTGTGTTCTGCTTGTTTTCACCAGAAACAACATCTTTTCATTATTTATCAATTCTTCACTAATTCGTGAAATATGAACATGACAGACTCTGCAATACCAAAAATATGAAGTGTTTTGTCAGAAAGAAGAAAATTAAGTACAGTACAATTCTAAGTGTGAATCCAGTCTTACCTGCTGAAGCAAATACTTCAATCTGCTGTCGTTGTTTTTTACGGCACATCATGCTTTATTTTGCATTCATTCCATATTAAAATACGTTTTTATCAATAAAGGCTTTTGTTGTTCTTTTCGATATTTTGCCTAAACGACACTAGTCATTTTATACAATGCCTAGGCATTGTATAGAATGCCTAGGAAAAGTATGCACAATTTAGAAATTTATACTTTGCCAAAACGACACTAGTCATCGTATACAATGCCTAGGCATTCTATAGAATGCCGGCATTTCACACTTTGCCTATAACATATACACACTGATTCCTCACTCCCTCCCACAATATAACCCTATATTCCCATATCATTTGGTGGAGCTTTGTGAATACAAATAAAGAAATTTTGTTCTTGCATAAAAAGTTCACCCTCCAATCGACACGATTATTTTATAACATACAAATTTTCAAATATTCAATAAAGGTTTCACCATTACAAGTAAAAGTGACATAAGTATATTGATAATTGTTACAATGTACATTTCTATTGTGCATTAGTAGAAGAAATTTAATGTTCAATTTTTGAATGATCTGTATGGAAAATCTTGTTTTTTTAATTGCACGCTCTGCACATATTAGAACGTTTTTTTGGTATAGAGTATAGAAGTTGGATCTGTTGACCATAATGTCTTAATGACTTCAAAGTCTTTGTATGCTGCTTACAAGCTTATGATAAATTATCAAAGTCAGTAGCATTGAAACACTGGGCAGTGAACCAGATGTCAGCTCATGTACCACTGATGAAATCACATGCTGCTATAGCTGTTTGCAGATAACACAGCCCAACAAAAAAAAAATTTTGCGAATTGCCAAGAATGTTTCAATGAATTTATAGCAATTCATGAGTGCTGATTTCAAAACTGCCATTGCTTTTGCTGAATTGGCTCTAGTTTCTGAGATATTGGACACCCTTAAAAAATATGATTGTACCTATTGTGTAAAAACAAATGCAATAAGTTTGGTGTCTGTTGTTTACTTTAAATATACCAAGTTATAACTTGGTTTATTTTTTTCTCTTTTATTGCTGCTTTCTAAAGACATCACGAGTTCATCACGAAGATGCTGCAAAATAATCCGAATGTATTCTGTTACATCTGTGGAGAATACTTGATTGAAAAGCAAAGAAGAAATATAACCGACTGTGCAGCAGGCATATTTGGCTTATTTCGTTGTGAAGTTGGGAAAAACAAGACAAGTCTGAAAACTGTGTGGAGAGCCTGTTGGCAGTGGACAAATGTGAGAAGAAAAGTCTAAGTTTGGGTGTACCAATGGTATGGCGAGAGCCGAAAGACCATTTGGTGGGATTTTTATTTTTGTATGCTCCACGTACGTCAAGACGTACGATATATTTTTTTTTTACCTCGTACGTCAACAGAATGAACTCTTATGATTTGAAGTTATTTTCTTTTCGCAATTCTTTCTAATTATACATTAAAATGAGAGGTTATTTTGTGTGGCGCGCTAGTGATGTAGGTTGTTCGCTTGGCTGAGACCCAGTTAGGCTAGCTATGTGCGGGTTCGATTCCTACTCGAGACATAAATTTTTTTGTTCAAATTTTATTTTTCAGGATCACAGTTAGGGATAGGGGGTTAGGGATAGGGTTAGGGTGTGGAGCAATATCTATTGATGGTCATTTTTTTATAAATCATAAATTTTTTTTTCCAGTTTTTTTTTCAGGATTAGGGTTAGGGATAGGGTTAGGGTCACTTAGGGATAGGATTAGGGTTAGGGATAGGATTATAGTTAGGGATAGGATTAGGGTTAGGGTTAGGATTAGGGTTAGGGATAGGGTTAGGGATAGGATTAGGGTTAGGGATAGGGTTAGGGATAGGATTAGGGTTAGGATTAGGGTTAGGATTAGGGATAGGGTTAGGGATAGGATTAGGGATAGGATTAGGGTTAGGGATAGGGTTAGGGATATGGTTAGGGATAGGATTAGGCTTAGGGTTAGGGATAGGATTAGGGTTAGGGATAGGGATAGGATTAGGCTTAGGGATAGGGATAGGATTAGGGATAGGGATAGGGATAGGATTAGGGTTAGGGTTAGGATTAGGGATAGGGTTAGGGATAGGCATAGGATTAGGGTTAGGATTAGGGGTAGGGTTAGGGATAGGGATAGGATTAGAGTTAGGGATAGGATTAGGGTTAGGGATAGGGTGTGGAGCAATATCTTTTTATGGTCCCCGAATAAAAAAAAAATATCTCCGATTTTTAACTGTAAATGACGTCATCAACGTCTGCAGTAAATAAGAGTTCTCATTCGTTCTGTTTACTCTTTAAATGTGTTAAAACGATCGCCGATTTTGAGCACCATCATTGTGTAAGTAATAATATCATAATATAAACTGCATATCATAAGAGTTCATTCTGTTGACGTACGTGGTAAAAAAAAAAATACATCGTACGTCTTGACGTACGTGGAGCCTGTGCGTTAAGTTTAACATTAGTATTGTTTGTTTTTCTGTCCATTTCACATAAATAGTTTGACCTTGTCACCGGACCTCGCCTCATGTAAAGTATTGACATAAGTCAAGAGCCACTTACAGTGTAACAATATACCGGTAGTTGGCATTGGCTAAAAAAATAATAATTCCTATTTTTAATGTAGTTGTTTTAATTACTAACATTCTGGCGGCGAACAGCTCAGAACAATGTAGAAAGAAATGCACAATGTCCAAATAAACAATATTTTGTTCTTCCATGTTTCTGTTTTCATCATCCAAAATTTAGATCAATGTTTACAGTGTTAAAAATCACCGGAAGCCATTTATAGATTTTTTTTAAAATTACTTCCTTTTGTGTTTGTTGCCAAAAAGTTAATCCTTGTCTGCCGCTTTTGGCTTCAGTATTAGTTCCCGCTGATTCTCTCCCCACTCCCCATCATTAACCCACTGGTCTATCCTTACATCTTATAGTGTGCTTGCCTAGAGCTCTCGAAAGTCTAAATGTATACATATTTATTATGTGCCCTTTTATAAAAAAATAATAAATAATTAAAACATTTTTTATCAGAAGGCTATAGATATTTTTATTTAATTTTAGACCAGTGGTGGGGAACATACGGCACGCGTGCCACAGTCGGCAAGCGATTAGAATATCACTTACTTTAAATTTAGAGTATTGGCACTTTGCCATAAATAATTTTTTTTTTGGTTGAATTTTGGGCTCGCGCCCCAAAAATGTTCTCCACCACTGTTTTAAACAATCATAAATTTAAATAAATCTTCATAGTAAATTAAAAAAAATATATATATATGATATAACCTTTTCTACTAAAGAATTTTTAGAATAAAGTATAACAGATTCAATTGCCATCAATTCCTCTTCAGTTGATTTAGCAGTGCATTCAGGGTAACTGCCAGAAAGTTTTCGATCCCTAACTAGCCCCTGATGATCCCCATCCCCCAACTGCAAAGTCAATGTAGACTTAGGCTTTATAGTAGATTGTGGAAAACTACGGGGCTTGCCCCTCTTTCGAAGTGGGCCTGATGCAGTACCGCCGAGAGGGTGGGTGGGGCAAATACCAAGGGGCCCAGACTGAGCTGGCCAATCAACTTTTGAAAATATTATTTTCAGCACGGGGGGGGGGGGGCGTGACAGCCCTGCCCAGGGGTCCGAAATTTCTGTCGGTGGGCCTGACCTGATGTAAAGGATGGCACTCGATGTTGTCCTATTGTTAAATGCAGATATATTTTTTTCATCATAATTTTCGACATGATTCTAAGCAGTGCCGAACCTAGGGATTTGGGGGCCGGGGCAGGCCCGTAGCCAGAGGGGGGCTGGGGGGGGGCTGAGCCTCCCCCCCCCCGTTCATGACCTGAGCCCCACGTGCATGATTTGAGCTTTTTGACAAAATTTTAATAATAACGGCTATAAAACATCAATCATTTTGTTCAATAAATCAATAATAATAAAAACTTAAAAGTTTATATTTTGGCAATCATTCAGGCTATTTTACTTACATATATAGCTTATCTAATTTTTGGGCATAAAAGATTGAATCTTATTGAAGTTCACTTCTGGGTAATTTGGGCAGCATTGGCATTTGGGGCTTCAACATCCGTGTGTGATAACAGTTTCTCAACCCTCACACGAATGCTCACCCCATATCGCAGATCAATGTTACAAAAGCGTCTAAGTATTCTTTTCCTACTTGCATTTGAAAAAGATTTAACAGACAATCTGAATGCTGAAGCATTTTTGGGTAAATTCAGTGCTAAACCACGACGTTTGCAAATTTGAAAAGTATTATAATATAAGTTCACAACCTGTGCCGACGAGTGGGGGGGGGGGGGCAATGCCCAGGGGCCCGGCGAGTTTTAGGGACCCGAACTGAGCTGGCCAATCAACTTTTTAAAATATTAATATCAGCTTGGGGGCACGTGTCACCCCTGCCATGGGGCCCGAAATTTCTGTCGATGGGTCTGTTCGCAACCTTGTAATAGTTTTATATATTGATATCTTCTGAGGACAACTAGCAACTTAAATAAGTTAATAAAATAACATTGACTTCTGACTTCATTTTTTTTTATACACATGTATAATAAAATAATAAAGTTCAAAATCCGTGATTTCTGAGTGATGTTATTTAATTTGCAAATTAACTTTTTAGCAGAATTAATTTTATTGAATAATTGCGACTGTTGTTGATAGATCTGTTCTTTGTTTTCAATATTTTATAAGAAATATCACACAAATAGCTAAGCTATATTCGTGCATCTTTGTCGTTCTTCCCGGGTTGTACGTTAAACAAACAGTATAATAATATAAATCAGGTATCTATTATGTAACAATTGTGTAGCAGAACAAATGATCAATATATTTATTACAGGAATCAGAAATTGCTCAGCCTCAATACATTTTTATCATTAAAACTCTTTACTATTTAAATTATTTTTAACAAAACTGCAACATGCCATCCATTATTGAAACGTAGTTAAAATTATATATTTCTAATTAATAGCTAAACAATCGGTACTAAAATGCACCATTCCAGATATGGAACTGCAAACAATTTCTTGGGGAGGGGACTCACTGAGATCCCCTCCCCAAACCCCTCATCTCCGTTCGTAAGCTTCGCGCCTCCATTTCCACCCCCCGAACATTTCTTCTACCCCACCAGGGCGGATTTAGGGGGAGGGGCCGGAGGGTCATGCCCCCGACCTGTTATCGCAAGTTTACGTAATATATCATTAAATTATCGAAATATTTTTTGTTCTAAGACCAATTTTCAACAATAAAAACAGTTTTGCCCCCCCGGTCAATGTTTTGCCCCCCCCTCCCCGTCAAAGTTGTCTAGATCCGCCCCAGGATCATTTCTTCGGCACCCCCCCCACCCGAAAAAAATTTCTTCGCCCCCCCCAGTCCAATATTCCTGGCTACGGACCTGGGCCGGGGCTTCGACATCAGATAATGTAATTAATATTTAATGTAAAAATAATTTTGGGGCCCCCCTCAAGCTGGAGCCCGGAGGACTTTTGCATTTGGACCCCTGAGTCCTAGTTACGCCTTTGATTCTAAGCACTTTGAATAGAAAGCTCATATACCCCATAGGGTATATGACCTTTGTAGTGCTAATCAGTTTACCTTCTCTTTCAAGTTTTATTTATTATTCAATCATTTCTTCGGTTAAGTGGGGAAAAAAATAATCATAACTGACCACAACACCAAAATAGTTTTTGTTATTGTTCAGCAACTTTTCACGGCGGCGGAACAAATTTAGTTTAGACCGGGTGAAGTGCATGTCACACAATGTGATATATTGTTCTCCTCAAATACTCTCAACTTTCAAGAATATGTATTACTTATCATGTGCCCAATCAGAATAATTTAATAATTGCAGGAATCACTCTACTCCATTTCTATTGTTTTCAGAACCTAGCAGATATATTTCTCAGTAATTAGCATATTCCCGCATTGCTGGGGAGTGTTTTATTTTAACGAGTCTGCAATTGATATTTAGTATATATATATATATATATATATATATATATATATATATATATATATATATACTAAATATATATATATATGTCGAAATGTGATTTGTATACTTGTCTAGTAGAGCGTAAATTAGACCTGACTCCTGTTAATGGATTGGCATAACTCGTACATGATTGTTTAAAGGTCATGAGGTTTTTCATGGTAGTCAGTATGCTTACCTCATGAATGTTTCATACATCCAGATATTGTTAAAACGTATTAACTGGTTGTATGACATAAATCCTTAAGTCAGAAGGACCACGCCTCCTTGTCAGCCCCGTAGCGTGAAAATTCTACAGCAGGGGCCATACAATAGCGGGGGGGATGTCAGGTAATACATTTTATTAAGAGGGGGCCAGACAAAACGCAAGGGATGGGGGCCCGGCCCCCAACACGCTACGGGCCTGCTCCTTGTATTTGTATATAGGGGTATTAAACTGGGTATTTAAGGGCCCTAGGCAAAAGTACCAAACAGGGACCTCGTAACATGGCGGCCCTCTGCAATGGTGGCCAATTTAACCGCCCTAATGTATCGATGGTGTTTGTCACATAGTTGTAACCTAATGAACCGCTCAGTCCGCGATTACGATACCTGCACAGGTTCTAAAGTACTGGGCCTCAGAGACGGCCTGACAATGCAGGAAATGCAGCCTCACAATGCAACTGGGCCTCAGAGACGGCCTGACAATGCAGGAAATGCAGCCTCACAATGCAACTGGGCCTCAGAGACGGCCTGACAATGCAGGAAATGCAGCCTCACAATGCAACTGGGCCTCAGAGACGGCCTGACAATGCAGGAAATGCAGCTTCACAATGCAACTGGGCCTCACAGACGGCCTGACAATGCAGGAAATGCAGCCTCACAGTGCAACTGGGCCCCAGAGACGGCCTGACAATGCAGCCTCACAGTGCAACTGGGCCCCAGAGACGGCCTGACAATGCAGGAAATGCAGCCTCACAGTGCAACTGGGCCCCAGAGATGGCCGGACAATGCAGGAAGTGCAGCCTCACAATGCAACTGGGCCCCAGAGATGGCCTGACAATGCAGGAAATGCAGCCTCACAATGCAACTGGGCCCCAGAGACGGCCTGACAATGCAGGAAATGCAGCCTCACAGTGCAACTGGGCCCCAGAGTCGGCCTGACAATGCAGGAAGTGCAGCCTCACAATGCAAGAGATGCGCATCAAAGAGCTTTGGACTTTGGTGTTAATAATCATTCCTCATTCTATAATTTATAAATAGCTGATTATACAGAACACTATGCTGAATTTAAAAAAAAAATGTTCTTAAATAGCCAATTATTTAAAAATCTAACAGTAAGAAATTATTTTTTTTTTTTACACAACATAATACTAAACTAAGTAAAAAATGAAAAGTGTTAAATTTCAGGTAAAATAATTTTTTTTAATCAAGCAAATGTCAGTTAAGAAATAAAAAAGATACAACATCAAATTAAACAAAAAAACATTTAGAAAAAAAAAGATGGCACAAAGAATAGTTTATTTTGTGTACGGTAAAAATTTGTAACTACTGAAGGAAGTAAAAGTAAAGAGATATTTTAAGGAAGACGAAAAAACAAAAACTTTTAAATTAGAAAAAAGAAATGTGTGACAGATCAGTAGCCATGTAAAGAATAATAAAAAAAATCATCATTTTGAAATTTTAAAAGAACAAGAATATTAGGAATTTTTTTTTTTATACATTCTAATAAACACTATACCATCCAGTAAAACGACACAAAATATAGTAAATCATTTACAAGTATTTTTTAAAAAAGCAACCAAAAAACAATTGACAGAAAAGGCCATAAAAAAAAATCACATCAATGAAATACACAGGCCATTTTAAAAATAAGAGTATTTGAGGTCTCTGGGGGTGGACCAGCATTGCTGGAACCTTAATAAAACAATACAAAAATGTAAATGGTTTATCCCATTGCTGCTCCAAGTTAGTGCTTTAAGATGGCCCTAGATAAAATATCAGTTAACGGGGACGGATGGTCTTGTGGTAAAGCACTCAACTATCGGCCAGGGGGGGTCACTGGTTCAATCTCCGATGAGGACCAATGGATTTTCAGGGCACGGTTAAAGTCCTCGCTAAATCTCCTGTTGTGCCAACATTGTCATGGCCATTGCACTAAAGGGTATGGCGGGGATGAAAGAAGAACATCATAAAACCCCATCAATGGTTTATAGGATCTAAAAGATTTCATCTCATCCTTACATGGACTTCACACACACAGAATATCAGTTGTCTGGTAAACCATGGTGTAGAGTAGATAAAGATAGATGTATGTATATATGAATTATGTATATGAATTATGAATGACAGATGGTGGCAAGGTATGGAGTTCGGGCGGAGCATATTTTAACTGGTCGGAGCATATTTTAACTGGTCAGGGATGCTACCAGACGATCTTAAGCCCCTGACAATTTACACCAACTGGACAAATTCACAAATTGGAACTAGGCTTATAGAAGATAAGTTCTACTGCATTTAGTATACCAAACTTAGTCTACTGAACTATGCCCTTCAGTTCTGATAACCCTGATATGTGCCTGGGTTGTTACCCTTATGCAGCAGCTCTGATCGTAATTAAATGCAAGAATCCACATAGATGAGTAAAAAAATATTTACTACAATTCATTATTTAAATGCAGATTCATTATCTATTTAGCAAATAAAAATCAGTAAATGGTAGTCACAAATTCACATGAATGAATGTTAAAAGAATATGAACAACCAAAGAACCTTTCAAAGCAAGACACAATTGTGTACAATGAATGAATGTTTAAAAAGAATATGAACAACCAAAGAACCTTTCAAAGCAAGAAGGAAATGAAGAAAACAATTGTGTAAAATGAATGTCATGTTGAGGATCAGTTTATTAAAAAAAAAACTCATAAAATTTTTAGAACAACTTATTCTTTATAAAATGTGTATCCATTAGATTTCTATGACACTACGTAAAGACATAGTCAGATGAAGTGAAAGGTTGACAATTGGGCGCTCTACACCATGCTAGCAAATATCCCATCACATTACTGTGTTGAAATTGAAAGATTTAATCCTTTATTATAAACAGTGTTTATAATATGATGAAATTTATATAAACTAGGGCATCCCTGAAACTGAAGCACATTAGACATGGCTGATGTGATCCCCTCATTTATTTAAAAAAGGGAAATTAAAAAAAATTTAAACAAAACAAAATAAAGTATAATTTTTTGTTGCATAGAAATAATACAATTTTATTTTAAGAGAATGACCAGCAATATTTTTGCTTGAGGGGATATTACCAACATAATTCATTTCTAAAACACGATATATATAAAAAATATTCTTAAATAGTATTTAAACTAATAATTCCCATTTTTAAGTCCAAAATAATATACTTTTATATTTCGTGCATGTTTTCCAACAGACTTATAAAATGCATTCCCAACTTATATATAGTCATTGGATATCATAAGAAGTTTCGAATTCTAACCAGTTTGTTTTTCCAAAAAAACACTTTAAAAAATGTATATTCAATATAATATATTAAAATCCTACAGAAAAGAAACTACAAAAAAGTTATTACATGTAACAAAAAAACTGTTTAAAGCAGAAGTTTAAAAAAGATAAAAAAATATACAACAATTTGTATGTACACGTATTATACATTAATTTTTAGAAAAACATATCAATGTAAATAGGTGTAAAATAGGACTTCATGGTTGATCTTTGGAATTATGGTAATTTCATAATATTCCATGTAAAGTATGTACTGTGTTAATAAAATTTTCAGAAAGTTAGATACCGGTATGTCATGCCCACTGTTGGGCTAAAAAGTGAGTATAAAAAAAGTCATGTCATGGATGAATACATAAATAAAATTTTAAAATTTAAAAAAAAAAAATACCCTACTAACTTTAATTAAAAAAAATATGTCTTTAAATTTTATGAAAATTCACCATGTTTCGGAACTGAGCAATTAGTACTAATCAAGTTATTTCTGAGTCATTTAGCTAAAAAAAATTATCATAGGCTTCATGTAAAAATGTACTGCTAGAAGCATGAATATAAAGCAGACATACCCTAGAAAAATATGATTTTGTTTTTGTTACTTCAGTAGTGTTGTGGCTAAAAAAAAAAACAATGAACATAACGTGTGTTTCAGTGTATTTAACAGCATGCTATTTATAAATTTAACTGATAAAGCGATCAAACAACAATTTAAGTAATACACTGATTAATCTACAAAAGAATGAATGTGCAAGACAGCCCCGTAGCGTTAAAATTCTACAGCAGGGGCCAGGCAGTAGCAGGGGGGGGGGGCCAGGTAATACATTTTACTAAGTAGAAAAAATAAGCAGAGGGGGCCAGACAAAACACAGGGGAGACCCGCCCCCCCTGCACGCTACGGGGCTGGTGCAAGAGCATTTTGTGACTGTTACATGTATTATACATGTATATGAGCCTGATAAGCAATGATAAATTGGTACACACTTTTCAATTTAGAAGCATTACAAAATAAAATTGTTATTCTACATACAGTGCATTTTTATTTAACTGTAAAGCTTCTGTTGAATACAATAAACCTTCACTATTTAATACACTGTGGGACTTTCTTTAAAACATTTTGACCAACATTACACTGATACAGTTACACTTCAATTATTCAAACTCCAGTTAACAAGAGTACCAATGATTCAATTCTAATAAAGGAAAAAATAAAGGAAGCTGGCAAAGAAGATGTTCCACTGAACAGTGAACATTCCGAAACCCAACCAATGGCACTAACACTCAGAATGGTTAAAAAAAAATATTTCATTAAAAGTATGCTAGAATAATATTTTCGTAGCAAACAAGATAAATAAATTTAAAGCCAATTCCTTTTTTATTGTCTTAAAAATATATATTTTTAAGCCATTTATCCAGATCAGGTCTGGTCTTATAATAGGAGTTTTACTGTATATGGTCCAACTTCTGACAACAAATGTTTCAATACATGTTTTGTTTTTGAACTTATGCTTGGACAAAGCAAAGAAAGGGATGGCAGTGATGAAATACTGATATAAAATGTAATGCCTTAATATTTCTTTCATAACAATAGCTGATAATACAAGTAAAAAGAAGAATTAATTAATACGTTTCTTGATTTTAAAAAAAAATGCCCCCAAATCACAATAGCCATAACAAATTGAGCAGTCAAAAACTAAGATTCAAGAATGAAAAAAAAAATTGGAGGAAACATTGAATGAACGAAAATACTAAAACGAAAAAAACTACTTTTTCTATTACTAGCTGTACCTTGCAAAACCTTTGCATAGAGATATCCCGTTACGCTTGATCGGTAGGTTATTTTTTTGGTTTTGGGCAGATTCGATTTTTTCATGGTTGTACTTTAAACTGGAATACTGTTGTATGAATTCTTTACTTTCGATTTAACTCAGAGCCCGAATCGCTATTATTATGATTAGCTGCAGCACGAAGGGTGATGCTGCATTATGAAAAAAACTGAAAAAGTACCATAACACTAAATAAAGTTCCTTTTATACACACAGTGAAGTTTTTGGTACATTACAGAATTAATACATTAATTAACTGCGATGTATAATGAAAGAGTGGCCAGGTTTCCAAGAGGTTAGATATGTGAAAAAACAACAACAAATAAATAAATAAACAACTTGTTTGTTATCAAAAACTTGTAACGAGAGATGGGACAACACAATGGAATTTGGAATTTAAAAAAAATCTATTTTTTAAAAAAAAATATGTGATCAGAAAAATCAAAAATTTTTTTATCATTAATTAAAAAAAACAAAAGATGTGGGCATGAAAAAAATGCACAATTTTCCAAAAATGTGTCCAATGGGCACTGGGTGATACACGTATATATTTTTTACATGATAACATGTTGTGACTCATGCCGCTCTCAGTAGACTCAGTTTGAGAAGGCTAGAATAGATGAACAAAGAAAGGCAATACAATTTTACAACTTTGACACTTGATGAAACAATAGGACAAAATGCACATAAGTATAGAAATATTATATAGGTAGGATGATATATATCAGTCACCAATGAATATTTCAGGGCATCACTAGAAAGTGAAACAATTAATCATTAAGGGTATCCTGAAAACATTGACCGCAATCATGAAATGAAAAAAAAAATAAATTTATCACCAAATATGCCAACATTCAATTGACAATCACAAGTGATAATTTTTGTTGAATGATAACGTTTGATAGGGTGTAAGAAAAAATCACGATAAAAAATTAATTTAGACACACACGCTTACACCCCAAAAATTGCTCAAATATTTGTTTTAAATGGATGGGATTTTGAGAGAGAAACATTTCAGCTTAGAAGGTTTATAATGTCAAAGTTCAAATACTCGATTTGCTAACTTCATGTGCAGTATATAAGAAAAGAAGAGATAAAACAAGTGTTAATTGCAAAAAAAAAAAAGAAGAAGGCGTTCGATAATAGCATGGCAACTTTGAAAATAATCAGATTATACTAGCGAAAATATGTTAATAATGATTTTATATATTGAGCGAAACAGTGTTTCTTCAGTCTCAAGGTGGGAAGCTATGTTTGAATGGCTATTGTTGTTATCTGATCATTCGGATCATTATTAACAGAGCCATTCTCATAGTCACTTTCAGATTCACTATTGCTTTCATCAGGGCTATCATTCACTTCCACAGAATCTGATGAGGAGCTGCATCTGCGATCTTCATGGGAGTCAGGATTAGAGTTTCCACTGTCAGAAAAGTTTGCGCCCTTCACAGAGTTGATAATTTCTTTGCCTATTTTTTCACTTGCGCTGTCTGATGTACTGCCAAAGTCTATTACATTATAAAAGCTGGCCGACGAAGGGTCAGAAACACTGCCATAGCCTGATGGTGGTGGATGTGAAGGTCCACTTCCTGCGAAACAAATGCCGTGAAGGCTAGAGTTGGGCCGTTGGTAGTCCTCCGGTATTTCAGAACGATGCGAGTGGCTAATGGATTGTGAAACATTTTCGGACTCATTGAATGTTCCATGACCACTGTCAGAGGAGGACTGGTCAATTACTTTTATTGGCCGAACAGTGAAGTCAGTGTCCTGGCAAAGATAATATTTTTTAGTTGTATATAAAGCGAATAAGAAACAAAAATAATGAACAATAACCATGTAACAAAACCAAACAGACAAACATCAACACAAATATCTATCTCCTATTTTATTAAAACATATTCAAATGAATGAAATATAGCTAGAATTTTTTAGTGAAAATAAATACAAGATTTCAAATTAAAATTCCATAGCTTGATTAGAAATGACCTTAAAAGTCAAATAAATCTGGTTAAGAAGGTTTAAAAAAAAACAAAACAAAACAAAAAACAACCAATCAATGAATTCTTAATGAAACAAAGAAATTTACTGGCTCGGATATGATTAAATATATATACAATTTTTCAATGCACTTACACAGAGAATTAATCTTTTGACATATTTTTTAAATTTATTTATATATTTTTGTTGATTTATAATTTATCAATGAATTTACATGTATATAAGTAATTGAGTTTTTTTTTTCTTTTGAAAAGATACACATAATTTATATGGCTCAGAAGAATGTAAAAGTAAATTAAAACATTTTTTTCGGAGATACACTTAGTACAACTCCACAACCGTTTTTAGTTTCTTCAAATGAAACATTTACATATATGCCTTTGCTAATGCTGTTAATGTGTATTAGTGTGCAAAAGCTAAAAAAAATGCACTATCCAGGCTAGACAAAAAAAAAATATATCAGCAGTGATCTTAAAGAAATAACCACCAGCAGTGAACCTAAGGAAGTGCAAACCTCATTTACAGCAGGAATGGAATCTGATAATTTTTTTGAAGTCATCGTCATTTTGTAGAAGTATTTCCGTCGTCTTCTACACCTGCAGATAAAGCTGAAAACAAAAAATAATTTCAGCTAAGGTCAGGAAAAAAATTAAAAGTTCATATTTAATGAAATGTAGACAGCATAGTTTAACATTAACTCAATTTGTAAAATTTTGATGGCCCAATATGAAAGAAGTTTTTTTAACTGAGATTTTTTTCTTAGTTATGCAAAGGGGGGAAAAATTCAACCAGAATAAATAAAAAAAGAGATGTCTAATACCCATTGAAGAAATTTTGTAACTCAGAAATTAAATCAAATAATAGTTTTATTTAAAAACTATTACACTTTAGACTTGAAAAGGTAAAAATAAACAAATCCAATCACAAAATTGTTTAAATTAGTAGATAATTATAATAATAACCGACCATTTTTTTTTACCTAAATATTGCTACATATATATCCGTTGATGGTAGCATATGAAACAGTTGTCAATAATGAATAATTGTACGCTCGATCATTGACAATTATACATCTAATCTTTTAAAAATTTTAAATGATGATAAAATTTCCGAGAAGAATTCAGATACATATATTATATATAACTCAGTTTAAAAAGTATTTAATACAGTTCATTCACTGTAAACTTAATACTAATTTGAAAATATCTTTTCACCATGCTTTTAAATACAGCATTAAATATATTTGTGTTCTTTCAAGTATCCAGATACCATTTCAATAGGACATTATCGTTTTCTGTATTTTTAAACATGAATGCTTTGAGAAGATATGCTGTTTCATAAAAAAACTAACAGATTTAAAATTTTATTAAAACCCAGGTTTTATGTCAGATTTGATCTTAAAAAAAAAAAACAACCTTTAAAGTTTAAGGTGATCATGTGATATGATATATGCCTAAAAATACTACAAGTTGGCAAACCAAAAACAAGAAATCACAACATTAACAAACACTCTGTTCTATTTACCAAAAAAAGGGTGAAATTCATTTAGTAACCACTGGTTTAAAAAAAATACATGAACCAAAATTTAGATTAAGCGTGTGCTAATGGCAGCTAAGAATTTCTAGAAAGTCAGCAAGTTATATTGGTAAGTGTAATTAAATAATGAAAAACTAAGAGAAATTTCAGTAAATGGATCTAATGTAAAACAGCACTACTGTTATGAAGCCCTGATTCCATTTATTTTCCAAGTTAACTGTTAAATGTCTTCTGCAATTAAATAGTAAAGGTTGATATATTATTGTTAATGAAGCTTTTTTTTTTTTTTGTTTAATTATAAAATAAAAAAATCAAGAAAGGTTAGTCCCTTTTGAATAGTTTTCATTATAAACATGTCTAGGACTTAAGAAGAGACAGCAATTTAGTTAGTGGATCCGCCAATCAGCCATGGTTTGTAGCTCCGATTATGCTCCACAAGACCAAGATGTCTGCAAAATGTACCATGTTTATCAAATTAAAAAAAACTTTAACTTCATTGTAATCAGAGCCGGATTTACAATTTTAGGAGCCCTAGGCCGACAAATATTTGAGACCCCATTTTGAAAAATAAAAAATATTGCTAAGTTTATTTTTTTTTAATCTTTTTATACTATTCAAAATTTTGTAAATCGGGCCCTGATTGTAATCCCAACAAAGGTAAAATAGTAAATCAGCTGCGCGAGAGGAAACACTATGAGAATATTTTTTTTTTTTCGTATCATCATTTTGTAAACAGATTTTTAAAATTAGCTGTTTCTACAACCAGCTCTTCCATTTTTCAATGATGAATTTCATTTCATGGATTTCTCCGACAGAACAATAAACACGCTGAGACAGAATGAATGAATTCTCACATGTTTAAGTTTCAAAGCCAAGCTTAAGTGTTTAATAAAGTAGTACACAATAAAATTTAATCATTTGATAAGTGATTCGATAAACCCAACAAGACACCAAGATTTGAAAAAAATACATTGGCTAAAAAAAAAAACAACAATAATAAAACAAAAACACTTGTGCATCTAAAGGTGGAAGTGAAATCCTCTGGATTAATGGAAAATTGTATGATTAAACAAAAAAATGCAACAGCTATTGTAAAAACTAATTTTTAAACAGCAACGCCAAACATTTTGTGCTTTATTTGAAGCTACAACAAGTAGACAGAAAGAAGCATGCTGTAAAACTAATGCATCCAGGCTAAAAATTCTGCTGAAAAAATGAGAATGTAGCACAAACTAGGCTTCACTAAATTCAAAACAAATGTTAAGTGACTAAAAAAAAAAGTCGGAATAAAGAAAAAAAATGTTAGTGTAAAAATAAATAGTTAAAGACAAGGTTCTAGACCAGGGGTGCACAACCTTTTAACCTTTGACTGAAGACCTTTACTCTAGCTATGGCCGCCAGGCTCATTTCAATATTAACCGTTTCTAATCTTATAAAAGCCTTTGTCATAGAAAAGAAAAATGCTAGTCATACAGGGTCTGTTAATAAATTCACGTTACTATTGAGGAGGTTTTGATGAGACCTTCAACAGTGTTCTACAGTTTAATTCTCCAAACGAGTTCAGTATTTGTTATTTTCAATACTTCACTCAAGAAAATGCAGTTACCCACATGTAGGTGATTATAAAAAGAGCAAGGGCATGTTTTGCAAATTTATCCAGTTTTACGTATTCCATCAATGTCCTCCAGATCTACACCAAATCTGCTAAGCTTCTCAAACTTTTGGTTCAGATGTGAACTTACACTTATAGACGAAGCTCACAAGGTGCATTTTCAAGCAGGGATGCAATATTTTTTTAAAGTCTTGGAATCATTGTGAAATGAGGACAGCAATGAATGTGTATAAATGGTTTCTAACTGCGTTTTTCTGCTTTCAGTATTATATGTCATTTGTATAAACTGGTGGTATTTGAGCTGCAGGAAACGGCTCTTCTAAAAGTCAGCATTTGTCAAAGAGCACTAGCACCTATCAATAAAAAAAAAGACGTTGAATAATGGACAGGCGTTGCAACAACTCATTAAAATAGTTATCACACAGCAGTGGATCCACAATGAATGTCATTGGGGTTAGGTAGTAGCTTGAGTTGTCTCCAGCATGTTTGCACGCCATTGAAACAGAAGAACGATATCTTCTTTACAAGTATGAGACTCCATCACAGGAACATCCCCTCATATCCAGAGACTCCATCACAGGAACATCCCCTCATATCCAGAGACTCCATCACAGGAACATCCCCTCATATCCAGAGACTCCATCACAGGAACATCCCCTCATATCCAGAGACTCCATCACAGGAACATCCCCTCATATCCAGAGACTCCATCACAGGAACATCCCCTCATATCCAGAGACTCCATCACAGGAACATCCCCCTCATATCCAGAGACTCCATCACAGGAACATCCCCTCATATCCAGAGACTCCATCACAGGAACATCCCCTCATATCCAGAGACTCCATCACAGGAACATCCCCTCATATCCAGAGACTCCATCACAGGAACATCCCCTCATATCCAGAGACTCCATCACAGGAACATCCCCTCATATCCAGAGACTCCATCACAGGAACATCCCCTCATATCCAGAGACTCCATCACAGGAACATCCCCTCATATCCAGAGACTCCATCACAGGAACATCCCCTCATATCCAGAGACTCCATCACAGGAACATCCCCTCATATCCATATTGAAACTGATCGAAAGAGAATGCGAATAAAGATAAGGGGGTCGGGCAGGGCCCATAATTGTAAAAGATTCATCAAAAGCTATGGCTAGCTAACGAAGAGCCTTGTGCATTGAGCTTTTTTGCAGCTTAGAGATGTTTCTTTTACTTGTGGCCTTTCGATAGCAGAAAAAGAGTTGGAAATTGCAGCACATTATTAAAATTTCTTCACAGGATAAAGTAAACTCACAGTATGTAGAGAAGTCTTTCAAAATTTCACCATCTGAATAGGGCTCACCAGTAGTCCTTAAAATATGGGCTAATTTTGGGCTGGGCAAATTTTTCCAATAGTGGGCCACAATTTATTCATAAATTTGATAGACTGGCTCAACACTATGTGCCTTACTGAACAAGATGCATTTTGCAACATTTTAAAGATAAAAAAAAAATCATTATCAATTATGGAATCTTAACACTCCAACTTAAGGTTGAATGACTGTTTATCAAAGATATTGTAAGCCCATCGGATTAGATATGCACCAGATAAAATCACAATTGACATTTGGTCTTATTTTAAACTTTTATTAGATATTAAAATAATGTACTATTCATTTTCTCACTTGCCCGCAATAACTTTATGATTGTCCATGTCCCTTTTACCGCCAGTTACCCTCC
Organism: Bulinus truncatus; assembly: GCA_021962125.1. NCBI lineage: Eukaryota > Metazoa > Mollusca > Gastropoda > Planorbidae > Bulinus > Bulinus truncatus. The sequence continues at coordinate 6,811,530 of JAGDYQ010000030.1, read as the reverse complement.
ACCCTGCCACATGCGATCCTACAGCCGCAGGTTGTGCACCGTAGCTCTAAACTAAATAATCACCAAATCCACATTAGTATATAAATAGTTTCTAAGCCGCTGTGAAGAAATTTTGTGTCTAAAAGTTAAAAGGGAAAAAAAAATAAAATAAAAAATATATAATAAATGTAATGTATTAATGTAAACATGCAACAATCTGCACACGGCACATTCCTGTGCATGAGGAAGCAGTTTTTGTTTACTATGGCCGAGCAACATGCATGTACCTACCATATGACAATAAGGGCCACACAAACCAGTATTGTACCCACCACAACAATTATTATTATCATTGTTGTTGTGCCTGAAGACTCTGGAGATGTGAGAGTGAAACATGCCATGGAACATTGATTACAGAAAAATACATTGCTTCATTGGGGGGCACAGATTACCATCCCAAAATTTTTAACCAGATTGCAGACAACAGTTTAATTATGAGTGCAATAAATTTTACAAATGAGATTTTTAAAAGCAGCTTAAAAAAATATCCACAGCTTTTAAACAAATTTGCAGAATTTTACTATAAAAGACATTTTATGTTTTATCTTCTAGGACACTAAATTATTAACTGTTTCTTGATTATGGATTGAAAAAAAGTGTATTATAAAATGAGATAGTTTAGTATTCCTCTCCCAAGAATTTTTTTTTTCAAAGGAATATTACAAAATAAGCTCTTTGATTGAAAAGCACATATTCTCCTGCACAGATACAAAAAAATATATTATCAGCCATGTATGCCATGCTTTTATCATATAAAATCAGTTTTGCTCTGTAGAGCTTAAAATGTATAATTTATATCTCAAAAACAGGATGTGAGATCCAGTGTAAAATTTACCTGCAGCAGATTTCTGAAATAATTTGACAGTTTTTGATGAGGACCGTGCACCCAATGCAACCACACATACATAGTTGTAAGTGGAAGGTAACTTGAAGACGGTGACATTAAAAAATGTGTTCTTTACAGTTCCCAGCAACTCTCCTACATTGAAAAACAGAGAAATACCTTTAACCATATGCACAGTGCACAAAACAATGCCATTACAATGGCTGGCTGATTAAATGTAAGAGACTAACTCTGTACTAGTGATCACACCAAAATTAATGAAACATTTATTCTGCTTGCTTTAATAAAAAAAAAAGGTTATAGCATAATCAAATTATTTAATGAAAATTAGTTTCAAATTTGTAATATCACAGATGAGAACAAAGACACCTAAGATGCATTGTTGCATTTATCTTATAGACTAAAAAAACCTGATTGAAAACATAATCAGGTGTGATCTGAATTTAATGAAAGGAAAAAAAAAATACAGATTAAAACTTCAAGGCATACACTACTGAAATAGACTGACCACTGAATTGGACTGACCGCAGAAAAAAGAAATAATTAAGATTTAAATTATAGGTAAATAAAAATTCCATAATCATTTTTTCCCAACATAATTTCTTTCCAGTTTTTCACCATTACAAAAAAAAAATAACTATTAATTTGCTTCAAAAATTCTCCAAATTATCCTTAGCGTGATTATAATGATTGCAAGATTTCATCTTTCTAACTTAAGGAGAAAAATAAAAAAAAACTGGAGTTTCAGGATTTGAAAAAAAAAAAAAAACAACCCCAGGTCTTTTGAAAACATTTTAAAATTCAAAAATTGGTAGTGGGCCGGTGTTATGCTCAGAAAATATTTTGCTGTCATGAAAAAAGACAATGTTATTCTTATCAGAATAAATTCACAAGGAGCAGTTATGATAACACAAAATAAGTAATAATTAGTCAAAGGAAAGTTAAGAGACAGACATCATTTTTTTTAATCCTCCAAGCCTTTACATGAAAAAAGAAACTGAATGAATAGGTTGTGAGAGAAAGCAATTAGCTATCTCCAAACATTATAAATTGTAATGTAAGAATTATACTGAAACAAAAACTGTTTCAATCCTATTTGTAATCAAATGAATACTCTCAATCTATACCAATCATTTGCTGGTTGGTTTTACATAAATGCAAAAAAAAAAAAAAAAAAAAACGAGATTTCTAGAATGAGCCAGCTATCAACATTTTAATATGGCCAAATATTATTTGAAAAAATAAAATATGAAAACCTACTTTCGTTTTCAGCACATTCTACACCAGAAGCTGAATAAATCTCATATGAATAAGCCAGGAATTGTTTCGGCGTCACTGTGTCACACACCTGGCTGATATTAACAAATCCGTTTTCTTGAATGACAATCACATTGGTACTAGCTGTGAATTTAGATAGAAATTTTGGTGAAGTTTTTGTTAAAATAGTTACACCAACTCTTAGTGAAAATTATTATTGTAGGGCATTAATTGAATTAATAAAAAAATACAGTGAAACCTTGGTCCATGGGTTTAACCAGATCCAAGACTCTGTTCATGGGTTTAACCATATCCAAGACTCAGTTCGTGGGTTTAACCAGATCCAAGACTAAGGTCATGGGTTTAACCAGATCCAAGACTCAGTTCGTGGGTTTAACCAGATCCAAGACTCAGTTCATGGGTTTAACCAGATCCAAGACTCAGTTTGTGGGTTTAACCAGATCCAAGACTCAGTTTGTGGGTTTAACCAGATACAAGACTCAGTTCATGGGTTTAACCTGATCCAAGACTCAGTTTGTGGGTTTAACCTGATCCAAGACTCAGATCATGGGTTTAACCAGATCCAAGACTCAGTTTGTGGGTTTAACCAGATCCAAGACTCAGTTCATGGGTTTAATCCTGATCCAAGACTCGGTTCATGAACACTGATCTTTATAAAAACTAAAAGATTGAAATCAGCATATTTTTTTTAGCACAGGTTCATGATATTTCACCTTATGACTTTAATTATTCATGGTCAATAACACTTATCTTTGGAGGTGATTGTAAATGGAGGAGTCGCTGTAAAAGGTTTAAAAGGTAAATGAAAACACCCAAAACAAATACCCAAAAAAAAAATGAATCGAAAACAAGTGATAAAAAGACATCATACCAGACTCTCTGTTGAAGTAACATTTTGATGGTTTCATTCCGAGCCATTTTCCTCCAGTTTTTACTGAAATGAAGAACCTCAGTGAATCCCCCAATGTTTTCAATGACAATAAACTTGGTTGATCATTGCCAGCATAAGGTAAAATCAATTCAGCAGACCTCTTTCGGTGCTGATCATTGCCAGTATAAGGAAAAATCAATTCAGCAGACCTCTTTTGGTGCTGATCATTGCCAGTATAAGGTAAAATCAATTTAGCCGATCTCTTTCGGCGCTCGTCAATTGAGTTCAAGTCCCTCAGATTAAAAAAGGGGTCTGTATGGGAACTGCCGATGGATTCATTTTGGTTGAGTGTTACATTGGCCTGGACAGTATTTCTGCTCTTATACATCTGTTTTTGATCCTGATACTCACAGTACGTCACATTCTTCTGATATTGAGTGATTTCAGGCTTGCTGGCAGGGATGAAGAAAAATAATTCCAGAGGACTTTGTTGCAAATAAGCAGTATCAAACATCTTTGTGTGCGGATATTCCTGTGAAGTTTTTAATTGGATAATGAAATTAGGATTTTATTTTAAATGTACTTTTCATTAAAAATTTTTTTTGTATAGAATGTATTTTTTTATTCCCGATTGAAAAAAAATACTTCTTTTGCCTAAAATAAAATTGTGATACTATGAGACAGAAAAAAACTACACAAGGGTAAGTAACCCTTAAGTCATTAACTCTAATTTTCTGCTGTACTCACTAAACAAGCATCTTGGGTATTGCTTCCAGGAATCCTATCACCTTTGCAGGCATGAATAGCAATCTCCTGAATATAAGCAGTGCTGGAGATATCAACAACCATTAGAGCATGGGTGTCATTCACTGATTCTACTATGATGCTATACTCAGCATTTCCTTTTGTAAGAAATATGAAAAGTGGGGGGGGGGGGGGGGAGGTTGCAGAAATGAATTCATGTGGAATACTGTAAATGGTCAGCACAACAAAAACTAAGAGCTAAACAAAATAGGACTGGATAATAATTTTTTTTTTTGTTTATATTAGTTATGCAAAAATGAAGCACATTTTTTTTGTAAAAAATGAAATAAAACACTTTCATTTTGCTTTGGTAAAATGCTATAATAGATTTCAAACCTTTATTCATAAAAATGAGTAAAAGCTCATAAATAACGGATAATCTTGTGGCTTGGCACAATGAAGTTGATTTTAAATTTCAAAAGATTACCAATTAAAGTTAAAATGATCATTGCCACAGGAAAGCTGACTTGAGTAATTAATTCATGATGTCATGTTATCTCATTGAATTTGACCAATAATTTTTTTTTTAGATTTTAATAGAGCACTTCAATTTTATATCAGCTTTTTTAGAAAGTTCCCTTAAGCCCCCCTAAGGGCTCATTCAAGTGTGGAATTCATCTGTTACAGTGACGTCAACATATTAAGGGATTGGGTAGTTAGCACAACGTCCAGGCACCTTTACTTCCCAACTTTAAATTAGGTACCCATTTAAGGCGTGGTGGACTGAAGAGTTTCACCAGGACCTCAAAAATCCAGAGGTTCTCACTGAGGTTCAAACCCAGGACCCCTCTTTACTAATAGCAGCTTTCATCAGTTGACTATGTGTAAAAAAAAAAACAGATACAAAAGTATAACAGGCAGGCAGTAAATGCATAAAAACACTGCATTTATCGAGCGATTAAGGAAGTCTGTTTTAAAACTAGAAAAAATTATGTCTTACCTGCATCATTTGGAAATTTTACCTCAGTAAAATTTCTAGACTGACCAAGCTCATTAACAGACCAAATGTGGAATGTTGATGCCGCGGTAGACAGTTCTGATATTGTGATGTAATTCTGTGATGTGTTGAGAGGTAATTTCTGTGAAGCACCGACTTCTTCCACAAGGTATGAGACATTATTACCCCCCTTGCTTTCCTGGGCCAGTGGCTGATAAAAATGATATTACATTATGTTTACAGATTTTAAGCAGAAAAATGACAACTGAAATCTTTCTATATTAAGTCTGTATTAAGGAATGAATAAAATTTCCATTAGAATTGATAGACCTTTCAAATTTACACACAGAGCTAATGTCAAACCAAAACTTGACATAGTTTAATCAAATCGACAAATGAAGAAATTCAGATAATAATTTTAAAAAAAATCATTAACCCCTCACCCTCCACATAAGCCACAATGAGGACAAATTGGTCTCGGTTGTAAATCTAGAGAATAGGAAATCCTCAATCTCAGGTGGTGATGCAGGAACTGAAAGTGCATTTACAAGAATAAACTGTCAATGACAATATCAACCATCATTGTTAATATAAATTCTACTTTAAAGGGTATAAATGTAAGATAATGAGACTAACCTGAAGGCTTAGTAGTGAAAGTAATATTTCTGGTGCAGCCTGCTGTGTTGTCTGCGACTCCAGTTACCTGTATGGAGTAAGTTGTAAAAATTTGCAGCTCATCAAATTCAATGGCTGCATATTGGATGTCAGATGAAATCATATTATCAGAGTCCATATCAAACAAAATTTTCTTTTCAAATTGCATCTGAAATGTTATAAAAGAAAACATGCGTAGTGTCACATTAGTTTAAAATAACACTCTTAAATCATATTTAAACAGACAAAGCGACTACAGCATTTTTAATAAATATTATACTGTGTATTAAAAAAAACAGAAAAATAATAACTATAAAAACAAACTTTTAATAACTGAGGCTTGCCATCCAACTTCCACAATTCTATATGGTAAGAAAATTTTTTCCCTCTTTCTTTTAAAAGGTCGATTAAACGTGCAGTTTTCTTGGCTGGGCGGAACTGGATTGATGCTCGATCTTCTGTTACATTTAATGTTATAAAATCTAGCACACATCCTGGAACAACTAGGTGTAAAAAAAAAAAAAGCGATTATAAATTTGAACACAAAATCATTCAGGCAAAGCATAAAGCTGTTGAGTCTGGCTGGCCAATATACTTATGGCCGGCAAGTGTGCACAATGATTGGACATCACACATTTGCCCATAACATTTACATTTATTTACAGATGCTAATGTCATAATGGGATCTTCTGGGATAGTTAAAATGGTTTCCTGTTCTATTTTCTTACTTAAGTACTATGTCACATGATGAATCGATCACATGTACTATTTGGTGGCATGATGTACGTTGATGTCATTTCATGTATTGATAAGTATGTCAATAAAAATATTGACATCAAACTAAACTAGAGGAGGAAATGATGTTAGCACAGCACAATATCCACATGTTATCAATACACTTAGATGACATTTTACGTGTACTGCCATGCAAACAAATGGCATCAGGCATCATTTTCGGAATAGAAAATTAGGTTGAAAATTCTTTATTTGATTCCAGCTTGACTCCTATGAATCATACCACCACTAACTGAAATGTTAGCATTCATCATCATCATCACCATTAAACCCTTAACTGATGTGATCATTGGGGGAACGCATGAACACCTATAACAGATATATTTCTCCATAGTTGCCTAACCTGCATGGCTGTCTTTAGTTCATTCATTACACTCTTTTATATTGTCAAACCAACATTTCCGTTGGCACCCTCTGTGACGCCTCCTTCTACTGTCCCTTGGAGATTGGTTTTTGGCAGGCTATCATGCCTCGACACATGCCAACTTATGTAATTTTTATGTCATTAGCATTTTTATTATTATTGTGATCCCTATGAATAATCCCATCACTAAAATGTTAGCATTACAGATAATTTAAATAATATTCTAATGCATTTTTATCATTTACTGTGATGGTTAACTTTATAAAAAAAATTATGATGATTGATTTCAACATCTAAAACAACTTACAATGGTCAAGAAGGCAGATGGTCTTTTTCACTTCCCATGAAGAAATTGGGCCAATGGGACTTAGTACGAATACATTGATGAGCAAAGTAACATCGTCAGGGGAGACTAATAAAAACGGATCAGAATTGTCATAGATGCAGACACAGTTCTTTCGTATGTCTGCATTTTGATTAGTACAGTTCAGCTGATATAAAATTTTACTGAAAGTAAAAAAAAGTAACGACTATTTACAAAAGTTACACACAAAAAGCCTAAGACAGTTTCTGATCTAAGATATTTATTTGGAAAATAATGGCCCAATTGCAGTAAGGCTTGGATAATGAAGCTATAATCGTATATAATTGATGGATAAATGAAATTAAAAACTTACTCTTCAAGTGACACATTGTAATAGCATTGAGAGTTTTGTGGACCAGGATCAAACTCAACAATAATATCATACTCTTCTGAAGCTTTGATACTAGTAAACTGAGGAATAGAAGGCTTATCTGAAAATAAAAAAAAAATTTGTTAGAGGATAGATGGCTGTGCATTGTAGAACACTCGATAGTATAACACTCAATAGTAGACATGCTGGTCAATGGTTCAAGCCACCATGCGTGGCTGAGGACTATCAACACGGTGCCTGACTTAGTTGCCTTGAGGACCCCTCAACAGTTGAATTCTACACTTCTGGTAGATCTCATAGGCTTTTTTTTGTTTATTTCAAGGTTTGCTAAGCCTATTTTCTCAAATTACTTCCTTTTAGTTTATCCTTGCCCAAGCAGATTGGTTATTTTTAGTCACATGGACACAGGAAGACAGGTATATAGCCTACAGAGAAACGGGGGGGGGGGGGGGGGGAATGACCAAGTGTGGATAATTTAATACAGAGATGGCCATAGGCGAGATCAATGAGGGAAACATTCAGAGATTGCCATTCTTGAGATAAACAAGGGCAGCATTCAGAGATGGGCATACATGAAATCAATGAGGGCAGCAGGCACTTTACAAAGAGTCACAATATACTTTACAAAGAGTCACAATATACTTTAAGGCAAAATATCCTCTTCATTTTATCGCTCTCTATAGTCATTACTAAAAAATATTGATTTTCAATGTAAAAACTTGAAACATGTATACTCAAATAAATTACGTTTTATTTCACTAATATATACATATCAATACAATTTCAAATATTTAAATGTATTAAACATGTTCATGTATTATAATAATATAAAGAAATAGCTAAAGATGTCAAAATCTTTCCCATACTCCCAAACTTATCTCATGACAGTTGCTTCAAGCACTGTCTTTAAATACTTTTTTTTTGGAATAACTACTACAAATATAGTGAAGCTTCCTGAAAGATCTAACGAGTACAACGTTCCTCTCCACGCCATGTTTAATTTCAGCATATTAACTTTTTTGAACCGCATTTCATTAAATTTACAGCATCAGTTTGTTTACTATTTGTTATAGCCATCTCAAATCTTCTCATAGCATATTCCATTTGTAATATGTCACAGTATTGACATATATTAATGGCTGATTTATTCATGTCAAAAATGAACTTGAATTACACCATATGGCACTACCTCAATCTTTGGACCACAGGAGTGATTACAGCGTATTATTATTTTTTTTTTATTAAACAATAATATTTAACTCAACAGTAAAACATGAATCATACGGATGTGTAGGGTTTGACATTACATTTTTGACTTACCTAACACTGTTATATTAATAATACTGAGCACTGAAGTATTACTTCTACAAATATATGATGCAATGTCCTCTTTTGATGCATTGGCAATCAGCAGTCTTGCAGTGCACCTAGCTTGACTGGGAGAGCTTTTTAATATGCCTCTCTCAGGCAGAAGTTGCATCAGGTTCTCTTCTGATGTTCTATTGCACTCTTCTTCTGACATATCACAGCAAAGGTCAAGGTCATTTCCAGACAGAACAAAGGAAATGTTTCTTTTTGTTTCACATTCACTTATTTCTGGGAAAACAAAAGAAAATGAGGAAATTATTTATTTCATTTTAATTTTTCTATGAAATTAAAAAAAAAGATATTAAAATAATGGAGTTAAAAATAACAAAAGCAACTAGGCTATATATATATATATTTTAATCACTATAGTAATTACGTAAATATTGACAATGTATAACTGCCAACCATTGTAACATTAATCAAACAAAATCTCACAGCGATTTTAAATATGGACTTCCTGTTACTAATTATTTAAGTACATATTGTCGAACACTTGACACTTGGTCAGAACCCTGACCAAGCTCTTAACTGTTTCAGTTTCAAAAGTACTCAACTTCCTGCTCTTTATACTTGTTTACGTTTAATCCCCTCATTACATTTTCACTTGAAATTAACCAGTAAATCAAACCACACACATACTAACCTTTTGTTTGAAATCAAATTCATATAATTGATATAACAATAGTCCATTGTAAGAGATTGAACAACCCCAATTGGCAAGTATCACAGGGATTATTACAATAATATAAAATACAATCAATCAGGATTTTTTCTTAAAGTGATTTTTTTAAAAAAAGAATGTCAATTTTGATCATTAGGATTAAAAAAAAAAAAGGATTTTTTTAATTTCAATTCAGTGAAATACTTATGATTAAATATTACATAAAATTTTTTAATGATGAAAACTGAAAAAGAAAGAGAACATTTTCACCTGCATCCAAAATAAAATGAAAAAAAAAAACAACAACAAAAATAATAAATGAAGTTTATTTGGTTTTCACTGTGACAGGTCAAAGGTCGAAATCTCTGACATAGTAAATATAGGCTACATTAAGAGCGCTCACCAGTCCCTGACTATCTGCAATAGATGGGGCCCATAAAGAGCTCTCACCAGCCCCTGACTATAATAGATGGGGCCCATAAAGAGCTCTCACCAGCCCCTGACTATGTGCAATAGATGGGGCCCATAAAGAGCTCTCACCAGCCCCTGACTATCTGCAATAGATGGGGCCCATAAAGAGCTCTCAACAGCCCCTGACTATCTGCAATAGATGGGGCCCATAAAGAGCTCTCACCAGCCCCTGACTATCTGCAATAGATGGGGCCCATAAAGAGCTCTCACCAGCCCCTGACTATCTGCAATAGATGGGGCCCATAAAGAGCTCTCACCAGCCCCTGACTATCTGCAATAGATGGGGCCCATAAAGAGCTCTCACCAGCCCCTGACTATCTGCACCAGAAGGGGCCCTTCTGATCTCATAAACATCTACTGATTGCTTCCCATCTGACATATGTTCCGGCTGCATCCCCCCCCCTGTTCTACTCATGTGGTAATATAGAAAGAATAAAACAAAACTTTCCCAGTGTTTGACAGGGATTGATTAATAATCATGAGAAAAGATTTCTCAAACAGGGATTGCTTAATAATCATGAGAAAAGATTTCCTGACAGGGATTGCTTAATAATGATGATAAAAAATTTCTTCAACAGGGATTGATTAATAAACATGAGAAAAGATTTCCTAACAGGGATTACTTAATTATGAGAAAAGATTTCTTCAACAGGGATTCCTTAATAATCATGAGAAAAGATTTCTTCAACAGGGATTGACTAATAATCATGAGAGAAGATATCTCAACCGGGATTTCAAGTATAATCATAGGTATAAAATTTTTAATATGCAAGAACAGTAATTAACCTTACTATATATAAATATATATGAAAATGAAAATAATTAGTAGGTGCGTATTGTTTTTTATTATTATTTTTTGTTAAGAAAAAAAAAAAAGACAAGTTACTGGTGACAGCTAATGTATATCTAGTTGTAGTTTTATACACAAAATATAGAATTAACCTACAGTAAGAAATAAATTGAAATAAAGCAAAAAAAAAAAAATCCGTGAATGACAGGTAGGCAAAGGGTTAAGATTAAAGAACAAAACTTATAACCTATTGTCCAGAATTTTCTGAAACTTTAAACAATTATAAATAAATAAAAAATACAATAGAAAATGTATGGTAAAACATGTTAAAAATATGAAACACTCACCGGCTGGTAAAGCACATTCAGCCCATGTGAGTAAGTTCAAAAGCAAAAATATTGCTGACATCTTTCTCAAGTTATACAGTAATTTTTGAAGGCCAATTTGTCTTATCCTAGCAAGCCAAAGCATATAAAGCTTTATATCTCCAACTATAATAAATGACAGTACAGCCATCCACAATGGTCATTTTTACCTAAGAAAAAAAGGAGCTCAACAATAATTCATGTTTTATTTTATCTAACAATTGTAAAAAAAAAATAAAAGGCAAAATAAATTATAAAAAAAAAAGCCTTTAATTGAAATAATTAATTTATTCTCTATGTATTCATTGTATTGAATCATGTAATCTAAAATGCAGTGATTTTATTTTTATAAAATGTTATTCTAAAATTAGTAATAGTATCTAATTAGTCTTACTTAACTTACTATAACAACAAGTACACTGTAGTCTGTACTGTTGAGTTCTTAGCCTTAGGCTTAGGTATCCTAATATAATACAGTTTAAAATTATTTTATAAATTTTATTAGTACACCCATACCTCACTTTACGGCCTAGATACGTTCCACGAAATTTGGCCGCTAAGTGAAAAGCCGTATAGGGAATAAATTGTTCTAGTACAAATCCATACAAATTCAATGAGATCGGTTCCAAGTTGTTTAAATATGTAACATGGTTTATCATTCAAAATGTATTTTCTCTTTTTATTTCATTTAAATTAAAGCTACATACATTTGTACATAAAATAATAACAAACTCCAACAATCATCAATAGTCTATAAACAAAAATGAAACAATTTCATGTTACATAAAATATGAATAGGTATAATTTTTTTTTTTAAATGAAGACAATGAAGAAATGGTAACCTGCAGATCAATGACATCATCATTTTTCGCAGGTAAGGATGGGCCTGGCTTACAGCAATTGTCCAACGTTGTTTGGCTTACCTTCTTGTCTAGTTCATTCTTCAATGAGTTATATAACATCTAATGGCTGAGTTAATTCCTTGAGAAATTGAGCGCTACGTCTGACGTCAGGATCGTTTTCAAGAAGGAGGTTCCCTATCAGCTTCAAGTAGATCAAGCACATCACGTTCGTTCAAAACTTCCAAGTCTAAATCTTCTACTAGATCCAAAATATTTTGCCTAATTTCAGGAAGAAAATTAACTTCTGTATGCAGTGCCAAACCTACGGATTTTAGGGCCCATCATTGGAGGTCCCTGCATTTTGACATTCGACAACATGATATGAGATAATTTACTTTATATTTAATGTAAAAAAATATTTGGGGGCCCCTCAAGCTAAGACCAGGGGGACTTTTGAATTTGGACCCCCTCCCTAGGTACGCTTCTGTCTGCATCAGTATTTTTTTACACATTCTGGCCATATTTTTTTCCATATATGATTCATTGTTGTCAATTTTAATTCCTTCCATCATTCATTGATGCTGTCAACAGTATCCTTAATGTTATAGTTTTTCCAAAATGTTTTAATTGAAGATTCACCATTGGTTTCCCTTATGCTGAGTTGTCGGGAAGTTCGGTGTTGGTAATGTGCCTTAAAAGTGCCTATTGCACCCTTATCCATTGGTTGGATTAGTGCTGTTGTATTTTTCGGAAGGTACTCAATCATGACATCTACAGATAGTTCGGATAAATTAGGTAGGATGCCCTGGTGCATTATACAAAATTAGCAATATTTTTTCACTTTTGTACAAAAGTGTTTTGTTTTTATTTTTGGCTGTTATAGCGAAACATTTTAGGCCATAAATCGAAAACGTGCCATAAATGATGAAGGCTGTTAAAGCGAAATGCCGTATAAAGAGCGGCCGTATAGCGAGGTATGAGTGTATTATGATTATCATTCCAAGTCAAGTGCTAAGTGGATCTGTGTTTCTTTGATAAATTGAATTAAAATGTAATGTTTAAATTAAAGTCTATGACTATGAATTAATTTTGATAAAAATTTACACTACAAGATAATAACCTATATATTTATAGGCTATAGATACTAGGATAGTATAGTATTAATAATTTTTACTTAATAATAGACCTATAATATAATATATAATATAGCCATTGCGTATGGCATATGTTATATGAACTACATCATTGACTGCATCATTTTTTTACAGATAGGCAAACTTAATAACACAAAAAGATATTATAAATATAAAATGTAACTAATAACTTTCTTTTAAAAACAAAACTTGGAAAATAAATTGATTAATTTCACTTACTTTCAGTAACTCACTGAGTGACGACAGTTCGAATTCAAATACTTTTTCTTCATGTCCCTCGGCGTTACTTTTAAGTAAAGGCTTTAACATTGTATTATTAAAAATGCTAATTAACGAGAATTTATTTTAGTGCTCTGTAACGACATTTTACATCACACTATTATAATAAATAACCGAACTTTGCTCAAAGTAAAAACAAAGAACACAACGTGACAAAACTGGAAATTCCCAATATCAATTAGCCTTGTTAGAAAAACAAAAGATTACTAAAAATAGATTTGTTTAGACTGCGCATGACACATCGGGCGTACAAACAAACATTTTTTCTCAATAACTTATATAGAGTTGGATGACATTTGATCGTTGTTTTATTACAGAAATTTGATTTTTCGAGTGAAAAAGGCACATTGCTCCTTTAGGACATGTATATATGGTAGCTTAACTGTTTGATATTGATGGTATGAAACGATTTTCGTCTCCGAAACAAAATCAACAAGCTCGGAACAATGAGTATAACATACCGTAATAGTAACATGGATACATACTATTAATACTAAGAGACGTGTACTCTACTGACATTTAGTCGGAAAAGACACAATACAGTGTAATAAAACACCCATATATATGTAGTAAACATTAACCAATAGTAGGTTTGTTGAAGATTGATTTCTAGCCAAGGCGAAAGAACAAAACATAGTCATACTATTCCATTGGCAATACATTCATCAATGATTCATGCCGATCGATAGCAAGCCGTCCAAGCAGATAGATGCAAATGATTGAAATAAGTCTTTTGAGTCCAGCCTTTGACTGAGTCATCGCGCCAGAGACCAACAGTAATGAGATTTTAAACATGGATTAGTCTGATCAAGGTATGAAGTAACATTTTTGAGCCACTTCATATATGAATAATAATTGATAGTATTGTAGTATTAGTCTAACATTCTAACTAAATGATAGATATGGAAGGGGCTAAAGCTAAGAAAATAATTATCTCAACTTTTGAAATTTTTATTTATTTGTATATTGTGTTATGTTGCAAATATCTGTTTTATTTTTTAGTTCAAAGAATGGCTAAGACAAAGTTACCAAATCCCAAAGCTGTGACAACTGTTTGTGACAGTAAATACTTTCTGATTGAGGTAAAAATCACTATCGGGTCTATTGTATAGCACATTTTATTAATTTGATTTTATTATTTTTACATAATTATTTATAGTATTTGTATTTTATATTATATGGCTTAAATGATAATTTTTTTTCAGTAATTTACTGAGTAATTTAAAAGTGATGCCTGTTTTAATGCCTCAATTTTTTTTTATTTAATAGGTCTTCAAAAGTTGAAGTATAGCCACAACTCTCAGTCTTAAAGCGTTGATTGAAATGTGCAAAGCCAGCCAAATGACAGCATTTGACAAGTATAGGATAGACATCCTGCCTGATCATAAAGTTGAATTAGCATTACATTCAGTAAATATTAATTAATTAAAATAAAGCTTTAACAATACAGAAAAAGAATTGTCTCTTATTGTGCACTTGATGAATAAGTTTGATGTGTGCAATTGCTAATGTTTTATTTGTGTAAACATAACTGTAAAACACTGTGTGTCTAATAAATGATACAAATTCAGTCACAACAGTAAAAAAAAAAAACACTTCACATATTACAGCTATTAATATTTATTAGCAATTATCTTGTTGACATACTACACATGATCAATTCTTAACAAATCCATTAAGAAAATCTCAATCTTTGATGGACATAACAGCAAATGAATGGAATTCTTTGACTTTTGAAACTTTCTTTAAAATGCATACCAGGAAGACAAAATGATGACTTATCTAGAAAGAGAAAAAAAAGTTGTTTAAAAAAATTTCAATGTAAAAAAAAAAAAAACGAACACGGGCTCATTTCATCAGTTTCAGTCTTGTTATTACAATGCCCTGATGGCTTTGCTTCCACAAAATATGTCAGATGCTTACACAAAGCTGGGTGAACTTTGCTCCAGTGGCGCAACTAGGGGGCGGCATTGGGGGCATTTGCCCCCTCCGAAATAAAAAAAACTAAAAGATTAGACCAAAATTTGTTTAAAATAAAATATATAAAAAATGTGATTTTTTAATACAAGAGATCCCCCCCCCCTGAAAGTTTGGTCTAGTTGCGCCTCTGCTTTGCTCTACACTGTACTAACACCTGCCCAACCCCTAAACAGAACGAACATGCTGGATTTTATCTTTAATTTTAACAATAAAAATGTGTTAACATTATAATTAATTGAATAACTTTATATTTCATTTGTTTTAAAATAAATCACACTAATTTGTGACTAATCATTGGTCATCAAATTTTATGGTTTTTACTGGTGCTTTAGATTACAAAGAATATTCGTAAAATATTCAACACTGTATTCAATAAATATTTTTATACAAATCATTTACCAAAAAAAAAAAAAAAAAAAACATTGAATCGTAAAGGTTGATCCTTCCTGATACCATAGTCATTTGGCAAAAATGAAGCTTTTGAGCTTTGCACCAGTAACAAAGTATGTCTAGTAAAAAGAATGTAATCAACGTGAATTCTTCTTCTTCCTTTGGCTCTACAGCCCATTTAGGGGCCTGGCCTGCCATACTACACTTCACTTTTCCCGATCCATGGTCTTCTTCCTCCACTCTCTCACTCCTATGGCTTTAAGGTCTTTCTCCACTTCCTCCAACCATCTGCTTCTTGGCCTGCCATTAGGCCTTTTCTCATTAGGTGTTGTCTTATAAATCGTTTTTGGACCTCTGTTGTTTTCCATTCTTTCTATGTGCCCTACCCACCTTAATCTATTCATTTTAATTTCAGCTGTTATATTTGGTTCTTCGTACAGTTCGTACAGCTCTGAATTGGTTCTACTTCTCCACTCGTTATTGTCCTTTACTGGCCCATATATTTTCCTAAATATTTTCCTTTCCCAAGTGTTTAGCATATTTTCTGCTTGTTTGCTGATGGTCCATGTTTCGCTACCATATGCTACTGCTGGCCGGATCATTGTCTTGTATATGGTTTTTTTAATTTTTCTGGAGATCTGTCTGTTTTTCAGTATTTTATGCAGTGTATAATATATTCTTTTCCCTACTTCTATTCTGTTTTTTATCTCTATCATTATATCGTTTTTCTCACTTATAGTTGATCCCAGGTATTTAAAGTTTTCTACTCTTTCAAATGCTCTATCACTGATTTTGAAAAATTTTTCTCTTCCTTCTTTTTCATTTCTTTGTAACAGCATATATTGAGTCTTTGTTTCCTTTACTGTTAAACCTGCTTTCTGAGCTGCTGTTTCTAATTCTATGTATGCTTTTGCTATATCCTTGCTTTGCTTTCCTATCAATGTTATGTCATCAGCATATGCAAGGTATTGGATGGGTTCTGTAAATATTGTTCCTGTTTTCATAGACTTTGTTTTTTCACTTCTGAGTTAGTGTGTTGTAGTTCCTCGCTTATCCAACTGTACGTTTCTTATGACTTTTTCTAGGGTTAAGTTGAAAAGTATGCACGAAAGGGAGTCTCCTTGTCTAAGTCCTTGGTTTACTTTAAATTCTCTTGAGCTTTCCCCTTGGATTTTCACTTTGAATTAGTTTTAGTAAATATCAGCACATTTATGATTTTATACTAAAAGTTTATAATTAACGCCATAGCTCAAAGCCATTACTGATCTATAATTCTGACTATTGGAATCCAAGCAAAAACAAATTGCCTGTAAATATGGTTCTATTGCTTTTAATTTAGCTAATATTATTTTAAATTAAATTATTTATCTGTATACAGAGACCAATGTAATTTTCTGTTTCTAACTAATTTTATTACAATGCATAATTAGTTAAATTTCATGTACTGGTACATAATTAATGACAAACACAAGTTAGATCCCTTCTAGTTCCAACACACTGAGCAAATCCCTATGACATGTCAACTAAATCAGCTTTATACAATCTTGAAGTTCCCTTAAGCCCCTAAGGGCTCATTGGGGCAGATGAAGTGTTTCAGTAACCTTGGCATATAAAGGGATTGTGTGGTTAGCACAATGCCAAGCCGCCTTTACTCCCCCAACTTAAAGACAGGTACCAATATAAAGCTAGGTGGACTTTGGGACTTTCACCTGAAAATCCAAAGGGTCTCAGTGAGATTCGAACCCAGGACCCTCTGGTCAACAGTCAAGCATTCTACACCACTCGACCACCCATCCCCATTTATACAATCTTGACTTACTTGAACTTCTTGCGAAGCAAAGGACCTCTGCAACCACTCTCTAGAGCACTCTGTTTTGGGGGGGCTTTTTTCAATTCCCTCCATGTCTGTTTGCAGCTTTTCATCTCCTGCTCGCAAGACCTTCTCTGAGTGGTCTTTGGGCGGTCGATTTTTCTCTGGCCTTGGGGGTTCCACTGCAGGCTTCTCTATACACTCTGCATGTTCAGATTTTGCACACTTCAGTCAAGGCATTAGTTTGTGTTCATAAGATGCCTAAGTAAAATAGAAAAAAAATTGTTCATTGATCAAATAAAGAGTATTTGTACCAATTTTATTTTTTTCTTAATGCATTGTAAAAATAATTATCTTTTTTCTCCATGTAGCAAAAAAAAGCTTTTTCTCAGCAATAAAATTATCATTTATTTATAATAATAAATACATTTTTCTAACAAAAAAGTTTAACTATTGATAAAAAAAATAATTTTCACAGCTTTTATTATTTATGCTTAGGTTTAAGTTAAGCCTTGCTTTAACACTTAGACTTAGTGCTCAGCCTTATGGTCCTTATTACTATTTACTAAATGACCTTATAAGTTATGATGACTGCATTATTAAATGTTGCAACAACAATTTAGCTAATTTAAACTACTATATCATAGCTTTTTTTTTATAAATATCATGACATTTAAGTTATAACCACATGAAACGACGTTCACGTTCTTAGCTTTGGCTTGGCCGAAAATACAGCCCTATACTGAGTCATAGTGTCATGGCGAACATGACGGATAAATAATTAAGCTAATTTAACTTGTATTAATGTCAGAACTTATCACTGTGGCATGTCACTTTAAAAAAAAAAACTATTATAATTATATTTTTGTTTGAATAATGGGCCATTTCGTGAAATTTCTTTTTTTTACAATCACACAGCAGAACGTTGCGTACACATTACAAACAAACTTGCCATGACCATGTTATGTTACACCATGCATTAATTTTGATATTTAGGAATTTTCAAGACAATTTTAGAAAACTATACCTTAATTTAGTTATTGTGTTTCTAGTTATAGAAAATAAAACGTATTCTTACCTAAAAAAGAGACCATTTTATGAAATAAACTGTTTAAAATGTTGCCTTCTCCTCTATACAATCACTCTTGTACACCGGAAGTCTCCCATGTGATTCTCGTCAAAATCACATGCCGGAAATGAGATTAAATGATATACAGCGCCATCTATTCTAACAAGCTCTATTGGGTTTACCGACAAGCCTATATATATAACTGTTGTAAAGAAATAACGATATTTCTCAATTAAGTTAAACTATTTGCTTTTTTTTCCAGGCACTGGATTGTAGTGAAAATGTATCATATCAGATTGTTTCATGATGCCCTTGCAGCCCCGTAGCGTGAAAATTCTACAACAGGGGCCAGGCATTCTACAGCAGGGGCCAGGCAATATAAGGGGGGGGGTAATACAATATAAGGCAGGTAATACATTTTACTAAGTAGAACAAATAAGCAGAGGGGGGCCAGATAAAACCCTGCCCCCCCTCCCGCACGCTACGGGCCTGTGCCATTGTCATTCTATTTTGGTTCTAAAATTGTAAAATAGGGCAACAATATATGTATATAAGAAATCTAATTCGCTTCGTGATACTAGAAAATTTTAATTCCTGGACTCGAAATATTTTAAATTATCATGTATTATCTTGCAAGATGTAGACCTACATATTTTGCCAAATCTGATTCTTTCTATTAAGGCTGATGCTACGTGCACATGAGGTTTGACCTAATTTTAGTTTATAAATAGACGGAACTCTTCTTTGTAAAAAAGTATCTTTATTATTGTAGCTCTTTTAAACTGAAGATCTAGTAATTAGGGAAAACTCTTTTGTTTAGGAGATTTATTGTGCATAGCAGCAAAATAACGCTGCTAAGCATAGATATATGTCTATACTAAGTATATGCTATTAAGTCTCGATAGTAAATGACTTAGATGTATACTTGTTAACATCGGAAAAGCTTATTTTCTAGTCCAAGATTACTATGAATCGTTACAATTTATAGTTTATTTATATGAATATTGAAATGGGAAATCAAACAAAAACAGTTGAAAGTTGTGTGTGAAATTTCTTGTCAGTGATCAAGAGTACTCAAGAGTGTGTGCCACTAAGTGGACATGAATAATTACCATTGTCAATGTCTGCGAAAGGGTAGAAATATGAATGCTGTAATAAACAAAAATTTAATTAATAACGTATTGTAATGAAATGGCTTTTATATGATTAGCATAACAATTTTACTCCCTTCTTTTGTGATATCCACAAAATAGTTAAAAAGTTATAATTGAAAAATTCTTCAAAAAATTATACAACTCTCATAAATAAATTTCCCCTTCTTCAATACAGACTCTCCTTACTTTGGGCTGTACATCAACTACACATTTTTTGACTTTTTAGAAGCCACCGCCCCTCCCTAGTCATCAATATCAAACTTTCAGTAACATCCCCCTCTCCTTATTAAAATTAAGTCAATCTCTTTAGCCCCAAACCCCCCACCCAAAAAAAAGGTATAAGCAAAATCTTTTGTTGTAATAGAAATAAACCAGTGTAAGAAATAATTGCAAACTATGCCTATGCTATTATTAATCAACAACTTTAATAAAGTATAGCTACTTTAGATTAATGTAATCATTTTTATTCAATTAAATGTATTAAACTACACATGATCTCTACACACAATTTATAAAAAAATATTTTTTTCATTCTGGAAAAATGATACAAATCAGCCTTTAATATGTGGAGATTTTTTATTTATGATTGATATATGTAAATGATAGCAGTAAAAGTAAAATTTTATATCATCCAAAGACAATCATAGTTATTACTATATTACATATATATGAAGAAATTATAAATACACAAAGTAAAGCTACTAAATATATAATAGCATACATACATTTAAATAAGTGTTAAATAAAAGAGATTTTATGCATATGATTATATCAAAACAGTACAGCTTGTATGGTGGTAGCCTAAATAGATGTCTTTATACAGCAATTTTTTAATTAATTTTTGAGACGATAAAAACTAAAGAAATAAAGGATTTGCATATAATGTCTAGATATGGATGCTAATACCAACCGGAAATGATATATCATCATAGAATAAGTAGACCAAGCCCAGAGCCCTTTCTAGCTCTGGTGTTATGTACAAGTTGCATTTTTTTGCTCCCAATCTAAAAAGTGCTAAAACATTTAACAACTCCTAGTTTGCTGCACAACCAACAGTACCCTTCCTATGCTACTGTGCCAAGGCCTATATCAATACAATAGTAACAGCTAAAACATGTAGAGTTTAACAATACATAATTTAATTTGTAAAATATGGATGTATAGTATTTTCAACACATATTCATAAACCCTTTTAAAAGTAAGTCACTTAGCAACATAGCAAATTTTGAAAACATTAGTAAATCCATATTAAGAAAAATAAAGTGTATGTTAATTCATCACTTGATAAAAAGTTTTGAAGTATTTAATTATTACATTTCAATATAACTTTGCAAAATTAATGAAGCAAACAATCTACCCATTGAAACTCACAGACCATGATTTTAAAAAATGTAAAAAAAAAAAAAAAAAGTAAAGTTCAATAATAAAAAAAAAACTGCAATTATGTATTCCAACAGTTAACACAAAACCAATTCTTAGCTTTCATTTTAGAATTATAACTTGCACAATGATAATGAAAACTCTCACAACATCCATCACAGCTTACTATATTCACCAAACTACCACACAACTCTCCTCTACATTCATAACATGCATACTGATGGGTCTCTTTTTTCTCATGCACTCTTCTTTTTAACTCCTGCCATGCATCAATTAGAAAAAAACTCTCCAGACAACTAAAATCATTATTGAGTAAACACTGCCCTAATAATTTAATGCTTTTTATATGCTGAACTTCATAAGGGGGAGGATCTTTAGCAGAAACAGAGGCAACAAGAAACATTTCTAGTTGTTTTTTAGGACTCCTGAAGTCAAAGGTGAGAGGGCATTTAACTTGTCTCTTTCCCCTTACAGTAAAATTTTGTTTATTTTTTGGTCTTCCTTTCACTTTTACATTTTTTAAATTTACAGTGTGAAAGGAAAATTCTACAGCAGGGGAAGAAATTGGTGACTCTAGCGGTGCAACATTGTTATGTACTTCATTAGATAAGGAAGAAGAAGAGATTACAGTATCATCTGACCTAACTATTAAAGGAACTACATGTGTTGATTGCAGTTGAACTGTAGTTTCATTAAAAGTTTCAGAAGCTACTGCGTCTCTTTCTTCAGATAAAACACATTGATGACTAATAGATGCACCGCCATTAAGTGTATCTTGATCTGCATCATCTACCCTCTGCCAAAGATTAAACAGTGTCTCCAGTTCCTCATATTTCTGCTTAAAATCCTCTGTACCTAGCAGAGATAAATATGAAGAAATTTTCTTAGTCAAAACATTTGCCACCAAATACTTATTTTCTGCTGAGCAAATCTTTCTGTTAGGTATTATGGTGCTAGTGAGAGCAGGACGCCTAGAGAAAGACTCATTATCAACAGATTTTTGAATCTGTGACTAGGTGCTAATGTTTCATACAGAGATTTGTCATGGCTATTTCTTAGGAAAAACATGTGTCTGCATGGTAAGCTAAAGTTTCTATAAAATGAACACTCACAGTCATTATAGAATACTTTAAATGCAGAACCTTTATTGCTTTCTAAAATAAATGCATTCTCTATACTTGATTGAATTGAGTAATCATTTTTCTTACTTGTCAAGTACTGTTCAACAACATGTCGTGCAGCAAAAGGGGTCAGATCGCTGTTTATCAAGTCAATAACAGGATCCACCATATGCACATTATAATGTCTACTGTTTGAATTAATGATGGAAGATAGAGACCTAGTACTGAATAGCTGGCCATCATACTTAACAAGACTGATAATAGAATTGTATAGTGGCATTTGATGATGTAGTTGTTTCTTAATTTTTGAATGATATGATTCACAGTGGTTTGTTGTGGTTATATGTAATTGAAAAATGTCCTGGTGTAAATGGCTAGCCCACAGCTCAGGTTTATTCCACCAGTTATTTTCAAAGTAGGCAATAACATCTTGAGGGGCTATTGACTTTATTTGATCTTTTAAAGCATCAAATTTTTTAATGCACTCTGTGTCTTTCATGGTGAAAAATAATTCTGCAATTGTTTCAGCCATCTTGGGCAATAAAGATCTTTTAGACAGCCCTTTCTCAATCGCTGTTTTTACATGAAAGGCACAGAGTAAAACATGAGCATTATCAAAAACAGTATTTAATGAAGCTATTTCTGAAAAATCTTTATCAACAAAGAAACAAGTAGTTTGTTGACTATCATAAGAATTTTTCAAAAGCTGTAGGCATTTACATAGTGTATCCTGGGTTTCACAACTAATGAAAGAATGAAACACAGGATGACCTTTGCCTTCATTATCTACACACATCACTGTTAATAATGGTAAAAGATATTTGTTTGTCTTGTAAGTAATATCCATGATTAAAACCTCTGGATATTTATTTAATAACCATACCATATTTTTTGTTTGGAAACTTAAATAAACAAAATTATTAGCACCATCTTTCCCATAGTCAGCCCTGCCATCATCAGCATTCAGCTGTTTCAGAAAGCTGTTTATGCATTCCTGGTCTGTTTTTTCAAGAGTAGACTCTTTAAAACTATATTTTAAGTTGTAAATATCCTTAGGCAAAACTTGTATCCCTTGACTTTCTTTAACAATTTCTCTAAAATCTGTAACGCTGATAGATGAGCACTTGGCTAAAGTTGCTACCACTTCATTTACTTCAATACGCCTTTTCTCAGGTAGCACTGATACAGCCTAAAGATGAAAACATTGAAAATTTAAAAACTACAGTTTTGTTCAAAATGTTATTTAACAATAATAGTCAATTGTGACTCACACAAATTATAAGTCCCATTTGACTATTCTTTGTGATTTAATCACTTATATTAGCATAATTTTCTTTCCCCTTTTTTCACTCCATCCTGTTCTCTTGACTTTGGTAAGGCTCATAATACTTGTATTTATGAAAAACCAGAAAAGCAAATGATAAAACCATAGTGTATATCATTATCTTATTTCTATTCACCACTGTTTTATTAAGTAACTACATAAAAACAAAGTGGTTTTTTTTTCATTCAAAGGACAAACATGTTTTACTCACCTCAATAGATGGTATGTGATTGTTATGTTGCAGACAGCTGTCTGTTACAATGATCTTCCAAACCCCAGCAATTTTTTTGCTGGCTAATTTTATGAAAGCTTGGCACCCCAACTTGGCAGATCTATATATATAATTTTTAAAAGTCATTGAAACAAATATAACAAACTAAAAAAAAAAACAACTTAGAATCATTGCGAAAAATTGAATCTAAAGTAAATTTAGATATTTTTTTTTAATGTTTGTATTCAACTTGCCTCTGATTTGGTCTTTCGCCTGTAGACCTACTTTTTCTGATCTTACCATGCTTGCATTCTAAATCCACCTTTGAAAACATAATTCTATCTCTTGTTTCCTCATGCACATTTATATTTTTAAACTATGAAAAAAAAAAATAACAGGCTTAATTAGTACAGCAGAAAAAAAAAAGAGAATTCATTAAATCGAAAGTCTGTTGTTTTTACTTCCCTTGTTATTATATTGCTGTAAGATTGATATGTAATAAATACGGTAAATACCATGGATATCACTATCGAGTTTCTTACCATCAATAAATTGACATACTGGGTATGTTAGAAGAGATTAACAAAAAGGAAATTAATAGTAACTGTATGGTTCTTACTCAACACATCTTAACACTGTCAGATTAAGTATGTTAATAATTACCTAATTTTGAATCTTTTCGAGCTTAACTCGCGCCTGGGCACAAAACCTTTTTAGTGCCCCAACCCCCCCAATTTGAAAACCGTATAATGTTATATGTAAAATATACTATTGGCGCCCCTTTGTGAGTAGCGCCCAAGTCACGATGCCTCCCTCACTACGCCACTGTCTTGAATATATACAAATACATTTAGCCTTTTTTAAATTGCGAAAACAGAAACTTGTAAGTCCCAAGTTGCAAAATTTTGAGAACTACTGACACAAAGCGCAATAGAGCTTCAGTTTTCATACTAATTAAAATACATGTAAGAAACGTACCTTTATGCTCCGTACTTTGACAAAAAGCGTATTTGTGGCCTTTTGAAAATTTTCAAGGGCCAGTAGTGCTTCGTTATAAGAATCAAAAGTGGTTTCTTTAGTGAAAGAAGTGTCCATCTGTGCTTCCATTGTTTAACAATTAGTGTTAGCTACTGCAAGGCAATTAAGATAATTAAGAGTAGGTACTGCTCGACCGCACACCAAAGATACTGGGATTGACCTCTGGGTGACCATACCTTTTATATGTTTCATGGTGTGTCACGATTGCGTAATTATTTAACGAAAAAAATTTTCATCGAGATGAAAGAGTTTAGCCGACCGGGGAAAGTAACATCTAGTCATTTTTCACGATCCGTAGGCTATCGTTTGTGGCGTTGATGTCACGGTCGGCGGATTTTTCACCTACGTATGTCATCTGGTCTTCCAGGTCATGTGGCTGCGCCGTCGGCATGGATCAAAAGTGAGAATGGAAACCGACTAATACTGTTATATTTGCTTACCCCAATCACGCACATACACACCCTGGGCCCAATCTCCATCAACAGTAATTATTGTGTCTCGTTACTTAATAATTTAGGCATATGCTTTTTTTTTTTTGTTGTCAAAGTGACTTTTGTTAATTGGTCTTGTTGAAGAAAGACGCATTGGTCATCTAATAATATATTTTATTGATGCTAAGTGTATTTATAATTCATATAGACATGTTATTAAAGCTAATACAAATTTTAACAATTATTATAGTCAACATGATTTACAGCAGTATCGCTGACAACCTACTCACCCACATAATGTTTATAAGGTGGCCTTTTTTTTTCAAGGGGTCCAATAGGGAGTACTCACCCTCACATAAAGCCTAAGGTCGGCATTGGTTATAATTTTCATTACAATATTATGCTTATCAACACTTAAATTCTACTATTCAAAAATAAAATGATCAGTGATAACCTCATGGGCGGGGGAGGGGGGTCGACATACTTGAGATTGAAGAATAACTTGCGGCTTAAATCCTAGGCCTATTAATCCCTTGTGCGAAATTTTGCTTCGTTCATACAGACAAGATACTGATCTTGCTTTGTTATGGTGAGTATATTTATTTCGATGGCATTGGCGTCAGTAAGGCTGGTGTCAGCTGGTGCGGAAAATTCAGAATGTAAACCCCCCCCCCCTTTGCACTAGACCTAATAGAATTTACTTTAAAATATTTTAGCAATAAAAACGATAGTATTACTGACTGTATTTCAGAAAGATGTATATCACTGACTGTATTTCAGAAAGATGTATATCACTGACTGTATTTCAGAAAGATGTATATCACTGACTGTATTTCAGAAAGATGTATATCACTGACTGTATTTCAGAAAGATGTATATTACTGACTGTATTTCAGAAAGATGTATATCACTGACTGTATTTCAGAAAGATGTATATCACTGACTGTATTTCAGAAAGATGTATATTACTTTCATTAAACTGAGTTTGTAAACTACGTCTCAATCATAGGATTCACTTCTGTCTTAGTGATAAATATCTGTGAGAGCACACAAACAACTGCATATACTTCTATTTGTGAACCCACATCCCAGTTGTGTCCATTTTAAAACATTCCTCTTTTGTTCCATTCTAAATTTACTCATCACCACTCCCTTCAAACATTTATGTCCATTCCTATTATCAACCATTTTCATCACCACTCCCTTCAAACAGTTATGTCCATTCCTATTATCAACCATTTTCACCACCACTCCCCAGGGGCCGATCCAAGGGGGGGCCTAAGGGGCACGTGCCCCCCCTAAGAGAAGTGTTGGCATAAGGGGCACGTGCCCCCAAAAATTGCTGAAAGGTACGTGACCATAATTTCCATACACATTTGAGACGTATTTATTTTTGTTCAACTTAAAATTTGTTGAAATTCGTATATATGTAAATGTTATTCACTGACAGGTGTAATTCCCAACTTAAATTTAGAATAAAAACTGCAAAAACATGGTCGGTGTTAACATATTATTCGCTGCAAAATTTGTACCTAATTCATTATTAAGTAAATTTAAGTGATGAAGTGATTCTAAGCCATGTGTTGTTTTATTTTTTATACGATGTTTTACGATTACAGAAAATGAATGATAAAACCAAGCGAAAGATGTCAGGTCCTGAACGAGTGAAAGAGGAAAAGAAGCAGAAGTTGGTGGATAGTTTCGGATCTATGAAAACAATCAGTGCTTACTTTCTCAGTCAAAACAAACTCCACTACCTACATCATCAGTCCAAGATCAGTCAACTCCGTCTACATCTACAGTGCACGATATACCGCCTACATCCACATCTGCAATCCATGATCAGTCGCCCACAACTACGTCTGCAGTGCATGATATACTTCCTCCATCCGTATCTACAGTCCATGATTCGCTGCCTCTATCTAAGACTACAGTGCACGATATACCTCTAAATTCATCAAGTGTCACTAACTCATTTGAAAATAAAATGCTTCAAGAGTTTATCAAACCATATGACATTGGGCTACTATATAAAAAAATTAGACAGTTTTCAGCTTCCAATAGATATGACATTATCCGGAATGTAGCGAAGCCAGATGTTAATCATTGCTTTCCACAAACACAAGAAGGTAAAAAGAAACGCTCATTTCAGTACAAATGGTTGGTAGCTAATCAGTGGCTAGTTTACAGTCAAGCTTTAAACGGCGGTTTATGTTTACCATGCATTATTTTTGCTAAAACGAGTCATAGATCAACAGGTGTATTTGTAAGCACACCATTGACAAAATTTAAAGATGGACCACAAGATATATATAAGCATACTGAAACGGAATACCATAAAAATTCAATGAAAGATTTGGCATCATTTATTGAGATAATGGAGCAGAGACAAGCTAATGTCATCCAGCAGACTTGCAGTAGCATCCAATTACGTATACAACAAAATCGTCGAAAGCTGATGTCAATTCTACAAACAGTCATACTCTGTGGTAGGCAAAATATACCACTTCAAGGACACAATGAGACAGACACTAATTCTAATAACAACCGTGGAAACTTCCAAGCCCTTCTGGATTTCCGTATTTGTGCTGGTGATAATATTCTAGAAGAACATTTCAAAACTGCTCCAAAAACTGCAACATATAGGTCAAAAACCATTCAGAATCAACTGATTAATGGGTGCGGAGACAATATTAGGTGTACAGTGGTAGAACAAATAAAAGAGGCTGTTTACTTCAGCATTATGGCTGATGAGGTGACTGATGCATCTAACATGGAACAGTTAGCGCTTGCAGTTCGATTTTATGATGGTGTACAGATTTGTGAAAGATTTGTAGATTTTATAAGATGTGATAGTGTAACAGGAGAATCAATTGCCAAACTTTTGATTGGTAAACTGCAAGAATACGGTTTGGATTTGTCTAAGCTGCGTGGTCAAGGCTTCGATGGGGCTGGCAACATGGCTGGTAAAATCAAAGGAGCTGCAGCTATAATCAGTCAGCAGTATCCTAATGCTGTTTACTTCCATTGCAATTCTCACGTTCTCAATCTTGCTGTAGTCCAAGCCTGCTCATTACAACCAATTAGGAACATGATGGGTACTTTGCTTGAGGTCTGTATATTTTTTAAGTATTCACCTAAGCGTCATTTGCAATTGCAGCATAATATTCAGCATCTATGTCCTGAGTCCAGAAAGCAAAAACTTGTTGATCTATGCAAGACTAGGTGGGTAGCCAGGCATGATGCATTGGAAGTGTTTGGAGAACTTTATACAGCAGTTGTGCAAACTTTAAATGATATAGCTGACGGTGATTCCTGGAATCAAGAATCAGTAGCAAAGGCACGCGGTCTTCTTTTGGGGGTGACACAGTTTGATTTCATAATTTCTTACGTTACGTGCTGCAATGGTCTCCGTTTTATTCATTCACTCAGTGTGAGTTTACAAGGTCGATCAATTGACATTTGCTCTGCCATGATAGAAGTGTCAAATGTAATTAGCAGCATTGAAAGATGCCGGAAGGAAATTGATGATGTTAGTTTAGAATGGTATACGTATCCAAGTCAGTCGATGCACCAGAGCCAAGTGTACCACGATTAGGTAAACGGCAGATAAATAGAGCAAATACACCAAGTGATTCACCAGAACAATATTTTCGTCGTACTGTCATAATACCTTTCATTGATCATTTACTTTCAGAGTTAAAAACAAGATTTTCACCCTTGCAACAACGTGCTGTTCAAGGGATTGCTCTCGTTCCTTCTATCTTCTTGTTTAATCCACAAACTAAGAAGAAAGAAGCTAAAGCTTATGGCGAATTAATTGTAATGGATCTTCCATCACCACACACATTGTGTACAGAATTGGAATGTTGGCAGAGTAAATGGGAATCAAGCTCATCAGATGTTCCATCTTCCCTAGTGACAACACTTCAACAAACTTCTGCAACCTTTTATCCTAATATTCACACCATGCTACGTGTGTCAGCAACAATTCCGGTGACGTCATGTGAGTGCGAACGATCATTCAGTCGTCTTCGCCAGTTAAAGACATACTTACGTTCAACAATGGGAGATGAACGACTTTCTTCATTGGCCCTCATGTGCATAAACCGTGACATAGACATTGATACAGAAAAGGTGTTAGACAAATTTGCACGTGATCAAACTCGCAGAATGGAACTTATTGATATTCTTTCCGATTAACATATCATATTCTCTTTTATGTGGGCAACACTAGGATTTAGATATTAAGTGGCACTCTATGTTGTGTGTTAAGGCGCATCCACATAAGGGCGATATCGCCAGCAAACTTGCCTGTCCATACTTGCGCAACCTCTATACAAACCTATGCAATTAAATCTCCCGCAATATTACAAGCGATTGCTTACAATCTGCAATCGACGTCCACACCTGCGCAATCGGTTGCCCGCCATCAAATTGCGCGCGATATCCCTTATATGTGGACTCGCCTTTTACACTTGTAATTCAATATGAACTGTATTTTTTATAACAGGATTGGTATCTGTTACCTGAATTCAATGCCAAAAACGTTTTATATTTTCTTTCCCTATATATATATATATATATATATATATATATATATATATATATATATATATATATATATATATCAAGAAATTACCGACACATTTTATTTGTGCCCCCCCTAGACAAAATTTCTGGATCGGCCCCTGCTCCCTTCAAACATTTATGTCCATTCCTATTATCAACCATTTTCATCACCACTCCCTTCAAACAGTTATGTCCATTCCTATTATCAACCATTTTCACCACCACTCCCTTCAAACATTTATGTCCATTCCTATTATCAACCATTTTCACCACCACTCTTGAGTTAACTTAGTTGCGCTCTTCTTTACAGAGGTTGTACAAGGGTCCTGCCATGAGATTATCTTTTTTGTAGGTTAGAAGGGCTGGTGGAGGTTTAGGTATTGGATGAACATACATTTAGTCAAATTGTGAAATAAACCCTTTCTGTTAACCGCGTGGTCACGCCTTCTAGCGTATATTAGGCACGGGTCGGACTGATGAGGGAATTCACTGGAAAGTCACAGTGTTTCCAGATATCATGTGTTTCCCAGATATTCCCGTGTTTACCAGATTTCTCTTCTTATTTTGTGGAGTTTCTTACTTTTTTGCTATTAAAATTCTAGCTAATTAAAAATGGTTTTTGTCGCTAGTTTTGTTTTTACCTCATGTAAGGGAAATCTGTCATGGGTGGCACTTTTTCTTCAGCCAGAGGTCATATCTGTCTAGCTATTGAACGACCTCATGTGACACTGCCTTGCTGCAATTCATTGTAATAAAAATGGGCTCTGAACGTGACATTACTCTCCATGCCAACACCAGGCCCGTAACGTGCGGGGGGCCGGCCCCCCTATGCTTATTTGTTCTACTTAGTAAAATGTATTACCTGCCCGCCCCTGCTATCGCCTGGCCCCTGCTGTAGAATGCCTGACCCCTGCTGTAGAATTTTCACGCTACGGGGCTGGCCAACATCAGCCTTCTCTTTTTCAAATATGACTTTGTCCAATGTTTATATTACTTCTGATTACTTACTGACAGCTTTTTGGTATCACTAGCTATCAGACCTGAGTACGTTTGCATTGGAGCGGGGGAGGGGGGGTGGGCAGGGCTCTGGAGAGGAGTAAAATGTGCCGGTGCAAGATTTTTTTGGGGCCTCTCTTTTCAATATAAAGCAAAAAATAGTTTTGGCAGCCGAGCTTTCACAGTTTATTAGTTTAGAACGTGTATGTAAAGAAGTTGAAACTTTAATAATTAAAATTATTACATATTATATTAAGTAAAACTTGAAAAAGGTTTACATTGTTTTTATTTTAAATGATAAATGCAGCTGTTCAATTACTAGAATATATCATAAACAAATATACCCAAATTAAACCAAAAAAAAAATATACAGAAAAGGATAAAATAAAAAAAATACATAAACAAATATTATTAAAACTACGAATTACAGTGTCAAAGTCTATATTCTTTGCAATTTCAAACTCAATACTGAGCCTAGCTAGGTTGTTAAGGCGATCCTGACCCATGGTAGACCTGAGATAATTTTTGATGAGTTCAAGTTTGCTGAAACTTCTTTCTGCAGATGCTACTGTGACTGGTGTTGTAAGGAATATTCTCAAACTGACTGTCAAGTTGGGAAATAGGCTTTTTTAATTTGTACTCGCATAAAGCATTTAGCTATTCCAATGCGCCTGTTTTCCACCAAAATTGGCATTGTGAACCATTGTTATGTGATTCATTTCCTGTTTAAGGTCTTCAGAGATTATGTCATTAAAATATGTCTCCGCTAGTCTAGCTGCTTTGCAATTAATTCCTTTTCTGAAAGTTTTTGATAATTCTAAAGAAAACTGAAGTTATCAGAAATCAGTTCTGATGCACTCAAACGAACTGTAAGCCCTCCAATAACATTATGCAAAATTACATAAAATATATGCTTTCGAAAGTGTGCTTCCTCAATCTGATTTATTCATTTTATCTAAATTTTCATCAGGGGCGCCCTCATCGTGGAAACGTGTTTTTTTCCTGGCATAGTTCCTAAACAATTTTATTTCTATCTGAAGACTGAATGCAACAAGTTTAAATTCAGTCCATATTACTTTCCAACTCTCTCGCAATGCCTGTAGTTGTGAAAGCAAGCTTTCTATGTTTGCAACTTCTGCATCTAACGTTGCACCACTAGCTTGAATAGTTTTGTTACAAAAATCAATGGGAACGTAATATTCTATACCATATGACTGAGTGACATTATGATGCAGGTGAAAGAACTGACATAACATAGAGCTCCAGTGATTTTGTTCCTAATTTTTGCAGTGATATTGAGTTCTAGCAGGTTTTCTAAGGCCAACTTAACCCCTGGAAAATGAGCTACAAACGGTTGTACGCTTTCAACTCGATCTGACCATCTGGTACCAGATATGCCATGAAAATGATGAAGTGAATGATGGAAAATATAAATTTAAAAAAAAATGAATTTTTTAAATTTTCAATATATTGACTTTAATTTATATCTACTGCTCATGATGTGCCCCCTAAAATGTCATGGGCCCCGGTGCGGCGCACCGGCTGTACCCCTCTCTCGTAGGGCCTAGGGGGGCAGTTTTAACCATCGCCATATTAGTCAAGTTTTGCTTGGCTCGGTTGAGTATTAAGTGTGTTCCTTATAGGGGTGGCTAGTCCCCGACAGTTTTTAGCCCAGGATGCATAACAACGTCTACGTCATTCTCGTGTAAAAAGCTTTCAGACTTCTAAACTCTTGACACCATTACTAAACACACACACAATTCCATTCTGGAAAAATTATACAATACTGCCTTTAATACAAAAAGATTTGTATGTATGATTCATATGTTAATGGTAACAGTAAAAGTATAAGTTAATTTTTAGCATAAAATACATAAATATGTGTTGGTAAATAAATCAAACACTATGTTCAAACATTTTGTTTAATAGGAGTTGATACTAAAATTATGATATCTATAGTAATACAAAAGCAATAAAGGTAATAGAAGATATAGAACAGCAGATACATCTACAGAGGTATCTATATTTAAGTCAAATACTTCATGTTCATACAAAAAAAAAATGTTGTAATAACCATACTTACTGATGCACAACAAATTGGAAGGTAATACAACTACATACATTAATAAAATTGAAATTTTAACACAACAATATTTAGTAGCATAAGTACATTTATTTAGATGTTTATACAAAAATGAGATTTTGGCCTATAATTGTACAGAAATAGTACACTTACTCAGGGTTGTTAACAATACTAAAAAAAAGTATTGGCAATACCAATGCCAATACAATTTTAAAACCAGTATTGCAATACCAATACCAATACAATTTTAAAACCAGTATTGCAATAACAATACCAATATTAATTTATTATTACCAATACCAATATTTGGGTCATTCAACGAATGAAATGCAAATACGTAATTCATTGCTCTATATCACTTACATCGATAAACGATAACAACATTTTTGGCTGATTTAGATGATGTATTTTAACCAAACTTTGTTCAATAGTTAACACGTGCTTCATCAGTTTCCCCCAATGCATCCAAAAGTCTTTGACAACATAATAAACTACTATTAAATAAGTCGGCATACAAAAGCAACAAGATTTTTAATATGTATGATGTACACATATTGTGAATGAATGAATGAATGAATGGATGGATGGATGGACGAATGAAGCAAATGACTGTCATAGAAAAGCAAATGATACATAAACAGTTCAACATCACACTATAGTTAAAGCAGTCAGACCGAGTCAGTGGATTGCATTACATCTGGAAAACTAACGATGAATTCCAGTAGAGTTCACATGGTAACGCCACCTAACTGGCAGTTACCACTTAGCCAGGCGAAGAAAAGTAACCATTTCAAAATGCGCAGTGCTCAGTCGTGAACGAAGAGGGGAAAATACTCGTCCTCCTAATGAAAACAGCCTTTCAACAGCAGCGCTTGAAGGAAGTCCTGTATTCAGGTCTATGTATATTTTACGGATATGTGGATATGCATCCAATGATGCAATACTGTCTGAAGTGTCTGCCAAGTAATTATTAGTTTCTTGATTCACATCAGGTAAATCATTCACACGATGTCGTCTGGCTGACAATACAGCGAAGAAGTCTGACTGATTATCTGTACCATCAGCAGCCGACGCTGCTTTCTGATCAATCGTAGCAACCAATAGTGATTGTGAAACGCGTCTCTTCAGTACTTCAATAAGATGCGAACGCTGCAAATCATCATCCATCCAGTCCAACTTGAATTTGGGATGTACAACGGATGCCAGCTGAGCATCAATGCTGTCAAACATGTTTGAAAATCTTCTATCGATGGCATTCAAAATACATGAAACTAATGGAGAACAAACTACGAGCCGATCATTCTTTCCATGATCAAGAAACACTTTTAACTGAGCCTTCATCACGACAAGTGTTGGTAGAAGGAAACCAAGTCCAATGTCTTTTTTAGTTTCACCTTGCAAAATATCAAGTCCACAGCAAACAGGCTTCATAACAGCAACATACTCTTTAACAAATGTTTTCTGTACAGGCTGTAGTCTTTTGATATCAAGCTCATCACAAAGTTTGTCAAACTTAACTTCCATGTCACTTACACAGAGAATGTTGTAAACTCTGGTGACAGCATCATACATTGAATTCCACCGGGTTTCACCAGGTGTTACCAAAAGCATCTGCCATGGTTTAATGTCTCTGAAACAAATAAAACGTTACATAGTATAATTATAGTTGGCAGACACATGACACATGCATGGGTAGTGGAATGGTGACATGAGTCACATGACCCAGCAAAGGCCAGCATTATATCTTGTCTAAAGTATAAATTTATATTAATTTGTTAATTAACCTTTTCCCGGCAAAATTATCTTTTTTTTATTCTAATGTTTTATTTTTATTGAAAGCATTATTATAAGACATGTTAAAGTGAAAAAAGTCTTTTTTAGTTTCACCTTGCAAAATATCAAGTCCACAGCAAACAGGCTTCATAACAGCAACATACTCTTTAACAAATGTTTTCTGTACAGGCTGTAGTCTTTTGATATCAAGCTCATCACAAAGTTTGTCAAACTTAACTTCCATGTCACTTACACAGAGAATGTTGTAAACTCTGGTGACAGCATCATACATTGAATTCCACCGGGTTTCACCAGGTGTTACCAAAAGCATACCAAGTGAATCCTTGATCTTTTCAGAAGCTACAACTGATCGGTTTTG
This sequence comes from Bulinus truncatus, assembly GCA_021962125.1. Taxonomy (NCBI): domain Eukaryota; kingdom Metazoa; phylum Mollusca; class Gastropoda; family Planorbidae; genus Bulinus; species Bulinus truncatus. Next base: position 6,776,608 of record JAGDYQ010000030.1, on the reverse strand, counting down.
TTTATTCCAGAGTGCTGTCAACTTTGAAAATGTCTGAACTGATGTTCTCTTATAAAGTGGATCCGCAATTTTGGCACAGTCACTTGTTGCTACAAGGCTGAGCAAATGACAGGCACACTTCCAATGTGCCGGAAGGTGATACAGGATCTGATCATCATCTACACTGCTTGTTGGATTCAAGGTCTCATCAATCTCCTGATACTGAATATCTGAATCGTCAGAACTGTCCTCACCATTATGATCCATTTCCACGCTGCTATCTTCAGACTCATCAACTGAAAAGAGACGGAATGCTTTTATGAAGTTTGACCCACTGTCAGTGACAGTGAAACATATCTTTTTTTGCAACTCATACTCTTCAAAGATCTCCTCCAGGGTCTTTGCTATTAAATCGTAAGTATGTTTGCCCTTTAGTTGACGAACAGCAAGGCAGGCAGCCTTTCGTGACAGGGTATGATTATCTAATCAATGCACGGTTATTCCCAAAAAGCTGCGCCTCCGAGACGTCCAGCAGTCTGCTGTAGTGCAAACACGATTCACCGTACATAGTGTTTCTTTAAGTTCTCGTTTCTTTAACTTGAAACGTTCTTCCAACTGCATTGTTACGGTTTGTCGACATGCTGGATACAGTCGGCCTTGTGTGATTTGGTGGATGAGACGACGGAAAGAGTCAGTGTTGACATGATGCACAGATAGAACACTGTCCACTATGTAATCTACAACAAAACTATCAAGCTTTTGTTGAGTCAGCACTGAACAGGATTCTAGCTTTGTCTGTTTCATTTGAGATCCTGAGTTATTTTCATGTAATTGTTCACTGTGACGTTTCGTACCACACTTCTCCTGCCACAGTTCATCACAAAGTTTGCTGAATTTGGTAAGACATGACGGGTGCACAGCTGCAATGTGTTTCTTAAGATTCTGACGAGATGTGTTCACACATGATATTGACTTTTGTTGGCCACCAAATGAACATTTCTCACAACGATACAGCGAATCGCCTGCCTTTTCAGCTGGACCAATGTACTGGAAGTATTCTTTTGGCACAGATAAACTACTGCTACACTGGACACTTGTTGAGGCAATGATATAGTCTGTAAAGTTGCGGAAGTGTCGTGATCTGCCATGGTTTAATGTCTCTGAAACAAATAAAACGTTACATAGTATAATTATAGTTGGCAGACACATGACACATGCATGGGTAGTGGAATGGTGACATGAGTCACATGACCCAGCAAAGGCCAGCATTATATCTTGTCTAAAGTATAAATTTATATTAATTTGTTAATTAACCTTTTCCCGGCAAAATTATCTTCTTTTTATTCTAATGTTTTATTTTTATTGAAAGCATTATTATAAGACATGTTAAAGTGAAAAAAGTTGAAAAATGTGAAAAATTTTTGCATTCGAGGCAGGCCCGTAGCCAGAGAGGGGCTAGGGGGGCTGAGCCCCCCCCCCCCGTGCATGACCTGAGCCCCCCCGTGCAGGATTTTAGTTTTTTTGACACAATTTTAATAATAACGGCTATAAAACATCAATCATTTTGTTTAATAAATCAATAATAATACAAACTTAAAAGTTTATATTTTGGAAATCATTCAGGCTATTTTACTTACATATATAGCTTATCTAATTTTTGGGCATAAAAGATTGAATCTTATTGAAGTTCACTTCTGGGTATTTTGGGCAGCATTGGCATTTGGGGCTTCAACAGCCGTGTGTGAGAGCAATTTCTCAACCCTCACACGAATGCTCACCCCATACCGCAGATCAATGTTACAAAAGCGTCTAAGCAATCTTTTCCTGCTTGCATTTGAAAAAGATTTAACAGACAATCTGAATGCTGAAGCATTTTTAGGTAAATTCAGTGCTAAACCCAGGCCCGTAGCCAGGTCAAAGTAAGCAGGGAGGCATCAATACCCAGCAATGGGGCACCTTTACTTTTTCTTTATTTTTTTCTCTTTTTCTTCTTTTTTAAGTGGGGGGGGGCACTCCACACCTAGCGGGGCGGGGGGGGGGCACGGCCCCCAGTGCCCCCCTTGGCTACGGGGCTGGCTAAACCACGAAGTTTGCAAATTTGAAATGTATAATAATATAAGTTCGCAACAAGTGCCGTCGAGTGGGGGGGCAGGGGGGCCAATGCCCAGGGGCCCGGCGAGTTTTAGGGACTGAGCTGGCCAATCAACTTTTTAAAATATTAATATCAGCCCAGGGGCCCGAAATTTCTGTCGATGGGCCTGTTCGCAACCTTGTAATAGTTTTATATATTGATATCTTCTGAGGACAACTAGCAACTTAAATAAGTTAATAAAATAACATTAGCTTCTGACTTCATTTTTATACATTTGTATAATAAAATAATAAAGTACAAACTTCGTGATTTCTGAGTGATGTTATTTAATTTGCAAATTTACTTTTTAGCAGAATTAATTTTATTTTAAATTGAATGTTTGCGACTGTTTTTGTTGATAGATCTGTTCTTTGTTTTCAATATTTTATAAGAAATATCAAACAAATAGCTAAGCTTTATTCATGCATCTTTGTCGTTCTTCCCGGGTTGTACGTTAAACAAACAGTATAATAATATAAATCAGGTATCTATTATGTAACAATTGTGTAGCAGGACTATTGGTCAATATATTTATAACAGGAATCAGAAATTGCTCAGCCTCAATAAATTTTTATCGTTAAAACTCTTTACTATTTAAATTATTTTTAACAAAACTGCAACATGCCATGCATTATTAAAACGTAGTTAAAATTATATATTTCTAATTAATAGCTAAACAATCGGTACTAAAATGCACCATTCCAGATATGGAACTGCAAAAACTTTCTTGGGGAGGGGACTCACTGAGATCCCCTCCCCAAACCCCTCCTCTCCGTTCGCAAGCTTTCGGCGCTTCGCGCCTCCATTTTCGCCCCTCCCCCGAACATTTCTTCTACCCCACCAGGGGCGGATTTAGGGGGAGGGGCCGGGGGGGCCCGTGCCCCCCCCCCGTTATCGCATTAAATTATCGAATTATTTTTTGTTCTAAGACCAATTTTCAACAATGAAAACAATTTTGCCCCCCGTCAAAGTTGTCTAGATCCACCCCGATCATTTCTTCGGCACCCCCCCCCCGAAAAAAAATTTCTTCGCCCCCCCCCCAATCCAATATTCCTGGCTACGGGCCTGATTCGAGGCCTGTTCCATTTTATGAACACTGCCGGGAAACAGGTTAAAGCAACAAGAAAAATATAAAACTTACCCTGAGACTGTAGGCCTTAAGGTACTCCACGGGTCAAAATGTCGATTTTTCAATTATGATAGTTTCTTGTGGGAAAATATCTCAGGAATCGTTTGGTAAAGTCATAAATATACCTTTATATTATGTACGTGTTTTTTCTCGAGATGGGAAAAAAACACCATTTCAAACCGGCGATTCTAAAAAATGTACCGGTAGTACGGAATCGAGTCTGGTATAGTTGGAAAGCTCATCATCTTCGCTCGCTTTCTTCTGCAATCTTTCTTCTGCAATCACACATTGACCTATTTAAGTCTAATGACACAAGAGAGCCTTGAATGAACTGTATCACGCACAGTTCGCGTGATAATCATTGGTTCTCTTGTTGCTAGAAGCGGATTCCCCGTAATGGATTTAAAAATAAAATTGCAGTAACTATATTGATTGATAAGGCGGCGTATTTTACGCCGCGGAATGACTAGTTTATTATATTCAGCTTTATTCACAACCAATATTGCAGAGAACTTATTGAATATTGCTTTTAGTATTGGTTAAAAATCAATACCAATATCAAAAATAAGTATTGGCAATACCAATACCAATATCAAATTTCAAGAAGTATTGCAATATCGTACCAATACTTAAAAAAGTATTGGCAATACTACCAATACAATATTGCAATATTAACAACCCTGCACTTACTATAGTGTTATCAGAAGCTTTTAGGCATATATATATATATATATATATATATATATATATATATATATATATAAATTTTTAGTCAATGAAAGAAAAATATGATTTGCATATAAATTATAATGTAAAGAAAAATATGCTTATACAAACCTGAATTGATATATTATCATAGAATAAGGTAGGTCAGGCATATATCAGTACAATTAGCAGCTGAAACATGTAAACTTTAACAATATGTAATTTAATTGCATCAGCTAGGTCTAACTAAATATAGATGTATATATTATATCCAACAGCAGCACATTTATGTAAGATCTCCATCAAACAACCTGTTTGTTGCTTTAGATATGCAGTGTATGTGTGCTCTTGTAAATGCATTATTTAAATAATCCTATTCTACATATTAGAAAGCTTTTTATTCCTGTTAATTTCTCAATGTGCTATATTGTCTTGTAATATGATATTACAGTTGGTAGATTGGTATAGAATGCTTGAGAGTCCCAAGTTTGATACTTGGTGAGAACCAAAGGAATAGTTCCAGGTTCTGATGAAAGTTGGTTGAAAGTTCCTTATGTCCACCCAGCTTTAAATGGGTACCTGACTTTAAGTTAGGGAAGTAAAGGCGGGTGGGCGTTGTTCTAACCCCACAATCCAGTTATATGCAGGGGTTACTGAAACAGATGAATACTACACTTAATCTGCCCCTATGAGCCCTTACAAAATATTTCAAAATGTATTATATTAAAAAAAAAAATTGGAAGAACCATCCATAGTAAGTAACATCTTTTCCCTATTCAACTTGATATTAATACAACATTACATTTTTAAAATAAATTTGCTGAGACAAAAAAGAACACACATTATTAAAACATTGGACTTGCACACAAAAATTATAACACTAATAAAAAAAATTATATCTAACAATTTTAAGTGCCTAAATAACACATCTTTTGTAGATCATTGCTCAAATTGGTTATGGACCACCAGGCAATTGTTTGTCCATTCCTTCAATATCATACATTTTATTATTAGCCTGGGACTGGAGTCGAACCAGCGTAACCAAATAAGCAATGAAATTCAGATTAGTTTTATCCAATACCTTACATATGCTGCTGATATAACAGTGATAGGAAAGCAAAGCAAGGATATATATGGCAGGCCAGGGCATTAAATGGGCTGTAGAGCCAAAGGAAGAAGATTAAAAAAGTTTCATCAAAATTTTATGACTGCAGCCAAGTTGGGCACAATAGATTATCTCTTAAAATTGTAAAAAAAAAAAAAAAATACATGAGTAAGAAATATTGACCCGAACTTTCGTATTTATCTATGATTTGATCCCACATCCATATGGCCAGATAATTCAGAACATCTTTTCTTAAAAGCAGATGAACTGTTGCCCTTTTCCTGACTAAAATGGCTTTTTGCACCATGCTGTAGTTATAATAGGTTTTAACCACAAAATTTCACAGCAAGTTATTAAACAAAAAATGCCAACCTTAACCCCTAAAGCGCCACAAGCCATGATCAAGGCTTTACAAGTGCCACAAGCCACGATCGTGGCTTCGGTCGAAATTTTTCGTTTATCGTCGTTAATTTGCCGAAGGAATGTTTACATCCGGTAAGCTTATCCATTCCGGCCAGTAGTTATTTCATTGATTCGCCATTTTGTCGAATAGATTTTAATTTTTTTTAAAATGAGTGGTTGTGATTTTGATGGGATTTTTTTAATAGGCCGATATAGCTTTTATTGGATATAAATGATTTAATTTAATTCATTTTTGATGGATTCTTTTTGGGAAAGTTTGTATATTTAATTTGATCGTTTTTTAAATAGATAATAACAAGTGAACATTCGTCTGTTATATTTTTTTTAATTAATTTTACCGTCATTGAAATTTTTTTTTACGTGGGGCCCAGAAGTGGCACATTTTAATACCCACAAATATTTATATTACAAATAAAATAAAAATTCAAAACGCTTAAATAATAATAGCAATGTAAACAGTTATCATTTAGCTGTACAATCATACCAAACATAAATATGATAACTATTATATTGCTGGTTAAATTTATAAAAATATTAGGTGGGGGTAGTCAATGCTTATACGGGGCAATTTTATGACCATTTTAGATGCATTTTTGTTAATATTAGTTGGCGCTTTAGGGGTTAATGATACCAGTATTGTATATATTGGTCAGTTTATTTGTACATACACCTTTTTTAAAACAGTTATTCACATACCTGTCTATACTGATGTTCAATTAGAGCATTTTTCATATCCCTAGCCCAGGTAGGGTACACTGCATCATTTTTATTGAAAGATTTCAAATGATCAATATTAGTATTTAGACTGCCGAACATAACATATCTGCAAATGGAAAGAAAAATGATATTAAATTAACATCATTATATACACTATTGTGATTGCATACAATAGAATATGCTAGCATCATTGTCAAAATTTAGCCTTATTAAAAGAAAATGGTTTTGCATTTTAAGATTTTTTTTTACATTTATGTTGTCTAATGGTATATATTGTACATGCTACTATCTCTGTCTTGCCTGTAACACATTTTTTCTCTTACCAGTAAATCTAATGATGTTTGATAAAAACATTTTCCTGGGCGACCTGGTTGTATGTTGTATCCTGCTGAACCCACATGCTGAGGGCCCAACTTCTGTTGGGTCCAGACACATACCTTAGTTTTCAAAGGTTGACAGAATCTTCTATGATTAGTGTACAACCTTTTCATCACTGATGGCCACACTGAACATTAATTTCTAGTTAGGAAAGCAACCAGATTGATTTAAATCAGTATTAAGTAAATAATATATATGTAAATAATATATATTAATGAAGACATAAAGAATATACTTATATAATATATTTCACGCTCATTTACCTCTCATACAGAGAGTGGCCATAAAGCCACGGTTTGTGCACTCATAATCTAACATAAACGTCTCATCCTCTACTTTCAAGGACCGTATCATGATCAAATCATTAAGCAATTTTTTTTAAATAAATATCAATCAATACTGTGATTTTGGAATGTTTATAGAGGTAATTTATCAATAGTATTTATCAAAATATTAATTGTCAATATTACCAATGTCATTCATGTTATAATGTGATCCGCGACCATGCCGTCCATGCATATAATTATAATTCGTCATAATTATGGTATAATCATACGCTTTAAATACCGGTATATTTATAGAAATTTCAAAAGATTATGAATACAAACTTACCTTGATGGTTCACACTTAAATAACAAAGCTTTAGTAATATTTGATATTTTGAAATATTTACAATGAAATATTCTGTAATAACAACATGTTCGCGCCAACAAATGGCGTTGTTTCCTATACCCAAACAGGAAGTAAGGTTACTTGCACATCTAGGTTACTAGATCTTCAGTTTAAAAGAGCTACACTAATAAAGATACCCTTTTACAAAGAAGAGCTCTTTGTCTATTTATAAACTAAAATTAGGTCAAACTTCATGTGTATAGAGACACTCCGTTCTATTAAATTAGCAAAGACCCCCCCCCCCCCCAAAAAAAAACCGGATAACAAGATTTGGGTATTCTGACTTAAAGTTGGGGGAGTAACTATAAACACAATTCCTTCCAGTGGCGCAACTGGGGGAGGGGGGCATTTGCCCCCTCGGAAATAAAAAAAAAATAAAAGATTAGACCCAAATTTGTTTAAAATAAAATACAAATATATAAATAGTGTGATTTTTTAATACAAGTGATTTTTTTGCCCCCCCCCCCCCCTGAAAGTTTGGTCTAGTTGTGCCTCTGATGCCGAGGTTACTGGAAAAACCTGTAGCGTGCGGGGGGGGGGTCTTGTTTGCTCTACTTGGCAACATTTATTTCCTGGTTTGCTTGTTTTCGTTAAATAGTTCAATAACTTGGAAACTAAAACCGAAATAAAACAAAAGCATCAAAGTAGCAGCACCACTCATTATATAGACCAGTGACAGAATGGCCTTTAAAAGCGCATGACGAGCAGTAAAAAAAAAAGATGCCAGCCTAGGTGGCTTCTAATAGCTGTCGTAATTTACCAAGAGTATAGAATGACCCATGGTATTTATCTATAAAGTCAATACAAATATAAGTCATAAACGATAATTTAAAAAAACAAATAAAAAACAACACTTTATTATTGGTATATAAAAGGCCGTTGTAAAGAATGTTCGGTAACTAAAAGTTCAGTTAAGTTGTTTTTTTTTGTGTATAATAAAGATCGCTTTAGTTCTAAAGCTGTAGGATTCTCTATTGTCGTCACCAATGTTCCTTCTAAGGTGTGGTATGTAGTGAGCAAAAAATTTTGTCTCTGAGCGACATTTTGTTTGAGGCCAAAATTTGTGAGCGATTTAAGCGATGTCGTCCGTCGGAGTGAGCGAATGTAGTGTAGTATAAGCGGTGCACTGAATTCGTGTGAGCGATCGCTCACGCGCTCAGCTTAGAGGGAATATTGGTCGTCACTTCTACCAGACTTTTGGAATATTGATGATTTTTACATCACATGATAAGCGGGAAATTCCGATGAAATTCTATCGTGTCCAGCCACTGTCTCAACCAACGGGGTTTCCCCTACGCATGAGCTGTCCTTTATATCAGTAATTTTGAAGTCACGGCCCCCTTGGAACGCCAATCAATATGTTGCGGCCCCCTAGTTTTTTTTTTTGGTTTAGATTGCTTAAATTTATAATTTTAAACTCATATATGCAAACTTTTACTAGTCAATAAATGCTTGTTCTAATGTTAACAATGAAAGAGTGAAAGGATGCAACATATAAAATAAACTATATTTTATTTTAAACATATATTAATACTATTTACATACAATACATTAGGTTAATTATATTTTATGTGTTACATTTTTCGAAATTCCACGGCCCCCTCCTCCGGACAGTTCACGGCCCCCCTAGGGGGCAGTGAGAAGCACTGCTTTAGATGTACATGTAGGCCTTCAACCATGATGCACGTGCCATCAGTCAGCCATATTGTCAGGTTCACCGTCCTCTGATACTTGCCAATTAAGGTTGTTAATTTCATTCAGATTAATCTCAAGTGAATATCCGATGTCTTCACTTACCTGCTCATAATATTGAATTTAAAAAAATCCAAAATGAAATTATTAATAAATCATTCAAAACAGATTTCAAAATTATTCAAACAATAAAACGAAATGGCGACATTTGATGGATAAATCTACTAACATATTATTTAATGTAAGCCTAAGTACTCTTTATTTTACAATAATGTTATTCTTATACATTACCCCTTTTTTTTTAGATTGTTTGTAATGCATTAGGGTTCTATCAAATCAGTAGTAAACTAGCCCGCATCCTGTTTATGGTTAAATGTCGTTTCCCTTCCAGGCTAGTAGTACAGCAGTGTAGGCAAGACCTAATAAAATTATCGCGTCGTGTTTCTGTACCAAATATTACTAAAGGAGAAAATGCCCCCCCCCCCTCGAGGCAAATATAACTGTAGACAAGTGGGGAAAACCCTTATCCCATCCCTAGTAACGCGACTGTTATCAGTTGTACTGTGTTTATTTCTCGGTTGTAAATCATTCTAGCTATGCCATAAGGGGTTTTTTTTGCCATGTAGCGCGCCGGATCTGCGATCCGGCACCTCTGAAATGCAACCCGGCACCTCTTATAGTTTTCTTAATTTGGTAAAATGTTAAAAACTTCAGAGACCCACCACCTCTTATTGAAGAGACCCACCACCTCTTATTGAGCAAAAAAACCCCTGGCCATAACATTTTCAAAATAGAACGCTATAGGATATAAAAAAAATGGAGTGGAAGGGGGGATGGGAGCCAATGTTAAAGTTATTATTATTATTATTATTTTTTTTGCATTTTCATTGCCTGATTTACTTACCGTATATGACGAAGATGCGTAAGAGGCAGATGTGAACTCTTCCGCTGACCCGAGAACCCGTGCGAAATGGGCTCGTCTACGTCTGCAGGTCACAACAAAACAACTGCATTTGGAAAGAGAAAAAAAAAAGGTAATTATCACAAACAAATATACTATAACATTCCGTGGCACTAAAATCTGGCCATATGGTATTTAAACGTAAACCCTTGGAGATAGAAAGTTGTTTTGTTCTTTGGGGGACCGAATGAATGGACAACATGCACAGAAAGAAACAGAAACAACAATTCTTCGTAATCGTTGGTATGAACTGGACAGTACTGATAATTGTGTGCCCCCTCCTCCCAGTCTAACCAAGTGTGTAGTGGGGGTGGGCCCAATGACGGCAAAGCTAAATAATGAAATAGAAATGGCCAATGAGGCTATTATCTCTCTCTCCCCCCTCCCCCCCCCCCATTGCGGTCTCGTGCGTTAGGATGCCCCAGGGTAAGGTCGCAGATAGTGTAAACAGGCTAGTGAGACTGAAAATCCAATCTAAGTACTCACATCACACCAAGAAGAAGGAAGACTCCAACTGTGAGACATGATACAATGATCACTGTCTTCATTTCCAGTTTGGTCCCGCCTGAAAAAAAAAACCCAAAACATTTTCACATCCAATCCAAGTTATTTGTCGGAGACAATTGTTTTTTTAAACCAGGAAACGCTGTATATAATAAATGAGGGGGGACGGGTGGTTGTGCGGTAAAAAGCTCGACTTACTATATTTTTTTTTTCTAACAGATGAGAAGAAAAATATTAGATATAATGAGACCTGATATAATCAAGAGCAAATTCATTCTACCTATCAAGTCACCCGTCTACCCTTTTATTCACCTATTCACCCATCTATTACATCAATCCATCCATACAACCATCCACCCCCACCATACATCCGTCCATAAATTCATCAATCAATCACATTATCAATCCAACCATTAATCAATATGTTCACCCATCTATCCCATCTACACATATATCCCATCTAGCTCATTTATCCATTTATTTCATCTACCCCATCTATCCAATCTACACAGTATTTCCCATCTATCAATTTATCCCATTTGTCCCATTTATACTTTTTAATCTATCTATCCCATCAATACATCTATCCCATATGTCCCTTCTCTCACCTATCCTTCTATCCATTTTCCCATATATCCACCTATCCCATCTACCCATCTGTGCATTTATCCCATCTATCCATACATCCCTTCTCTCATCTATCAAGTTTCCCCATCTATCTCATCTAACGATCTATCTCATCTATCCATTTATCCCATCTATCCATTTATCCCATCTAACGATCTATCTCATCTAACGATCTATCTCATCTATCCATTTATCCCATCTATCCATCTATCTCATCTAACAATCTATCTCATCTAACGATTTATCTCATCTATCCATCTATCTCATCTAACGATCTATCTCATCTATCCATTTATCCCACCCATCCATCCATCCATCCATCCATCCATCCGTCCGTCCGTCCGTCCATCCATCCATCCATCCATCCATCCATCCATCCATCCATCCATCCATCCATCCATCCATCCATCTATCTATCTATCTATCTATCTATCCACATTTCCCACCTATCCCATCTATCCATTTATCCCATCTATCTATTTATCCCATCTATCCATTTATCACATCTATCCATTTATCCCATCTATCCATTTAACCGAATCCTTCACGAATTTATCCTAAATTTATTTCTTGCTATAAATTAGTCACGTGAAAATAAACGAAAAAAAAAATTGAATGAACCCCGGACCCACCTGTTGGGTAAACGAGAGCTTTGGATTCCATAATACTCTTGTCTCCTGCCCGGGCCAGCACACAGACGAAATGCATGTCATCCTTCAGTGGACACACACTTGGCTGAAATAACGTGTTGTTCACCTCACACACCTTGTGACCTGACAGCGTGCGAACAAAACAAAAGTACAACATAGAACCACGTAATGTAAACATAGCATCCGGTTAGGGTCATTATGGGGCCATCCCTAACCCTGACCCTTAATGATCAATGTGCAGTGCCGAACCTAGGTATTTGGGGGGCCCGGAGGCTTGGCCTTTTTGAGCGGCCCCTGCCTTTTGACATTCGAAACCATGACATGAGATAATATACTTAATATTTAATGTAAAAAAATGTTGGGGCCCCCTCAAGCTGGGGCCCGGTGGGACTTTCGAATTTGGACCCCGCTCCCCCACCCTAGGTACGCCTAGGTTCGATTTGTTTATGGCTGAATGATTTTTACAAATTGAAAGTCAGACGGGGAGATCGTTTTTAAATGATTGATTTGGGTGATGGGACACTTGTGTCCAGCTATTGCGGCGCCCTGTGTGAGTTATATTTTTTTGAGCGCCGTCCATCCAATCTGTAAAGTGCAAAAAAAAAACATTGAACATCGGCGCCCCATCCAAGTCAAGCGCCCTGTCCTGGCCTCAAAACCCGCATTGCATTTCCTATGCCATTGATCGTGGATGCATTTTAGTTCAATGAACATTGTATTCCTGACAACCAGGACAGTTGCAGCAGAGAATTATTTCATTGGAACTGCCGCCAGGGGAAGGGGAGGCAACAGCCTAACTACTCCCAAGCCCCGTGACTTCATACTATCCGGTTTGTAAATTGACTTGAGTTGTCTTTGTTTTGCAAGGTGTCGAAGGCCCAAAATATACGATCAAGAGAGAGATTAGCTGGCCCATGGAAAGAGTACGTTGATTTGAACACATCGGTCTGTGGGCTGCAGTTTTCATATTTCCCTATCAAATGACTAGGAAGCTGGAGAGGAAGGATACTTGCTACCAGATTTTCCCCCCACATTGACTAAAGCAAGCCAAATTTATTCGAGAACATCTTACCTTTTGTCAGACAAGTTCCGTCGTCCGAAGAATAAACTTCATAAAATTTGACCAGGAATTGATTCGCTATGCTTGTGTCACACTTTTGTATAAACCTCAAGAAATAATTCCCAGACTCATCAGTAAATTGTACCATCTCTAGGTTGACCATGTCTGTTATAAAACAACAAAATGACATCGTCTGTGAGCTAGTTTACCACATCTTAAAAACAGAATTACATAATTAAATAAATGAATCGTATCTATACAAGAGAGAGATATTATTGGGACAGATTTTATAGAGGTAGATCCAAACATCATTCTTAATATCTAAAGAAGAAAGTGTAGCTGCAGCAATAAAAAATGCCGTAGATGTGCCCATAAAGAAAGAATTCTGTATTGGGAAGATAAAAGTAGTATTGAGGAGAGAAAAAGGCCCACAAAGAGAGAACTATGTCTTTAGGAGACAAAAGTAGTATTGAGAAGACAAAAGAGCACCCCTACCTCCGAGAAAGAGCTATGTATTGAGAAGACAAAAGGGCCGCCAAAATAGAATCATGTAGTAAAGAGACACCCCCCCAATAGATCTATGTATTGAGGAGAAGAAAGAGCCCCAAATGTACCTATGTCTAGAGCCCTATGAAAAGCTCTCTTCGTGTTGATCCTGTAGCTTCACAATACTTGTAACTTAAATATGTCACGTGACACTACTTCTAACTTGATTATGTCACGTGACACTACTTGTAACTTGATTACGTCATGTAACACTACTTCTAACTTTATTATGTCACATGACACTGCTTCTAACTTGATTATGTCACGTGACACTACTTCTAACTTGATTATGTCATGTAATTTGATTGTATAGACTCTTAAAGAAAGATTGAATGAAAAGAAGTTTGTGACCTACTTTTACTACTATTAAAGTAACAATCGGCTGGACTCACGCCTCGCCAATGGTCATTCTTGTTAATGGATACGAAAAACTGTGGGTTTCGGACATCTCCACTGCCCAGTGATAGAGTGTCGTCATCACCTTCGTCATCGCCTGTGACAATGTCCATCTCTGACGTCAGCTGTCGGTTCCCAGACTGTACAACCTCTGTCACATTGGCCATTACAATATGAAAGTCATTCAAAGTATGGTTCGTGAGCTCAAAATCAAAGTACTGTAAAGGCTGGCTATAAATAGAAACTTTAGTAATCTTCTTTGGATTGAGGAAGACTTTAAATAGCAGAATGTCGTTATCAGAGTGTGCTGTCAAATTGAGCGGGAATAATTCTGTGTTAGGATACTCCTGTTACAAAAGTACACAATTGTGCTGGTAAACGTTGAATCATCAAAAAATGTGAAATAAAACCCATAATGTTTCACGATATGTACATTTAAATTTTAATCAATCAATGAATCAACCAATCAATCCATTATCAGTCTATCCATCTACCTGTCTGTCCGCTCGTCTGTGTTTGACTGTAAATAGATGCCTGCATGTCTGCCAATCTAGATGTATGTCTGACCGTCTGTCTGTATATTTGTCTTCTTGTATGCCTGTTAATATGCCTTATACCCCTCTGTGTGGTTATATATGTGTCTGCCTATCCGTATGCATGTCCGAAAGAACGTTTGCATGTTTGTGGGTTTCTCTGTAACATCAGCTTATCTATAGTCATATGCATATACGTTTGTTGCATGTTCGCTTATCTCCCTCTCCGTCTTACCGTCTGCATGTTTCTCTGTAACATCTGCTTATATATATATCGTCATGTGTATATACGTGTGTTTGCATGTTCGCTTATCTCCCTCTCCGTCATACCGTCTGCATGTTTCTCTGTACTTCTGCTCATCTATATGTCTGACAGTCCGTCGGTATGTTTGTTTGTATGTTTGTCTGCATATCTGCGTTTCTATATGTCTGTCCGATCGTTTGTATGTGAATTTTTCTTTTTCTTTTTGGTTTGTTTGTCTTGATCTATGCCAGTCTGTACTTCTGTTTAATCTCTCCGCGTTTGTCTGTCAGAAAAAAACGTGCTGAAGAATGTTTAGTATATGTTGTTTTGCAACTTAAAATGTCCATAATTAGTTTAAATATTATTCCAGAATGTTGAATATTTTAAAACTAAAATACAATTCGTGATAAAAAGAAAAAAAAAGAAATGAAGTTGGTAACATCTCAAATTAAAATAAAATTACAAATTTCTTTTACAATAATAAAAATGATATTCCAATGTAACAAAAAATAATTTTGTATTTAGTTTTATTACATTTTTTATTGCCCGTTTAATATAATCAGAAGAGAGTACTTATAGATATATTTATATGTGTTTGTGTGTGTGACATTCTTTGTAAAAGATTTAGTTTTCTGCCGATTATAGCATACATGCATTTCTCTTTCTTTTGAATGTACAGATAGTTGGCAAGCAACAATAAAACCATACATTATGTCGCTGTCATTGACGCATTACATACCTGACATATTAAAGAAATATTAACCATAAAACCATTCTCTGTGTGCCTGCGTTGACTCGTTACGTACCTGACACACATCTAAAGAAGTATTAAGCTGTATGAATTGTGTTTTACGACACCAGAGTATTGCCAACTGACTAAGACCATTATGGACTGTAATGTGTATGTAGACATTGGCGTAGTTATCTTGGTCAAACTCCACATACGCCTTTGGTATCATTACGCCTGCAAAAAAAATCAATACATAAAAATATAATTCCCCAAACGCAGTTTAAACAGAGGCGGATTTACAATTGGGGGGCGCTGGGCCATCATACACAGGAGTATGCTATACTTACAGATACATATACATGGGCCTAAAGATACATAGGCCTACAGATAGATAGGTCTACTGACACATAGGCCTAGAAATAGATATGACTACTGATACATTGTTCAACAGTAAATAGGTCTACTGATACACAGGCCTACAGATACATTGTTCTACTAATACATTGTCCTACAGATACATGGGTCTACAGATAGATATGCCTAAAGACACATAGGTCTACAGATGCATACGCCTACTAATACATAGGCCTAAAGATACATAGGTCTACTGATACATAGGTCTACTGATACATAGGCCTACAGATACAA
Organism: Bulinus truncatus; assembly: GCA_021962125.1. Lineage (NCBI taxonomy): Eukaryota > Metazoa > Mollusca > Gastropoda > Planorbidae > Bulinus > Bulinus truncatus. Next base: position 6,760,778 of record JAGDYQ010000030.1, on the reverse strand, counting down.
ATGGATGCCAAGTTATAATATAAAGCATTACAGGAGATGTGCTATCTTGACATATACTGTCTTTAAGTCATCTTCGCTTATTTCTTAACATTCCAAGCGAGAATTAATAGTACTTATGCACTGCAGATTTAATACAACAATATATTTGTTGATTTAATAATATAGCAGACTGCAGTTTTAATATCATAGCACACTGCAGCTTAAATAAAATAGTGCACTGCAGATTAAACAACATAGCACACTGTAGATTTTATAATATAGCAGGCTGCAGTCTAAGTAGCATAGCACGCTACAGATTTAATAGGATTGTACACTGCAGATTAAATAAAATAGTACACTGAAGATTAAATAGTAGAGTACAGATATTTAATTAGTACAATTCTTTGCACTATAAAGTCAGGTTACATGTGATTACTTCTGCCATCCTACCAACCTTTGTTTTCTGCGATGCAAATACCAGAACTGTTTGAACTTTGACCCACTTCATTGACTGACCAAATTCTGACCTCCAAAGACTCAAACGGGACCGTGAAAAAGCCAAAAGTTTCTGATGAAACGAAGCTTACGTTAAAACCGTTCGTAGAATTCAATCCCGTCTTATACTGAACATTTTCTCCGCCCCTTGAATACACTGGTAGTGGCTGGAAACAAAACAACATGAAAAAAGCTATAACAAACATTGGCACAAAGATGTTAATTGGGTAGTATGTAAGTATCACTGACCACAGAACGACTTACGCGCCAGAAAATATAGATGACCATAGAGTTATTTGAAGGAGAGATCACGTGATCAACTCGTTGATAACTAAAACCGTCGATATCTGGAGGCCGAAGAGGAGCTGTGAAGGAAAACATTGTAATATCACTTAGTTTTTCATGTGCAAAGTTTCGCATTTTTCATTTTATTTTCGCAATTTTAATACAAAAAAATAGACGCTCTAGTCTTTTCTTATTATAACATCAGGGAATTTCCGATTTTCGTTTTTCATTCCTTGGAGTATGTTTCTATGGGGACTTTGATTTCGTTGGGTTTGAAAGGAGTTTGTAGAGTTGTGGGCCCGTTGTGTATTAGAGATAATAATTGGCATATTTTAGGGACGGACAAAATATGGCCTGTCAGGCAAGTTTATTCCTGCCTGCGTTCTGCCCCCACAATTCACTGATTAGTATCAATGACGTTTGGATTTAACTTATACTATCTTGTACCAACACTGCATCAAAGACTTTTGCATTAACTTATACTATCTTATACCAACCCTCTTTTTTAGGTAGGTACTATTTATGCCGCCCTTAGCAAAACAAAAAAAATAAATAATTCATCAGTAAAAAATCTCTTTTAGCGACAATATTTGTACTAAGGTTCTTTCTCAAATTACGGTATTTAAACGTTGCGATTGAAACCAAAATAGAACTATTTTTTTGTTCTTTGAATTTTTTTTAACCTTTTATAATGAGGTTTATGTTCTTTGTTTGAAAACGATATAACAAAGTATATCGCTCTGCGTCACATCACACATGTTTGTGAATAACAACCCGTATGGCAAGTACTGTGGTTGTGTACTCATGATGTGAGATGGTGCGCACATGATGTGAGATTGTGCGCACATGATGAGAGATTGTGTGCACATGATGATATATTGTGTGCGCATGATGAGAGATTGTGTGAACATGATGAACGATTGTGCGCACATGATGAGATATTGTGTGCACATGACGAGAGATTGTGCGCATGATGAGAGATTGTGTGCATATGGTGAAAGATTGTGCGCAAATGATGAGAGATTGTGTACAATGATGAGAAGATTGTGCGCACATGATGGGAGATTGCGCGCACATAATGAGAGATTGTGTGCACATGAGATATTGTGCGTACATGATGATAGATTGTGTGCACATGATGAGAGATTGTGTGCACATGATGATATATTGTGTGCGCATGATGAGAGATTGTGTGAACATGATGAGATATTGTGTGCACATGATGAAAGATTGTGTGTACAAGATGAAAGATTGTGCGCACAAGATGAGAGATAGTGTGCACATGACGAGAGATTGTGCGCACATATTGAGAGATTGTGCGTACATGATGATAGATTGTGCGCACATGATGGGATATTGTGCGCACATGATGAGAGATTGTGTGCACATGATGAGAGATTGTGCGCACATGATGAGAGATTGTGCGCACATGATGAGATTGTGCGCACATGATGAGAGATTGTGTGCATATGATGAGATATGATATGCACATGATGAGAGATTATATGCACATGTTCACGCTAAAGCGCTTCCTGCCACAACACGACTTACTTTCTGTACAGGTCAAAGCAAAATTAACCACTGCACCTGTTTTATTGGTTGTAAAAATCAACTGACGACCGTCACTTTCCCCGCCCCCGCCGGCACTGACGACAGATACCATGTAGTTCGTGAACGGGGTCAAATTCCGGAACTGAACTCCGACAATCTGATCCATATGAAGAGCTACATCGTTGCCGCTGAACACGGTTTTATTAAACTGCACCTGTTTGATGAATCATTGATAACCCAATCCATTAATCAGCGTATCAATCAATTATCCAAAAAGCAAATCAATGAATCTATCAACATGCCAATCATTCAATAAATTGACTAACCAATCAATTAATAAACTAATGAACAATTTAACCCATTTGTATGTCTATAAATCATTTAAGTTTATGCTTGTCTGCCTATCTGTTTGTCCGCCCGTCTGTTTGTCCGCCTGTCTGTTTGTCCGCCTGTCTGGTTCTCAGCCCGTCTGTTTGTCCGTCCGTCTGTTTGTCCGCCTGTCTGTTTGTCCGCATGTCCATCTGATTAAACATAATTATGATAATGCAAGTTTTACCTATATAGCCAATAGATATGAGCTGATAGGGTGAAAATACGTATTTTGGGACCCCCCCTCCCAAAGCATCAAATTTGAATGGGGCCTCGTTGGATTTTATCATGGGCCTGATATTAGTTTCGATAGCCCCGTTGAGCCATTTTCGGCAGTAGGGGGGGGCCCTGAGTGATAACATGGTTTACCTATCCAAAGAGCTACCCTTCATGGAGGAACATGAAGGGCCCAGGTGAATGTATCAGTGGCGACATTAAAGGAAAAGTTTATTTGAAGACCTAGACACAGGTCTGACGATAAAATGGCGCAGCCAGTGCATAGTTTTTCAGTCTCATGACACTAAAATGTATAAAAGGTGGAACATAAAGCCAAGTACGTTTTCAAAACTTTTAATTATCATTAGAGGAATATGTGGCATAATTTAGAGTTTGATTGACAAGCGAGTCTGGAAGACATAACAAGACTCGGAATTGAGCGTTACACAGCAGAAAGTGACTAATTATGTAAACCTGAGTTCACGATAAAATCTGGCAAGGGAGTGTCACAGGAAGTATTTATCAGACGATAGATGATATTGAGTAACGGTTGTAACATACCCTTGTCAAATCTATAATGAAAACTTTTCTTATTGTCAATTACATAATCTTATATATGTTTAAATTTTACTTTATTATGACATTTATTGCTTATCCATCCATTATTATCATTGTAATCTACCATTTCTTGAGGTAAATAATATAACCGTATGCATTGGAAGACCTCCCCCCCCCTCATGTTGATTGATATGTAGGCTAAGCTATTGCCTAGGCTCCAAGCCCTTCTATCACCTGTATTGATTCCTCCTAATAAATTATGACGCTAAGACTAAGAGGGCCCCTACATTTACTTAGGGCCCACAGACATCTGCCAAATACACGAGATCTTTCTGTGCACTGAGTCACACACCCCGCCCCGCCCCGCCCACCTCTCACCTTACAATTACCTGTAAAGTTTTCAACCCGTCGGTTCTTGTCAACGTTATCTTGTAGTGTAAAGGTTTGCCCCTCAGCTTCATCCAGCGAACGTACATCAGCGTCGACTTGCACGGGAAGAACTGAATTATAGCCACACTGGAACTCAGGTTGTGTACGGTCATATTCGTCACTGCAGCTGGCTGTACTGAATGGAAATGGAAATACTATCCGTAAACTGTTTTTTTTTGTATTAGCCAATTTACACGTTTCTTTTCTAGTTTGAAAATGTTTTATGTCAACAAAATAATTGTGCATATTTGAAAATCCTTACAAAGATTAGTATTGCTCTAGACATGAGGGTATTCTGTGAGTTTTCCGGTTCTAACTATCTATCTATCTATCTATCTATCTATCTATCTATCTATCTATCTATCTATCTATCTATCTATCTATCTATCTATCTATCTATCTATCTATCTATCTATCTATCTATCTATCTATCTATCTATCTATCTATCTATCTATCTATCTATCTATCTATCTATCTATCTATCTATCTATCTATCTATCTGTCTGTCTGTCTATCTGTCTGTCTATCTATCATCTATCTATCATCTATCTATCTATCTATCTATCTATCTATCTATCTATCTATCTATCTATCTATCTATCTATCTATCTATCTATCTATCTATCTATCTATCTATCTATCTATCTATCTATCTATCTATCTATCTATCTATCTATCTATCTATCTATCTATCTATCTAGCTAGCTAGCTAGCTAGCTATCTAGCTATATAACTATCTATCATTCATCTATCTAATCTAATCCATCTAATCTATCTATCTATTATATCTATCTATCTTTTTATCTATCTATCCGTCCGTCTGTCTCTCTGTATATAAATATCTGCTTTTCTGTCTATCCATCCACCCATCCATCTCCTGAAAGACTGAGTGGAAATTATTCTTCACACCAGTGCCTAAGTTTGGGGGCACCATTGACTCCGTCATCTCAAAGTGTCCGGTCATTTGAAGTAGAGCTGTTCTCACCATTAGTCAAGTCAACAGCATCGAGTTCCACTTGTTGGGATTTTCATTAGCCGTGGCCCAGTAGAAATGTTGACTTAATTATATCTGTTTTTTTTTGTAGGAAGTAAAGATTATGAGAACCATTGGTGCCACTCAAAATTTGGTACACATTCTGGCAGGCCGACATAGCTAGCAGTTAGGCCCACAGCAGGAAAAAGGGACATCTGGGCCCCGGCCTGAAATGACAGTTCGGGTGGGGGGTAAGGGGGGACACTCGGAGGTGTTCCATTTATTAAAGAGTAAGCAGACTACAACTTTGGGCCCCCATATTTATCTTTACATAGAGCCCCGATGTTATGCATTAGCCCAGGGGTCTCCAAAGAGGTAAGAACGGCACTGGACTGAAGATTGGCAACAAGGCCCCTAGAACAGAGGTTGGGCAAACTCTATGAATCGCGGGACACATTGGGTTCGTAAATTTGACCGGCGGGGCAGAATAATGAGTAGATGAGTCTTGAACTTGTACAAATTTGGGCCCTGATTAAATAGTCGGGAGGGGGGCAAAATTAGGCCAGTGGGCTGTAGATTCCCTTCGGCTACTCTAGAAATAGAACGCGTAAAGTTCGTCGTGCAAAAGATGCAACAATAATAACAACAACAAGTCCGAATAATACCAACAATTAGTCCAGATAATAACAACAACAAGCCCGAATAATAACAATATTAAGTCCAAATAATAACAACAACAAGTCAGAATAATAACAACAATAAGTCCGAATAATAACAACAACAAGTCCGAATAATAACAAGTCCATATAATAACGGCTACTTTTCAAAGGCTACAAATGAAAAGACTCAATGTAGCGTAGCGAGCTTAACTAGCGCCCGGGGCACAATACCTTTTTTAGCGCCCCTCCCCCCATTCGAAAACAGTATAATATTATATGTAAAATATAAAATTTGGCGTCTCTTTTGTGAGTAGCGCCCGGGGCATGATGCCCCCCCTTGCCCTCCCTCTCTACGCCACTGTAGGTCGACATCATTTGAACTGTATGACTAATACACAGAAAAATGTGCACCGACATGTTTAAACAGAGGATAATAGAATAGCTCCGATCAGGACTTAATATAATTTATATCTAAACATGTTTTATCCGGTCTTAGTTTGTGTGTTTCGCAACATAAACATGTCCGGTTTTATACAAACAAGCGGGGAAGGGCACCAAGAAACTGTATTTTTACATTTATTTACTTTTTTTTTTCCATTCCCAAGCGTAATAATGAAAGTCAGGTTGGCAGGAAGATTGTAATTAATACTCTATCGGGCTTAAAACATAGGCGGCAAAACGTGGTTTTAAAACGAGGCTGCTAAATTGGCTTGTTCTTGGGTCTAGTGCGAGATCCATTCTAAAACGAGGCTGTTAAAATGGCTTGTTGTTGGGTCTAGTGCGAGATCCATTCTAAAACGAGGCTGTTAAAGTGGCTTGTTGTTGGGTCTAGTGCGAGATCCATTCTAAAACGAGGCTGTTAAAATGGCTTGTTGGTGGGTCTAGTGCGAGATCCATTCTAAAACGAGGCTGTTAAAATGGCTTGTTGTTGGGTCTAGTGCGAGATCCGTTGAATCTGACATTTTTTAATATACTTTTTATTTTATGTTTAAATCTTGTTAAATGTTGCGGCTCCAAATGGTGTTTTATTTTTACTTTATTATGAGCCATAATGTGGCTTTCGTGGCTCTGAGACGGATCTTATCATTCTATGACGGCTCTCGACATTATGTGACGGCTCTCGTCATTATGTGGCGACTCTCACCATTCTGTGACGGCTCTCCTCAATATAAGACGGCTCTCGTCATTATGTAACGGCTCTCGTCATATGTGGCGGCTCTCGTAATTATATGACGGCTCTCGTAATTATGTGGCGGCTCTTGTCATTATGTAGCGGCTTTCACCAAATTTTGTAATGACACTCGTCATTATGTGACGGCTCTCGTCATTATGTGCAGGCTCTTGTCATTATGTGAGGGCTCTCGTCATTATGTGACGGCTCTCGTCATTATGTGACGGCTCTCGTCATTATGTGACGGCTCTCGTCATTCTGTGACGGCTCTTGTCATTATGTGATGGCTCTCGTCATTATGTGATGGCTCTCGTAATTATGTCGCGGCTCTCGTCATTATATGGCGGTTCTCGTCCTTATATGGCGGCTCTCGTCATTATATGGCGGCTCTCGTCATTACATGCACGGTCACTTCCCCTGGCCTATATCTTTAATAAGAATATCATGAACAGAAAAATGTGGTTTATAGTGTGCAACAGTTCCCAGCGAATATATATCTACAGATCTATATGTATTAACGCTGTTTAATAATTTATAAAAAAATTAGTTCCACCATAGATCTATATGTATTAACACTGTTTAATAATTTATAAAAAATAGTTCCACCATAGATCTATATGTATTAACACTGTTTAATAATTTATAAAAAAAATAGTTCCACCATATATCAATACGCATAAACACTGTTTAATAAATCATACACATAGTTTAATTAATAGTCGAATCATTTGTAATACAATTTTCAACTCAACGATTTACGTAACATTTAAAAAGCAGCCGGAATCTACATGAACTGGTAGCAAACTGCCAATTTCGGCTAGACTTTTGAGATCTTCTCAATCACAGCTCGCAGGGCGGGATTAGCAGACTGGGCCCCAAAATGTTGATTAGTATACAAAAATAAAAAAAAACTGAGCAATATATTATATTTTTTAAATTTTTGTCGGCCTAGGGCTCCTAAAATTGTAAATCCGGCTCTGGCTGCTAGTTGTGAGCTTTTATGTGCCAGCAGATTCCTCGCGCCGGTTGCGGTTGCACGATTAAGCCAATTTAAAGCGACATAGTACTACTTATATTGCATACAGTTTTATCACTCACACCTTTCCATTAAATTAAACTTTTCCTCAAAAATGATTGAAGAGCGTGTCGTGTCTCGATGAGTTTCGTTGACAGTGATTGTGACGTTCCTGTCCCGATGGGTTTCGTTGACAGTGATTGTGACATTCCTGTCACTAACCATGCCGCCCTGTGTATTGTTGTGATGACACGTGATGTATTCACAATCGGCACTGATATCCATTGAGCAAAGAACGGTTTTCCTGTTACTGAAAATAAAATACGACAACATATAAACAACATGAACCAAATGGCTGATTAGACTTGTAGTTGTTGAGGCGCACCAAATCCAGTGGAATTTCAAGCTTAACTCGTGCCCGGAGCACAATATCTTTTAGCGCCCCCCCCCCACGTCCCATCCGCAAAACAATGTAATATTAGATGTAAAATAAACCATTTGGCGCCACTTTGTGAGTAGCGCCCGGGGTGTAATGCCCCGTTGCCCCCACAGCGCCACTGATTACATCAACACAAACATAAACAAACGAAGTATAACAAAAAATTCGGAAACTTTCTCTCCCCCCCCACCCCGCCCCCATCTCCCAACTGTCTTTGATTATACGACAGAAACCCCAAACCCCACCTTCTTTAACGGACATGTTCGAATTTTGTGTTATTATTATTATTATTTAAAAAAAAAAAGATAACATAGAATTCTCTATATTTAAACAGACGTAAATCAACAAAACTTCCTGAAGTGGCGAATAAACATGTGATTGGCTCTAAGTAGCATTACAGTGTTGCCAGTTATTGTAACAAAAACCACCGAAACTCAATAAGAAGCTCTACAGCTCAAGGGAAAAATTTAATCAATTTTTTTCTATCCGTCATTTATACTATTTTCGTTATATGAAGCGTTGAAACCGCCTAATCCCGCCAACCCGAAAATGTGAAAAATAAATACCGCACAAAACCTGTACCAAACCCGCCAATCTGGCAACTATTAATTAAATAGAGAGAAACAGATGCAAGGCTTTCGTTAAGTCACACATGTCTAAAATTAGCCCTAGCCAAGCTAAACTTCATCGTACACAGGAAGGTCAAGGTTACAATCAAAGTTAAAGCAATGCACCAACTTGTAAAGTGAATCCGTCATAATGATAGTATAAGTGGACCACGTGTCGCCTCTAGATGTTACATCATTACAGGAAATGTTTGTTTCACCAAGGGCGTAACTCTTGTTGTCAAAAACAACTCTCTTCATCTTTATTGTTACATTCATTTTCTCCGTAAATGCTAAATGTTCAATTCTTAAGCCTGTGTAGACAAAATAGGGGAAAATCAATGTAAACAATGCAGGAGATGTATTTGGAGAATTGAAATCAATGTATTGTTAAATCTTCTAAGGAATTCATTAAAGCACAGGCGTGGCTTTAAAAATAGCAACACCACATTATTAAATGGTCTATGTACAATCAACAGTTACAATCGCCACCATTCTACACCGCAGGCCCGTAGCGTGGTGCGGGAGGGTCCTGGGGGGCCGGACCCCCTGCGTTTTGTCTTCCCAGCCCCCTCTGCTTGTTTGCTCTACTTAGTAACATTTATTTCCTGCCCCCCCCCTGCTATTGGTCTGGCCCCTGCTGTAGAATTTTCAAGCTACGGGCCTGCTAGACTGCCGTCACCAAGTCTATAAGCTCTACAGAAAGGAACTATTTAAGCACAACACATCTATGTCTGATGTGTACATTCTATCCACACAAACGGCCACATCGGTTAAGGGTAACAAAAAAAGGCCCAAAGCAAATAGGGTCCCTTCAGAATCAAATTTGATTGTAACGGTCTGGAGTCTTTAAGCTAGGGGGGGCCCAAGATGGTCGTCTGATTTGCCCATCCTTTTGAACGGTCCTGTAGTTAAAAATTTTAGTCTGTTAAATTGTTTTTGTTGCGAATACATATTTTGTGACTAAGTGGTCTGGGTAATAGAGCGAGAAATCGTTTGGGAAACAAAGAGAAGAAATCTTCAGCTTACCAGCTAAACTTATATCCAATTGTAAATAGATATCAAGTAAAACTATTGTTAAAATCCAGCGCATTTCTGTGGGATCGGTTGTCGTTTGAGATAAGGACACATTTAACTTGGGTCCGAGCATACTGAACCAAACTCAAGAAAATAACCCGGTAGTAATAAAACAAAGTAATATTGACACCCCCCTCCCCCCGTAATGTTGAGATTAATTTTTATGGAACTGCACGTGTGTTGCAAAACGTTCTTTTAAAAAAATACGAATTGTATTTTCAGTAAAGAAATGGGACTCGTGGAGGGGATGGGGGAGGGGTGGTGTTGAAGAACTCAAAGCAGGGCCGTTCTTTCGGAGAGGTAAACAAGGCAGCTGCTGGGGGGGGGGGGGATCCTCAATGATTGGGGGGGTGGTAAGTCGGGGCTCCTTTGGGAATTTTATTTTAGCAGAGTCAAAGAGAGATAATTTGGTCAATTGTACTAATGGGCCCGATTTTTTAGTAAGCTTTTTTTTTGTCAAGTTTTCGCCTGGGGCTTCCATTTTACTATCACCCTCCTAAGCTGATAATGTACCTTAACTAGGGCCTTCACAAAAACCTTTTAAAAAAGAAGAGGAGCAAAAAGTGACCAGGGCTCCCGAAGAAGTAAAAGCGGCTCTGGCGCCAAGTCTTTACTGCAAAATAGTGAGCAGTTAACAATAAAAGTTGACAGCTCAAGACTGGCTATCATCACGTATTACTGTGATATAGTTGCATGAAAATACAGCACGTAAAAGAAGTGGCCTTCTTTTGTCGATGTGTCAACATTATATATAGAAAAACTGTAGTTGAACGGTTCAAAAAAAGTGTTTTGAGAGTTTGTCAAATCTCAACCAATGGCAGTCTGCTGCTCTTGGAGCTACACTTTGTCACCATTGCCGTAGGACTTAAGAAAAGGGGAAGTAATTACTTCAAGAAATCTTGTGATCAAGAGAGTGATGACCCTGTTTTCGTGTGTGTACAGGCAAGAGCAACTACTTCCGTTATTTTGAAGGCCTTAACAACAAAAAAAAACCAAACAAAACAAACAACCGTTGTCAAGGACGCCACTAGCAAGTCTCGGACCCCAATAACCTTTGACAACAGAAACATCTCTTAGCCCCCCCCCCCTCCTCTCACACACACTCGGCTTGTACAGCATTTTTATGGATGACCTGACTGTAGACAATGTACCTGGCACAGGTGGCACCAAGATCAATAAGGTCAATGAGTTGCCACCTAGGCCAGGCTATCCTGTTCCGGGAGACCTACCAAGGTCTGTGGGTAAAGACCTTTGGGGTTCTCCTAGCCGGGAAAAAAAAAACCTTTTGCGACGGTGATGTTACTGTGGTCAATGTGGACTATCCGAGACAATAGTATTCACAGCTGGCGGTGGTGACGGATGTGGTCGGCACACAACACCCTTCCACTCCACCCCGCTCAAGCACACCTTCGCAGCCTGTCGTTTCGGGCGGCCCGGAGGGGGGGGGGCTTTCAGGAACATAACACCTCCCCACTGTGTGACTGGCAGGAAAAAAACCCTTGCCTTGCCATTCTGGCCAATCAGCAGTACACACACCCTGCTGGTCTGGCCAGTTTGGGCAGGTCATAAAACACTTTTTTCTGCCATCCTGGCAGATGTTAGCAGGCACACTCACCCCGCCGCTCTGTAGGCATGGCAGACATGTATCAGCGCCGCCAACAATGCTGGCATGTAAGCAGCCCCGTAGCGTGAAAATCCTACAGCAGGGGCGAGGCATTAGCAGGGGGGGGGGCAGGTAATACATTTTACTAAGTAGAACAAATAAGCAGAGGGGGGCAGATAAAACGCGGGGGGGGGGCGGCCCCTGCCACCCTCCACCCCAAAACGCTACGGGCCTGCATGTAGGTACACTACACCATGTCGTGCTGGCCATTAAATTTTTTTAATAATTCAGAAAAAAAACAAGCCCAAAACAAAGTAAACACCTTTCAAAACAAGTTGACACCTTTCAAAACAAGTTGACACTTCTTGAGTTGTGTGATGACTCAAAAAACTAGTTCTGTGAAATATCTAGAGTTTAAATATTTGATTTTTATTGAGTCACCTAAAAAAAAAGCCACAATAAGGCTGTGAGGGGGGGGTGTGATAATTTATTTAGCAGTGTGGGTTTAGGAAACCACCCAGTCAACTTATCTCCCCCTCCCCCTTCCCGTCAACGGCAAATAACGACCCCCCACCCCCTACCTTACAATACTATTCTTATTAGCCTGACGCCGCTACCGGAATGACATTGGCGGCCTCCTTTGCCTTTAAAGTTTTTCCCCGAGTGCTGATATGAGTCAGCCACTTGAGTCAGTAAAGGGGAGGGGGGGGGGAACACGTGTTTTTCATACATTTGGAGCCGAGTTGATTCTTTCTCCTTACAGCCGTCTTGAAGTATCTGTGTGCCAGAATTGTTTACGTTAGAGCAGACCAGGCTTGTTTGTCTCACGGATGTTCTCTATATTTCATTATGTTCATTTGTCAACCAGTCCAACATGATAATTTGTTAACCAGTCCAACATGTTCATTTGTCAACCAGTCTGATATGTTCATTTGTCAACCAGTCTGACATGTTCATTTGTCAACCAGTCTGACATGTTCATTTGTCAACCAGTCTGACATGTTCATTTGTCAACCAGTCTGACATGTTCATTTGTCAACCAGTCTGACATGTTCATTTGTTAACCAGTCTGACATGTTCATTTGTCAACCAGTCTGACATGTTCATTTGTCAACCAGTCTGACATGTTCATCTGTTAACCAGTCCAACATGCTAATTTGTTAACCAGTCCAACATGTTCATTTGTCAACCAGTCTGACATGTTCATTTGTCAACCAGTCTGACATGTTCATTTGTTAACCAGTCCGACATGTTCATATGTCAACCAGTCCAACTGGGCATTCACACAGGGAGGGCGGCGGTTACTTAACCCCCAACAAGGGGCGACAGTTTCACCACTTTAGTATTTTTGGCACGGAAATTGAAGCGGCTAACTAGTTCTATAACACGGAACTCCAGTGAGAGAGAGAAAGAGAGAGAGAGAAAGAGAGAGAGGGAGGGAGGGAGGAAGGGGGGGGGGAGAAATAGAGGAGAAAGAGAGTAGAAAGATGGTATATAGGAGAAAGAGGGTAGAGAGATAGGAGAGAATAGATAGGAGAGAGAGAGGAGAAAAAGGATAGAGAGGGGGAGAGAGAGCAAAATAGAGAGAGAGATTAGAGAGAGAAAAGAAAGAGAGATAAAGGAGAAAGAGAGATAGATTAGAGATAGAAAGGAAAGAGAGAGAAGGGAGAGAGAGACAAAGAGAGAGACACACACACACACATAAACATACACACGCGCGAGTTCCACGATCTAGTCATGTGACCAATCAGACACAGATTTCTCTCCCCTGATCAGTTCGATCAGGCACACAAACGCAGTGACAGGTCTTTTGTAAGATACAAGAGATCACCTCATTAGGGAGCAACCGATATGCCTTTTTACCGATAGTCCGATACCGATATTTTCCCCCAGCATTTGTACCGATACCGATATTTTCTTTTTAGGGGCTGTCCATTATTTATGTCAACAAATTTTTGGCGATTTTTACCTCCCCCCCCTTCCCCTTGTCAACAACTTGTCAAACTTCCAGAGACCCCCCTATAAAATTACGTCAACATTTGAATACCCCCCCCCCTAAAAAGGTGGCTTCCAAAATGTTTATGTGGCAAAATTAGTAGGAATATAGTTAGTTTAATTAAAATACTGAATGTTAAGCGAGTGAGTAACACAGAACTACAAACGCTGCTTAATTTTCCTATTTATTAAGTAATTATATTAAATTTAAAAAAAGTAACATTGTTGACATCAACTTTTCTTGACCGATACCGATCCGATTATCGGTCGCTCCCTACACCTCATAAATCTAACTAGCCCATATCGAGTGAAATTATGGGCGTTAGCCTGGGAGATTGACGGCTCAAGCCCCAGGTCTCTTAAGGAACTCGTGGTACCACGTAGACTTCCTTTAATCATCAGCTGTATCAGAACTGGTATTTTTTTTCCCCTCGCTAACGCCCTTTCAAGATGAGAAGTTTACCCCTTACGTCCTATTACATGCTCAGTATGACAGCTGTTAACGTGCCCATCTTTTATGCACGCCCACTTAAATTAGCACAAAGTGCTATGGCCATAGAGGCACTACGGGAGACAGAAGCAGGTGAAATTCAAAACGGACATGTTTACCAGACTAATAGTCACTTCTTGATTTTGGTAGATTTAGAAACTTTCGCAATGACCTAACAAAACAGATTCTCTCATCGAGGATCGATCCAAGGACCATCATGTCGACTACACTGGACGACCACCTGTCCTGTCCCCCCCCCCCTTTTCTTGTCTTTCCAGATTTGTCTAGAAGTTAATCTAGGGCCCCAAATCAACTTCTGCCAACCGGGGCCCCTCTGCACACTAAAAACATCGATTTTTATTCATTTTATAGCAGATTACTAAAAACTGACCGATGCCCTTAAAATTTCTCATGAAAATATCTGACAACACAAGACATTGAATAACACTATAGGCCTTTGGATGGCATCATCTCATATGAAAATATCTAACAACACAAAACATAGAATCACACATGAATTTATTTACAGAGCTGATCAATATGTTAAATAATTAATACAAGCTGTACCCCCTGCGTTTTGTCTGCCCCCCCTCTGCTTATTTGTTCTACTTAGTAAAATGTATTACCTGCCCCCCCTGCTATTGCCTGGCCCCTGCTGTAGAATGCTTGGCCCCTCCGGTAGGTTTCTCTCCTGTATGTGTACGACTGTGTATTGTCAAGTTAGATGACTGTGAAAATGTTTTACCACACACATTACAACCATAAGGTTTCTCTCCTGTATGTGTAAGACTGTGAGTTGTCAAGTGAGATGACTGTGAAAATGTTTTACCACACACATCACAACCATAAGGTTTCTCTCCTGTATGTGTACGACTGTGACGTGTCAAGGCAGATAAGTGTGAAAATGTTTTACCACACACATCACAACCATAAGGTTTCTCTCCTGTATGTGTAAGACTGTGAGATGTCAAGTGAGATAACTGTGAAAATTTTTTACCACACATATCACAACCATAAGGTTTCTCTCCTGTATGTGTACGACTGTGTATTGTCAAGCTAGATGACAGTGAAAAAGCTTTACCACACACATCACAAACATAAGGTTTCTCTCCTGTATGTGTACGACTGTGTATTGTCAAGTCAGACGACTGTGAAAATGTTTTACCACACACATCACAACCATAAGGCTTCTCTCCTGTATGTGTAATACTGTGAATTGTCAAGTGAGATGACGGTGAAAATGTTTTACCACACGCATCACAACCATAAGGCTTCTCTCCTGTATGTGTAAGACTGTGAGTTGTCAAGTGAGATGACCGTGAAAATGTTTTACCACACACATCACAACCATAAGGTTTCTCTCCTGTATGTGTAAGACTGTGAGTTGTCAAGTGAGATGACCGTGAAAATGTTTTACCACACACATCACAACCATAAGGTTTCTCTCCTGTATGTGTAAGACTGTGAGTTGTCAAGTGAGATGACCGTGAAAATAATTTACCACACACATCACAACCATAAGATTTCTCCCCACGATGCAATATCATTTGCTGAAAGTGTTTTGCTTTAATTTGCTCTTTCTTAGATCTCATATCACACACCGTGTGATCTATAGAGCAACTTTCCACTCCTGTCATAGTACTGTTCTCTGAAAACTTTGCGTGCACATCATTAAATGCTGATGTCTAGGACATCGTTGCCACTTCTTAGATGTTTATATTTCCAGTAATGCTCACTATGTTTGTGTTTTAAATGAGACTCAAGATAAAAATTGAAAACTTGAAAAGGATATTAAACAAAAGTTGCACCGAACAACACCTGAGGAAAACAAAACAATATCAAGATAAATAATATTAAAATATAATTATAATAAATTTAGAACTATCAAGAGGAGGAACATGCAGCATAGAGCACAATTGTAAGCCTGATAACATATTAAGGAA
>JAGDYQ010000030.1:6681847-6744425 GCA_021962125.1 Bulinus truncatus | reverse complement strand
GTGTAACTAGGTTTCCCGCCCCGGGAGACACAACTTTACGCTATTCATGGGCGGCATCTGTCGTTCTTTACTGCTTTTTTTTTTTAACCCGGAAACGAAGTGGTATATTCAGATCCCATACAGGGCGTCACTGATACTTTAGTAGCCCCACTGCCTACCCGCCTACGTTTCACCATAAATTTCCCTTTGCGCCCCCCCTTCCCCCATGTAATGTTACTTGATAACCACCCGTGCATTTCGCTGAAGCAGTTTTATTTCTATTTTCAGACAATGACGCAATTGAGAGAAATGGGATTCAGGGAGTTCTTCTACGAGCCTTGCTGTCTCCGGACGGGGAATCATTCCGACTTCAACTACCAGGCGCATGTGGGTTATGTTAATTTTAATTTCTGACGTACGAACAAAAAAAAAAAGAACAACATCGGACAGGACCGTCAGCGATTGGTCACTTTTTTACACATGTGTTCCTTATTGCTTAGAAGAATTCATTCAATATATATATATATATATATATATATATATATATATATATATATATATATATTGATATATTCATATTTTGTTAGGGTGTGTGTGTATGCCAGATTTTTGTGTACACATCTGTTTAGAAGAATTCAAACAATATATATATATATATATATATATATATATATACATTGATATATTTATTCATATAGTGTGTGTGTGTTGTGTGTGTGTGTGCCAGTCAAGATGAAAGTAATATTGAGTTATTCCCCCCCCCCACCTTCCCATGTAAATATCATGCTGGTTATTAAAAGATCTGCCCATTGTTTTATTTTTTCAAATGTATTTCGCTTTTTTTTTAAACTTTATTTTTGATTCAACGAGAAGAGCAGGAGCGTAACTAGACACAAGGGAGGCTGTCCGCACCGTCTGCCCCCACCCCCTGATGTCCCAAGGCTGCCCTTACTTTGCCATTATTCAGGGGGATTGGGGGGGGCAGCATTTTCACCATATTCGTCGAGTGTAGCCTACCTTTTGACAACACGCTTAAGTTCACTTCACTATTTGTAGTGAGGGACAGGCTTAATCAAATTATGTTTGGCATAACGTTAACATTTCTACCCCATTGAAGATCATACAATGTTAACATTTCTACCCCATTGAAGATCATACGATGTTAACATTTCTTCCCTATTGAAGATAATACACAATGTTGACATTTCTACCACAATAAAGATCATACAATGTTAACATTTCTATCCCATTGAAGACCGTACAAATGTCAACATTTCTACCCCATGGAATATCATACACAATGTTAACACTTTTATATCACATTGTAAAAATGTAAAGTTCTCTTAGCCCAAAAGGGCCATAAAGACAGATGAAGTGTAGAATTCATTTGTTTGTGTTACATCGGCAACTAAAGGAATTGTGTGGTTAGCACTACGCCCAGCCACCTTTACTTCCCTAACTTAAAGTCAGGCAACCCATTTTAAGCTATATGGACTTTTCAGACTGTAACTCATTTTCAATAGGACCATGGACAAATTCCCCTATTTGGTTCTCACCTTGGCTGAAACCGAGGACATCCAGAACGACAGTCAAGCATCCAGAGTCCAGACCACTCGGTCATCCGTCCGATTCTACCTGAGAAATAACGTTCACGTCGCACCTCTCTTAAATGTCTTCCTCCTTTCCCCTTCACCTGTTATTTTTTTTTTAAAACAACGGCACACAGTTGGATTGATTGATATTCAGTTTACTCTAGTACCTTGCCAAAAAAAAAAGAGGAAGGCAGTTTGAACTGGCCTTCAACGACTTTGCCCCCTCCCCTCCCCTCCCACCCCGCCGGGATGATCTGGCTAACTAGGGCCGTTTAAAAAGTATTCCGTATCTGAAAGGGCTACGAAGATAATGCGGATGGGAAGGGCAGGGGGGGGGCTGTCACTAGGGCTCCCAATACCAACACTTGTCAATGGGCCTCTATGTCCTTAAGCAGCCCCGGTGCGCCCGAGATATAGCAACGTGGGGGGGGGGAGTTGATATCACAGCGGCGTATTCTGGTGGGGGGATGTTCAGTGGCGCAGTACGTGAAAGACAGGATAACGCACAGTAGTCCAATTGGCTGCTTATTTAAACCAATATGGTTCTAAAAATTCACTAGAAGTATTTAAATTATACAAGTAAGTGTTGCAAACAAATATGGGAGTTGGGGGTGGGGTTGTGTGGACTGAAAAAGGTTTCCTAAGAACATAGAGCGCTGGAGAGACGTTGCTGAAGCCCTTTTTGCTCCGGAATGTGGTCTAATGAACTAAGTAAGCAAGAATTACAGGAATTCCAATAATACCTGTGTGTGAAGTCCCTGTAAGGATGAGATGAAATCGCTTAGATCGTATAAGCCACTAATGGGACGTTTTCATGGTGCCCTTCTTTCATCTCCAACAAAGCCGATAGTGCAATGGCCATGGAGACAACACGGGAGATATATCGAGAACTTGAGCCAAGACCTGAAAAAAATTCCCTGAACCAGGTACCTTCAGGTCGGCAGTCTAACACCACCATCACAACTTCAATGCAGTCTAACACCACCTCAATACAACCTAGCAACTATCGCACAACCTCATTTCTACCTGACATTACTCTAAAAACCTCAGTTCAAATCTCGTGTACCGGTAAGTAAAACTAAGAAGATCATTAATATGTACATGACAAAATCGATACCAAGTAAGCCTCCGATGTCCTTACCAGGCCCGTAGCCAGAGGGGGGATAGGGTGGCTGAGCCCCCCCCCCCCCCCCCCGTGCATGACCTGAGCCTCCCCGTGCATGATTTGAGTTTTTTGACAACATTTTAATAATAACGGCTATAAAACATCAATCATTTTGTTTAATAAATCAATAATAATAAAAACTTTAAAGTTTATATTTTGGCAATCATTCGGGCTATTTATATATACTTACATATATAGCTTATCTAATTTTCGGGCATAAAAGATTGAATCTTATTGAAGTTCACTTCTGGGTATTTTGGGCAGCATTGGCCTTTGGTGCTTCAACAGCCGTGTTTGAGAGCAGTTTCTCAACCCACACAAGAATGCTCACCCCATATCGCAGATCAATGTTACAAAAGCGTCTAAGGCTCTAAGCAATCTTTTCCTGCTTGCATTTGAAAAAGATTTAACAGACAATCTGAATGCTGAAGCATTTTTAGGTAAATTCAGTGCTAAACCCAGGCCCGTAGCCAGGTCAAAGTAAGCCCGGACTGAGCTGGTCAATCAACTTTTTTAAAATATTAATATCAGCACGGTGGCCCGTGTCACTCCTGCCCAGGGGCCCGAAATTTCTGTCTTCATTCAAAGTATCACCAAAACTATTCTATCAGGTGTACACTGTGCTAGCTCTGATACGAAACGATGTGCTTCTTCCCTGCGTTTTCGTTTTGCTCCCAAATAAGCAACTCGTCACATACTCTCGAATGTGGAATGAAATCAAATCATTGAAAACTGGAATCGATCCAGGAAGTGTACAGATCGACTATGAACTAGCTTCCAAAGCTGCACTCATTGAAGCATTACCTCAAAGGCAAATATACTGCTGTTACTTTCACTTGGGACACAATCGCTATTGAGAAAGATTCAGGAAAAAGGGGTACAGCGTCTATATGTGCAAGATAAAATTATTCGGGTGGCATTGAAAATGCTCCTTGCTCTTGACTTTCTATCTATGGATGAAGTGAGCGATGCCTTTGATGAACTGGTTGCAGACTTCCCACCAGAAGTAATGCCTCTTTTAAATTACTTACAAGATAACTACGTAGGGGCGGAGAAACAGACGTGGAGACAAAAGACAGCCAAGCCAGTATTTCCTGTAGATATGTGGAGTGTGCAAGCCCGTCAAGATGCAGGACTGCCACGAACTAACAGTAAGCTCAAAAGTTGTCTCAATGCTTTTCAGGGAACAGCTGAAACTCATCATTCTTCCATCTTCAGATTTATCGAAGTTCTAAGACGGGAGGAAGCCCTTCAACGTACCCAACTGATGCAAGGCAGAGACCTGACTAAGCCAATGAAAAAATACGTGACAATGAACACACGAATCACTGCTGTACAGCAACATCCAGATCAGTATGATCTTATGCAATTCCTTCGAGCCATTGCTCACAATTTAGAAATAAACGTGACATAATTTGACTAACATTGATCTCTTTCTATTCTGTTTTAAATCTTCTTTTTAAATCATGTATGTATTATGTAGTTCATCCAAATTAATGTTTTTTTTAATTCCTTATTGATCTATTTCTATCCTGTTTTAATTCAGCTTTTTAAATCATGTGACTTTGTATGTAGCCTATCTAATTCAAACTGAATGTTATTTTTAATTCATTAAATTCATCGAGAATAAAAGAAATGTAATTTTTTATTTCTTTAGCCTTGAATTTTTTTAATGAACAGTTGCAACGGTTTTTTTTGTATGTGTGTGTTTGTGTGTTTTCAGCTGTTGCCAGTTGTCTGATGAATTAGTCGCTGTTATGACAATCGCTCTTTTGATACAGTCGCTATCATGTGGTCGCTGTTGTGACAGTCGCTGTTTTAAAACAGTCGCTATCATGAGGTTGAGAAATGTTTAGAATTTTTTTAAATCATAGGAGACAACTGAAGCCTGACTATGAAAAGTAAATATTTTACTGATTATTTCCCTTTGATTGTCATTTAGTGTACAGTTTATCTTTATTTCAGTTAATCATAATGTAATACATTGATGTATGATAAAATCTTATTGGTTGTTTGTTGGTCTAATATTTAATTATAGTTAATTACTGCTGAAGTGACCGATGTACATTCACATTGGGTCAGTTTTACACAGGGCTCGATTTACCGCCAAGGATATCCCCGGCACTGGGAACTGTCATTCCCGGCTCTGCTTTAGCTAATATATCCCAGCCGGGGATGAAATCATAAACATTTATCCCCGGCTCTGCTTTAGCTAATATATCCCAGCCGGGGATGAAACCATCAACATTTATCCCCGGCTCTGCTTTAGCTAATATATCCCCATCGGGGATGAAATCATAGACATATACCCGCGTCTCTGCAGATATTTTTTTCATACCCGGCACTGGTGTTTTCTTAAATCGAGCACTTGTTTTACACTATCTAGCTTTTGAAATTTATTCTGTAATTATCGATCACAAACTTAACCTTTTATGTTTCCAGCTCTGAACTTCCTTTTAAATTTGTTCCAGTGCTTGTTTTTACTCATTTCTCGTAGTTCTTTTTTAGTCCTCAATTCTGTATTTTTTTTAGTAGATATGATTACAGGCTTTTTTTAAAAAAATTAAACCAAACTTTGCTGGTGTTAGAGAATTGATCAGATTTTTTTTTAAATCACAGGAGACAACTTAAACCTGACTATGATAAGGAAATATTTTACTTATTATTTCCCATTGATTGTCATAATTTTTTCGAGTGCAGTTTACTTTTTTTTTCTGTTAATCATAATTTAATACATAAATGTTTGATAAAGCCTCATTGTTTGTTTGTATGTTTGGTATTTAAAAAATAGTTTATTCCATCTGAACTGACCGATGTACATTCACATTGGGTCACTTTTACAGAAAGCTCGATTTACTGCCAGAGTGTCATCCCAGGCTCTGCTTTAGCTAATATATCCTAGTCGAGGATGAAATCATAGACATTTATCCCCGGCTCTTCTAAAAATTGTTTTTCATTCCTGGCACTGTTTTTTTTTCTTAAACCGAGCACTAGTTTTTTTTTTTCTATGATTGTATTTCGTCGATTGTTCACCTATTTTCGGTATATAAATGATGAAATTATTTTATCTTTTGTGACTTTTGCTTATGACGTCACAATTCGTTTATTTTTGGACTGTAAACATTTACTAATTGATTTACTAAACAAATCAACATAAACATCACGTGACAGAAGTAAACAAAGATAAAGAATAACATGTTCCAATTGAAAGTTTTATTGAAAATATTTGAGTCCATACATACTGTACAGAAGATAAACGAACATTATAATAAATAAATATATTGATGATAACAATAAACAAACAACAAATGTTTATGTTGATGTCACAATGCCATACAAATAAAACACAACACCGCCATATTGTTTGTTTACATATAACTCACAAGACTTCACCAGCCCCGCTGTAATTAAGTTTAGACTTATTTAAACTTCCACTGTGGACAAGTTGATTTTCCCACACCCACCCAAATACATCTCCATACCCCACACAATGAACTGTGGCTCCACTACTACCTGGACATGTACATGTTGTGTAGGTAAATTTTCTGAACTCATCACCCACCTTGTATTTGTCCACCCAATGACCAACACTGACCTGTTTACTACATCCATGAGGATGTGACACTATAAAGTTCAACTTGTGCACATCTCGAGATTCAATGTATTTGTTGTAGACTTCCCTCCAGACATCAATATAATGTATCCAAAACATGTTCAGTTTATCTGCCAGATTTTTGTCACATGTCACACATCTCAACTGACACCTGTCTGTCTCAATGTTTACATCATATACACTGACCTGATCAACACTGACCACTGGACTGTCTTCTCTATCAAAAAACAATCTCAAGGACGTGTGGCTGGCCTCAATGTCATCAAACACCACATGTGTGGCTGTGCTCACTTCAAACTCCCACCACACGTGGCTGGCTGTGTCTGAATGTTGACATTGTTTACACCAACATGTTGTGTAGTTCTTCCAATGTTTACCTTCATTTTTATTAGTAACTCCATCTGTAAACTTGTACCCTTCACTCACCATCCCACTTCCACATCTCAAGTTTGTTTTGCCTCTCATGTTGTAAAATGGATATGAAACTTGTGTGTCTGGCCTAAACTCTGGTCTGTGTGGACTGGTCATATGAACACCAACTCTGACTGTAACGTCAGCTGTAGCTTTGATCAGTTTATACAGATCCTTGTCACGATGGCCTTCAGGTAGATGGTTTAAGGTGAATCTATCAACAGGTATAAACTGTTTATGACCTTGATTCTTCTTACAGTTATTAAAATAATTGTGTAGATCAGCTTCTCCACCTTCTGACACCTGAGTTTCATGCTCACCTGAAACAGACCAATCAAATTACAATTGTAAAATAAAAAAATATTTCAACAAGCTAAACATTAAAATATCAAAGATATCAAGTCCACACATTATGTCTGTTATATTATCACAATGTAAACAATGTTAATAAATTGTGTTTAATTTTACCATAAAGTTGAATGTTCATTGTGTGAGTTTTATTGTCCGCCATTTGACTTTAGACCTCAGCTGTAATACAAAATTAAAATCTGAAATAAACAAATCAATAATTATTTAATTTTTCCAGCTTCTGACATCTGAATTTTTTTATCAACTGCAAATGTACATAATAAAACATAAATCATGTCAAAATTTTTAACTTTAAAGAAATCAGAATATATATTAAGATATCATGTTTTATATTACACCAGTGGCATATATTTGTTTATAAAATATTTTTTACCTTTAAATTTATCTTTACGTTGCGTCAGTTACACTGTCTACCAAGAGACTTGGGAACTCAACTAAAAAAAGAATACATCAATATCAGGTATTATATCAACTTGTATTAATCTTTACACAGATAATTTATATCATATGTATAGTTTATCATTTTCAGTAATATCGAGCAATGACTTAGTATCTGGCTTAAAGTTAAAGACAAATATAATAATACTATTGGAATTATCCTTTACATTTCAAGTTGGTGTCTACTTGAATATTGATATTTAAAACAAAAATAATTTGAGATTCTATTTAAAAACAAAAATGGTTTGTATTTTTAAACATTGAGATAAACTATTTTATGAATTGAAAAATATTTTCAGCAACATTGTAATTCAAATATGAATTTATTATTGTTTGTTTTTATGGCTAAATTTCCTATCAGGCCAAATTAATTTAATAACATTTTATTCATAGCATAACTTAAAACATTCAGTTTATTTAACCCTAGTAAACTGCATGTTAGATCAATGAAACCTTTACCATAATACTGGTCATGAATATATTTTATATTTTTATGTTAAACACCTAAAGAAATAATATAACCCTATTTTACTTAAATGATACACTTTTATACTTTTAAAAATTAATAAGATAAAATATTCTTATTTACTCGCTACTTCTTATATAAATATAATTAGACTCTTTTCAAAACACACATTTCATTATTTGAATATTTTGTTTTACAATAAAAAAAAACATTAAAATTTTGAAAAATAATATTAAGCAAATTAATAAGGTAAAGAAATGCAAAGAAAAGCATAAGTATTTATGAATGTTTATAATCTTTTTATTGAAGTATTTACATTTTGTATTTGACTATGTCTAAAGGACCCAACTTTTATGACACAAATAACCTTTTCTGAAAATATTTGAAAAACCTTCCCCACCAAACCATAAAACGAATATTATATATTAATATATGTAACACAACACTGTAATGGAAAGTTACATAAGAACAACAAGTGCAATGCATGTAAGCATGAGTATAGAGATGTCCAAAATATGAAATGATAATAAAGGACAGCATAGGAAACATAAATTAAGTTTTATGCTTCATCATTAGTGAGAATAAAACAGTTAATAGTGTCTTTGAAGTCTCACAACGTGGAACAATATCTTGCATTATTTGTATAGCTCTTTCTGCATAGCAGTTACTTCGTTCTATACCAGGTATTGCTTAATCTTCACAGACCCAGTGCCTCAAGAAGCATCTTTCTGCTTAAGTGTATATAGGCTATTCAAAGCAGGTGCTAAAATCTCTTTTCCTATTTTCCAGTCCCTTTGATCTGAAAACCATACTTCAGACCATGCATGTCCTCGCTATGAAAGTGCACATAAGTTAAAATTTCTCGTTTCTATTTTCCGGAATGCCAGAAGTGCTAGTATTGCACTTGAATTCCAACGAGCATTATTTAAAGCCGTCAGTCTCTGGAAGTGAATTACTGGAAAGGTTTTATTTCATTCGTAATAGTGAAATACTTGTAAGAACTTCATGTCGTCTTTCCATCCTTGTTTTCTCACATGATTTCTGAACTACTATCTTGAGAATCAAGTGACTCTTTAAGTGACTCGTAATTTGCGCTAATTTCAGCAACAAATGGATATAAAATGTTTAGATTAGACGTTTCCCTGCCGAAAACAGAATCCATAGCATGCTTGAGTACTAGGCCTAAAACATGAAGCTGGCAGCCTATGTACTGAGGGATTTGCCCACTGTTCTGTTGACAGTAATTTTGCAGCTTGCGTACCACACCTTGTATCGCAAATAATTACTCGAATACATGAATAGAGTACGTATTCAGCTAGAACAGCCCTATTCGCTGTAAATATTGTCTCTGCTTTTCCATTTGTCAGAGACAATATGGCTAATCGAATTTTTTTTCAACGTTTTTCAGTAAAACAACTTGTTTTTCTCCTTCTATTCTTTTTCTGTCAAAAAGTATGCACCATTCAAAATTTTGTAAGCTGTTTTTAAACTGCAACTTCGACAATTCTGCTTCTTTATGGGTCGCCTTATACACTCCTGACTGCGAAGGAGCTTCAATATTGGTAGATTGTTCGCTTAATATTTTTAATATTTTACAAGCTTTATTTGTTGACAAATTTGCTTTCCTACAAAATTAATTACAAGCTGTCGATTACAGTTGAATAAAATTGAAATAGAAGAATACTATATTCCCAAATCAACCAAGCAGACTTTCCAAATTCCAAGCAGACCACTCGTGACAATTACCAAACAAATGTATCATAAGATTTGACCATTTTTGGTAAAGTTGCAGTAGACGCATAATACATTAAAACAGTGCACTTTAAATTTAAAATAAACTTTTTTTTATTTATTTTGTTTCAGACATGGAGGTAAAAAATACCCTATAAAGTTCCTGGATGTAATTAATGTAATTAAATATTTGTTATTGTGCAATCCATCAAAGAAGTAATTTTATTGAAAAACCCTTCTTATATGTAAACACAAGATGGCGTTGGTGGGGAAGGTTTTTTTGAGGGAAAAATAAATGAATATTATTTTCATATTTTGTTCACAATTGTTCATTAAAAAATGCCATGTAAAATAAAATTCTGAAAAAAAAATGAAAAAAGTACTAACCCTAATCTCTATGCAAATATTTTTCAGGGTAAAACTAGAATTAATTATTTAACATATTGATCAGCTCTGTAAATAAATGCATGTGTGAGTCTATGTTATGTGTTATTAGATATTGTCATATGAGAAGGAGCCACCCTAAAGGCATACAGTGTTATCCAATGTCTTGTGTTGTTAGATATTTTCATGAGACATTTTTAAGGGCATCGGTCAGTTTTAGTAATCTGCTATGAAATAAATCAACAATCGGTGGTGTGTTTAGTGGACAGAGGCCAGTTGGCGGAAGTTGGTATGGGGCCCTAGATTAGGTTCTAGACAAACCTGGAAAGACAAGTAAAAAGGGGAACAGGACAGGTGGTCGTCCAGTGCAGCCTTGGAATTGATCCTCGTTTAGCGAATTCGGTTGGCGGCGCTGATACATGTCTTCCATGCCTACAGAGCGGCGGGGTGAGTGTGCCTGCTAACATCTGCCGGGTTGGCAGAAAAAAAAGGGTTTCATGACCTGCCCAGACTGGCCAGACCATCAGAGAGTGTGTACTGCTGATTGGCCGGAATGGCAAGGCAAGGGGGTTTTTCTCCTGCCACTCGGACAGAGTGGAGGGTGTAATGTGCCTGAGCAACCCCTTTCCCCACACCCACCCGAAACGACAGGCTGTGAAGTTTGGTTTGAGTGGGACAGAGTGGAAGTGTGGTGTTGTGTGCCGACCACATCCGCCACCACCGTCAGCTCTGAATACTACGGTCTCTGACAGTCCACATTGACACCACAATATCACCACCGTCGCAAAAGTTTTTTTTCCCGGCTAGGAGAACCCCAAAGGTCTTTATCCACAGACCATTCTATGTCTCCCGGAACAGGATAACCTGGCCTAGGATGCAACTCATTGACCTTATTGATCTTGGTGCCACCTGTACCAGGTACATTGTCTACAGTCAGGTCATCCATAAAAATGATTAATGAGCCGAGTGTGTGTGAGAGGAAGGGGGGATGTAAGAGATGTTTCTCTTGTCAAAGATTTTTGGGAACAGAGACTTGCAAAGCGGCGTCCTTGACAACGGTTGTTTGCTTGTTGTTTTATTTTTTAGGTTAAGGCCTTAAAATAACGGAAGTACTAGCTCTTGCCTGCACACACACGAAAACAGGGTCATCACTCTCTTGATCACAAGATTTCTTGAAGTAATTACTTCCCCTTTTCTTAAGCCCTACGGCAATGGTGACAAAATGTAGCTCCAAGACCAGCAGAAGGCCATTGGTTGAGATTTGACAAGCTATCAAAACACTATTTCTTTTCAACCGTTCAACTACAGTTGTCTAATTTCATTTTTTTTTTCAGTTACAGGAAACCCGTTCTTTGCTCAATGGATATCAGTGCCTATTGTAAATACATCACGTGTCATCACAACAATACACGGAGCGGCATGGTTAGTGACAGGAATGTCACAATCACTGTTAACGAAACCAATCAAGACTCGACCCACTCTTCAATCATTTTTGAGGAAAAGTTTAATTTAATGGAATGGTGTGAGTGATAAGACTATATGCAATATAATTAGTACTATGTCGCTTTAAATTGGCTTAACCGTGCAACCAGGGGCGATGAATCTGCTGGCTAATATTAGGCTCACGGCTAGCAGTCAGAGCCAGATTTACAATTTTAGGGTTACCATGCCAACAAAAATTTGAGGACCCCATTAAAAATATATATATATATTGCTTAGTTTTTTTTTATATTTTTTTATACTACTCAACATTTTGGGGATTAATCGGCCTCTGTGTTAATCCGGCCCTGCAAGCTGTGGTAGAGAAGACCTCAAAAGTGTGGCCGAAATTGGCGGTTTCCCGCCAGTTCATGCAGATTTCGGCTTCTTTTAAATGTTACGTAATTGGTTGAGTTGAAAATTTTATTACAAATGATTTGACTATTAATTAAACTATTTTTGTAATTTATTAAACAGTGTTAATGCTTATAGATCTGTAGATATATAATCACTGGGAACTATTTCACAAGTTTAATATAGTAGGACACACTAAAAACCACATTTTTCTGTTCATGAAATTTTTATTAAAGATATATATATATATATATATATATATCGGCCAGTGGAAGTAGCCGTGCATGTGGACGAGAGCCGCCACAGAATGACCAGAGCACTCTCAGAATGACGAGAGCCGCCACATAATGACCAGAGCACTCACGAATGACGAGAGCCGTCACATATGACGAGAGCCGTCAAATAATAACGAGAGCCGTCACATATGACGAGAGCAGTCACATAATGACGTTAGCAGTCACATAATGACGAGAGCCGTCACATAATGACGAGATCCGTCACATAATGACGAGAGCCGTCACATAATGACGAGAGCCGTCACATAATGACGAGAGTCGTAACATAATGACGAGAGCCGTCACATATGACGAGAGCAGTCACATAATGACGAGAGCCGTCACATAATGACGAGAGCCGTCACAGAATAATGAGAGCCGTCACATAATGACGTCAGACACACCACAGCCCTGAATTAGTAGGTTTCGTACCTGCTGTAATCTTACATCAGACACTACACAACCATGAATTAGTAGGCGCCAGCCCTGCTGTAGTCTTACGTCAGAAACAACACAGCCCTGAATAAGTTGAAGCCGGCCCTGCTGTAATCTGAAGTCAGAAACAACACAGCCCTGAATTAGTTGAAGCCGGCCCTACTGTAATCTGAAGTCAGAAACAACACAGGCCTGATTTAGTTGAAGCCGGCCCTGTTGTAATCTGAAGTCAGAAACATCACAGACCTGAATAAGTTGACACCGGCCCATCTGTTATCTCAAGTGACGCACACAAATCCCACCTTTATATCCACAAAACCAAATATTAATAAATTGTTGGAGGCAGCGGCGTAGCGTGGGTATTTTGCCGCCCTCTCATTTAGGTATTTCAATTTAATCTATACATTTTTGACGCCCCCCCCCTAAAAAGTAATAAAAAGTGCCGCCCGGTGCGGACCGCACCCACAGCCCCCTAGGTACGCCACTGGTTGGAGGCATTACTTTTCTCAATATTATTCAGTCCAATATTTCCTTCTTTGACTCTGACCCAATCAACCATGTTAAAACATGTTCATTCAGTTATTGTGTATGTGTGAGGCAATCAAAACTGAAAATGAACGTCTCTTTGGATTGGTAAGAATATTTCTTGTTTGCAATTTTCCAGTTAAATTTGCATTATGTAGTGTCTGTCTGGTTTAAATATGTAATTCTTCCTGACTAATTATTATCTGACTGGCTTAAACATATATCTTTGCCTGACTGATTATCTGGTCTGGCCTAAATATGTCTCTTTGCCTGACTGATTATCTGGTCTGGCCTAAATATGTCTCTTTGCCTGACTGATTATTATCTGTCTGTTCTTCAATATGTACGCATGATATTTATCTACCTTCTTGTTTGTCTATATTTTTATCAAACTGTCGGTCTGAAAGATTGCACATACAGAAAATAAAGTGACTCACTGGGCACAAATTAAATTTTACAATTTAACGCTTTTAACAAATTTAATATACAATATTTTTTTTTTCATTGTTAAAATCAAAACGAGACTTTGCAGCAAACATAAAATTAAGACATTTTTCTGTCTGCCAGAGTTTGTTTTGTGTTTGCTTGTCTGTTTTGTTTTTTTAGAATGATGGCACAGACAGACTTCTGCTGTGGAAAGTTTGTTTTATTTTTTAAAACTAAAATGCACACTGCACAGTCCAACTGCACAGTCCAACTGCACAGTCCAACGGTCCAACGGTTCAACGGTCCAACGTAGCCTACCACGTTTTGAAATATTTTGTGTCATTGAAATACTGACATTTCTCTTGTTATATTTCTATAACATATTGTGTGAGGCCATGGGCTTTTCCCATTACATAGACAGTAAAACCAATGGGTTTGGAGCCATTTTCCATTACACAAACAGTAAAACCAATGGGTTTGGAGGCATTTCCCATTACACAAACAGTAACACCAATGGGTTGGGAGGCTTTTCCCATTACACAAACAATAAAACCTATTGGATTGGAGGCATTTCCCATTACACAGACAGTAAAACCAATGGGTTGGGAGGCTTTTCCCATTACACAAACAGTAAAACCAATGGGTTTGGAGGCATTTTCCATTACAAAAACAATAAAACCAATAGGTTTGGAGGCATTTCTTATTACACAAACAGTAAAACCAATGGGTTTGGAGGCATTTCTTATTACACAAACAGTAAAACCAATGGGTTTAGAGCTGTTTGGACAGCATAGGTATATTATTTTGATGGTCTGTATAACTTCAATGTAGCTTTATTCAATATAGTGGTGTGTTGTGGTCTCTTTTCAGTACTTTGATTTGTTTAAAACTCTTACATGCATGCATACATATATACTTACATACAAACATACATACATACAAATATATACATACATACATACATGCATATATATATATATGTATATATGCATACATACATGCATACATACATTCACACAAATGCTGCACGGGCAGGATAGCGACTGTCAAAGCAGCGACTGTCATAACAGCGACTTCAAATGAGCGACGTAATCAGAATGGCGACTGTCAAAACAGCGACTGTTTAAATGGCGACCGTATTATAAATAGCGACTGTCATAATAGAGACTTTTATGTCAACTTCAGAGTGAGATACACTCACTACTCACTGGTAGGAGATAGTAAAGGGCTCAGAGACTGAAGACTATCCCCTCCGATGTTGTGATATAAAAGATGTCCAGCTACTAAGATTAGAACAAGTAATGTGGGTAGAAAACTACATAAATGTAAAACATCAAACACTCTAGAAGTAGACCGCGGGTGATGTCGGACAGTCTAAGAGTCTTTTGAATAAATGAACAATTTTTTTAACCATCTATATTCTATAACATGAAATGAACTCACTGACATATACAAATTTATAAAACATGTCAGAGGTACTTTATTGTGGGTGATGAATTTTTGTTCTACAGTCCATGTCACCTGGGTGTAACACACAACTGGGTGTAACACACAACTGGGTGTAACACACAACTGGGTGTAACACACAACTGGGTGTAACACACACATACACTTTTATCAATAAAACAAACTGCTACTAAACTAACTTTGAAACATTGTTTGTTATATAAAAACTGTTTTGTGTCATCCATAAGAAAAGATTAAAACTGTAAACAATACGTTAATAATCTGAAGGCATACATTAATAATATGTAGGCAGTTGGATATAAAAAATATTCAAATGTATTTAACCTGACATTCTAGTTTCAAAGTAGTATAGTTACGTGTAGTATGTATACGAGAACATAGGGCTTTGCATTTCAGCATGCACAGTTTGCTGTGAAAGAAAAATTGTGTTTGTTAATATGTCTACAACACTTGCTGCATTAAAATTTGATGTAAATTCGTTTCACATTATGCATTTTATTTAGCCATTTGACTGAAGTAGGAGAGATATAAATTGTTCTTTTACTTTCTGCATGAGTTGAGTCTACTGTCTTCATAACACAGTGAGTTGGTTGAATATTCAGTTTTGAACACAGAAGTACCACTTTTGTTGTCATTGATTCCACCGCAACCAAACTGAAAGACATAATAAAGGATCACCTTATAGTTTCACATTGAACATCTACGTCATTAGGTCTATATTGTTTCATCATTTAGTTTTATTAGTTTATAAAGAAAAAAATCTCTAGTTTCTTGCTCTTTTTCACTTTTCTTTATCAAGAAGATTGTTTAATTACTGCCAACAAGTTGGTAAAGAAATTTAATAATTCAGAAGTGTTGCTTCTGGACTGAACAAAAACATTGATTCATCTAAGGAGGGGGGGGCTAAGCCTTCTTTTTTCTGAGAATATTGTATGTACAAACAACTTATTTTGTTTTTTTAATTAACTAATTCAACCCTTGATATCCAACTACATAGAGTGAAACATTTCTTAGTCATTAACTCTGCATGCTGTAGGCTAGTGAAATAATTGTCACTTCCATGGACGTCCTTAGTAAGTGTTAACAATATCTGAGACTAATGCAACACATCTCTTCACTGGCTAGTCACTTGTAAGTGTAAACAGTCTCTGAGACTAATGCAACAATTCAGTTCACTGGCTAGTCACTTGTAAGTGTTAACAATATCTGAGACCAATGCAACAATTCAGTTCACTGGCTAGTCACTTGTGTTAACAATCTCTGAGACTAATGCAACAATTCAGTTCACTGGCTAGTCACGTGTAAGTGTTAACAATATCTGAGACTAATGCAACAAATCTCTTCACTGGCTAGTCACTTGTAAGTGTAAACAGTCTCTGAGACTAATGCAACAGTTCACTTCACTGCCTAGTCACTTGTAAGTGTAAACAGTCTCTGAGACCAATGCAACAATTCACTTCCCTGGCTAGTCACTTGCAATGTATATACCATGATATGAGCAGCCTTTCATGGGTTGGTTTGAAAATGATTCTCAGTCCCAGAATACATTTGTTTTTGTCACACATACTAAACAAATATGTAACAACCCCAGACGCCAACCAGTCGCACGTGTTCCGGAATGTTCTCTCTACCATAATATGTCAGGGAAGGGCAAGTGTTGTAAATAATAACACAACCAGTCACTCAGCCTAAAGACAACTAAACTGTACAGCTCTTACAACAGCTTAATTAGACCGCCAGGCTCTTCTAAAAAAAAAATGTATTCCATTCCTGGCACTGTTTTTTTTTTCTTTAACCGAGCACTAGTTTTTTTTTCTATGATTGTATTCAGTCGATTGTTCACCTATTTTCGATTTATAAATGATGAAATTATTTTATCTTTTGTGACTTTTGCTTATGAAGTCACAATTCATTTATTTTTTGGACTGTAAACATTTACTAATTTATTTACTAAACAAATCAACAAAAAAACATCACGTGACAGAAGTAAACAGTTTAGTATGTGTCCAATTGAAAGTTTTATTGAAAATATTTGAGTCCATACATACTGTACAGAAGATAAAAGAACATTATAATAAATAAATAAATTGATGACCATAATAAACAAACAACAAATGTTTATGTTGATGTCACATTGCCATACAAATAAAACACAACACCGCCATATTGTTTGTTTACAAATAACTCACTAGACCCAACCAATCCCGCTGTAATTAAGTTTAGAATTTTTTAAACTTCCACTGTGGACTAGTTGATTTTCCACCTTCCACCCATCATCATCTCCATACCCCACACAATTAACTGCGGCTCCACTACTACCTGGACATGTACATGTTGTGTAGGTAAATTTTGTGAACTCATTATCCACCTTGTATTTGTCCACCCAGTGACCAACACTGACCTGTTTACTACATCCATGAGGATGTGACACTATAAAGTTCAACTTGTGCACACGTCGAGATTCAAAGTATCTGTCGAAGACTTCCCTCCAGACATCAACATAATGTTCACACAACTTGTCCAGTTTATCTGCCAGATTGGTGTCACATGTCACACATCTCAACACACACCTGTCTGTCTCAATGTTTACATGAACAACACTGACCACTGGACTGTCTTCTCTATCATAAAACAATCTCAAGGACGTGTGTCTGGCCTCAATGTCATCAAACACCACATGTGTGGCTGTGTTCACATCAAACTCCCACCACACGTGACTGGCTGTGTCTGAATGTTGACATTGTTTACACCAACATGTTGTGTAGTCATCCCAATGTTCATCTCTATATTTACTAACTCCATCTGTAAACTTCTCCACATTACTCACCAACCCACTTCCACATCTCAAGTTTTTTTTGCCTCCCATGTTGTAAAATGGATATGAACCTTTTGTGTCTGGCAAAAACTCTGGTCTGTGTGGACTGGTCATTTCAACACCAACTCTGACTGTAACGCCAGCTGTAGCTTTGATCAGATCATACAAATCACTGTCACGATGACCTTCAGGTAGATGGTTTAAGGTGAATCTATCAACAGGTATAAACTCTCTATGACCTGGATTCTTCTCACAGTTATTAAGATATTTGTGTAGATCAGCTTCTCCACCTTCTGACACCTGAGTTTCATGCTCACCTGGAACAGACCAATCAAATTACAATTGTAAAATAAAAAAATATTTCAACAAGCTAAACATTAAAATATCAAAGATATCAAGTCCACACATTATGTCTGTCATATTATCACAATGTAAACAATGTTAATAAATTGTGTTTAATTTTACCATAAAGTTTTTTGACCATTGTGTTAGTTTTGTTGTCCGCCATTTGACTTTAGACCTCAGCTGTAATACAAAATTAAAATCTGAAATAAACAAGCCAATAATTATTTAATTTTTCCAGCTTCTGACATCTGAATTTTTTTTATCACCTGCAAATGTATATAATAAAACATAAATCATGTCAAAATTTTTAACTTTAAAAAAATCAGAATATATATTAAGATAGCATGTTTTATATTACACCAGTGGCATATATTTGTTTATAAAATATATTTTACCTCCAAGTGTATCTTTACGTTGTGTCAGTTACACTGTCTACCAAGAGACTTGGGAACTCTGTTAAAAAAAGAATACATCAATATCAGGTATTATACCAACTTGTATTAATCTTTACACAAAAAATTTATATCATATGTATAGTTTATCATTTTCAGTAATATCGAGCAATGACTTAGTATCTGGCTTAAAGTTAAAGACAAATATAATGATACTATTGGAATTATCCTTTACATTTCAAGTTGGTGTCTAATTAAATATTGATATTTAAAACAAAAATAATTTGAGATTCTATTTAAAAACAAAAATGGTTTGTATTTTTAAACATTGAGATAAACTATTTTATGAATTGAAAAATATTTTCAGCAACATTGTAATTCAAATATGAATTTATTATTGTTTGTTTTTATGGCTAAATTTCCTCTCAGGCCAAATTAGTTTTAATAACATTTTTATTCATAGCATAGCTTAAAACATTCATTTTATTTAACAATAGTAAACTGCATGATAGATCAATGAAACCTTAACCATACGACTGGTCATGAATATATTTTATATTTTTATGTTAAATACCTAAAGAGATAATATAACCCTATTTTTCTTAAATGAGATATTTTTATACTTTTAAAAATTAAAAAGATCAAATATTCTTATTATTTACTTGCTACTACTTATATAAATATAATTAGACTCTTTTCAAAACACACATTTCATTATTTGAATATTTTGTTTTACAATAAAAAAAAACTTGAAAATATTGAAAAATAATATTCAACAAATTAATAAATGAAAAAAATAAAAATAAATGATTCTTAAAGTAACAGATATGAACAAATTGTGGGCTGCTAATAATCTTCTAATGGGTTTTGACAAAATTTAATTCTTCATTAAGAGATTGATAATCTATAAAAGTCATATTATATTATTATAACTATGTTTCTATTTACTTTACAAAACAAACTGTTTATACCTGCAAATTAAAATTGTAAATGCAGGGTGGGGCATATAAAAGTATTCTGTCTCCTACTCACCTACTATGGAGACAAGCTACTTTTTCAAGTCTTACACTGTACAGTCTTATTTAAAATAACAAAAAATATATCAATGCCAAGAAAACAATTAAATTATTTAACAAAATAGAAAAGAATTTTGAAAGAAACGTAATGATTTATAATAAAAATTTCTAATACCAATCAACAATTAAAGATTTACATAAAATTAAAATAAATTAAATTGAACAAAATGTTAAAATAAATGTAAATCAACTCAGATCTGAGGAAATATTTAATTGTTATTAACATTGATAAAAAAATCTTTTCTTAAAATCTTAGAAAATATAAATCATATTGCACCTTGAATATAGATTTTTTCGAAAATAATTTTGATAAGTTTTAAATTTTTTTTTGTAGCATGAATAAGATTTTCTGTCTCCGGTAAAATAATATAAAATGATGATTATTGCTAGTGATAAGCTGATAAGCTCTTACTACCAGTCAAGCACATGCAACTAAAGATTCGAGAATTTTTTTTTTAAATATTGACTATGACAAATATAACATTATAGGTAGAAAACAATTTTAAAATTAAAAATTGTGTATTTCATTGAGAGATACTAGCTAATTGTAATCACGCTCTAAGTAATTGATGAATGATGTGGATAATTGATGTCATGGCAACTTCGCCGAAGTTTTTTACAAAAATTAAGACTTATTGCTGTGAATAAAAACTAGAGCTAAATACATGCTAGATTTAAATTGCTACAATTATTATAACATCTGAAAAAGCATTGATATTTAAGAAAAACTAGCATGCATTAAGCAATCTATCTGATAGTTGCAGATGTAAAATATGGCCAGGAAGGTTCTAACATTAAAACGAACCATTTAAACTAAATTAATTACAGTCTGTAACTTCTTTTCTAAAAATTCTAACAATTTTTTTTTAATGGAGATCATTTTCAATGCCAGATTAAAAAAAAATATTATACTGATCAGTAGAAATCAAATAAAAATAACAATAGAGAGTGACTTATTAGTCAGTCTAATTGGCATCAAACCATCGTCTTTTGATACAACCAAATATTCAGTATCGATACATATTGTTGTTTTGTTTTCATTTTACACATTTTATTAAATTACTTGAGTTTTCTGTTGAAAAAAAGGCAATGTGCGTCATAATCTGTGGTGTGTTGCGACATATGTATGTCCTAATTATAATTAAAATACAATTCACACAAACAAACAGCCATAACATGTACAATATTATACAAAAATAAAACTGTTGTCTATGTAATATAAATATATTTAGTATAAGATCGATATAAGAGACCAGTATTTCTTCAACTTAATACATTTATCTTTTGTTCAATTTAATCATCTTTAATTATCAAATCTTGCATGTTGAAAAAAAAATGATATAAATATTTTAAAAATAATAAGGTTTAAATTAAACTAACTGAATTACAGACTCAAAGTAATTTCCGTAGTTAAACTAAAACTAGGGCCAAAAATAATTGTAACCATAATTAACTAGACTATTAAATTTTTATTAAAGACTTTTACAACTTACCTTAGCTGACTAAAAATATTGACCGATTTTGTCACTTCTTTCTGTTTATTCTTTTTGAAATGTACCCTATGATTGACTAAAAAGAAATGTTTCCGCACTGACGTGGCTTTCATATGCCTATAAATATTATGGTTCTTTCCATTTTAAAATATTCGGGAATTCCACAAACATAACTTAATTATTTTTTTTGCACCTTGTTACTTATTCACTTAAATTAAAAATGTAGTTCCAAACAGTTAAGCTAAAAGATAAAAGTTTTAGTAACAGTTAAACTATTTTAATAAAAAGTTAGTTGACTGATAGTTTAACTACTTTTTAAAAAGTTAGTTACAACAATAGCTTAACTATTAATTTCTAGTTACTGCCCAACACTGATACATACATACATACATACACACACATACACACATACATAAATACATACACATATACACAGGGGTTTTTTTGCCATGTAGCGCGCCGGATCTGCGATCCGGCACCTCTGAAATGCAACCCGGCACCTCAAAATAACGATCCGGCAGCTAGAAGTGGAATAACCGCTACCAAATAGTTTTCTTCATTTGGTAAAAAGTTAAAAACTTCAGAGCAAAATTTAGAGACCCACCACCTCTTATTGAGCAAAAAAACCCCTGCATATACACACATAAATACATACATACATGCATGCATACATACATACACACATACACACAAACATACATTCATACATACATACCTACCTACATACATACATACATACATACACTCATACAGTGATGCATAATACATATATACATTAGGGTGATAACAAAAATTTTTTTTATGAAACCACTTGCAATCGAGGAACTTTTATGTGTAATTTAAGAATATCAATTGCATTTTATTTTTTTTTTTTTAAAAAAGGACATGTTTTTAGCTTAATTCAAAAGAGTATTAATAATAACTAATCAACTTTTATTAACAAATAAGATACAGAACAGTTAGTAATCATATATAATAATACTCATTTCCAGTGTGAGTTAATTCGAAAGTAAAGAATGATAACAACAGTATTCCAGTTTAAAATACAACCATGAAAAAAATCGGATCTGCCCGAAACCAAAAAATAACCTAGCCTACCGATCAAGCCTAAGGGGATATAACTCTATGCAAAGGTTTTGCAGGGTACAGCTAGTATGTAAAGAATGCTCAAGAAATGTTCAAAACATAATTTGTCCTATGAACTTCAGATTCAAAAATTCAATTTTTCTCGATTTCGCATGAAGTTCTACCATCAGTTTCACAGCACGTTCAGCAATTTGGTTAGATCTGGAAATGTCAATTAATAACTTCTCGACTGACCAAAGGGTCTTTAAACACTTAATTGCCTTCTTGCATTTTATCTTGATGGGTGAGGTAAACAGTTAATTGAAGGACGCTTCATTGTAGTGTTGCGAATCGAACCAAGCCTTTGCCCATTCGTAGCAGATGAAGTTGCAGGCAGAAGCTAGAATACTGCG
This sequence comes from Bulinus truncatus, assembly GCA_021962125.1. NCBI lineage: Eukaryota > Metazoa > Mollusca > Gastropoda > Planorbidae > Bulinus > Bulinus truncatus. Next base: position 6,721,717 of record JAGDYQ010000030.1, on the reverse strand, counting down.
CCACTCTGGTATCAGAAATAATGCTATAACAGTAAATATTGCATGTGAGTTCCATCTTGCCTGGTGTAAATTTGGTAATGTATTCCAGCTGATGCGAGGCCAACGTGGATTCTCGACTGTGCTAACATCTTTTGTCGCAAGAAGCGGTAATCAGCTTAAAGAGTGACATAGTTTTGTGTTAATTGGCCCATGAAGGAATATTTGAGTTCTTGTTTGCACATTGGCTCTTGAATAAGAAAATTCATGACATGTTTCAGAAGAAACTCGAGTACATGGTGCTGACAGTCAATATGTTGTGGCTTCTGAAAGCCATTGCTCAAGACATCATCCTGTATGAGCTTTACAATCCCGTGCAAATGGTCAGTATTTCTGCGGTCGTGTTGCAAATTTAACATACAAATATTTTCTCAAGCATCATATTCATCTATTAGCTGATGTAGTTCATTGTGAATGGCCGCGGCAGAACCACTCTCACATTTGAGAATACCGAGTTTGATTTCGGTGATCATCTTTTTCAGCAAACCTACTTGATTCTCTTTCCCTTGCACTCTTTTACCATCAAATTGGATACAATAGGGATCTTTGCTTTGAAGTTTTTGAACAATTTTAGTTTTCATTTTCCGTCCTTCAGAGATTACTCATTTCCAGACACCCGCCTGACTTGGAACCGGCACATCATGACCCTGTTCAGCAATGGTTGCAAGAACGTCATGTGCTTTATGTGTGGAAATGTTTTTCAATACTAGTAAACCCGCCATTCTAGTGCTTGCTCTTTGGTATTTCGGTTTGCATTCAGAAGATGACGTTTAAGAAATAGTTGGCAACTCGGGTGAAGAAGCAGAGGTTTCAGAATCCGAAGATTTTAAGACAGTTGTATGTTTTTGTGTAGGTTTTGAGACAGTCGTGTGTGTTTGTGTAGTTTATGAGACAGTTGTGTTTGTTTGTGTAGGTTTTGAGACAGTTGTGTGTGTTTGTGTAGGTTTTGAGACAGTTGTATGTGTTTGTTCAGGTTGTGAGACAGTTGTATGTGTTTTTGTAGGATTCATTTTCTTGGGTGGAATGATTCCAAAGGGGCTTGTTTGACCATTGAATAACCAATCTTTCCTCCACTGTTAACTTGCCTCTGGTAGAGCTCTTTATCCTCCTTGCTTTTCCATTATCCATTAACGTTGGTGACATCGAATAACTGAGAAAGTGTTATCAGATGGTTTCTTTTTGTTTTTGTCATATAAATCAATTAGACCATTGAGTTTCATTCTGATTAGTGTGCTGGATAATAGTGGAAAGTCTTGAATTTCCCTCCAGAGTAATTCTATATCAGTAATCATAATTTTGATTCGATCCAGTTGCCGTTTCTGGCTATTGAAGTTTCCAAGAATTTGACGGTTTGTCGGCACCCATGTGAGATAGAATTCTTGGATACCTCTTCTGTTTAGAAGATGAGGGAAGATGAGTATAGTAAATGCCTTGTTTATGAACAAATGGAAACAGACGACTGAAATGTGCTTAAAAGCAGTCTAGAAAGTCATATATACTAATTCAGTGTGAAATCAAAACCGAGCGTCAAACTGCGCGATATGAGAAAACAAAAAGGTTCCTCGAATGTAAGGGGTTTCGTTACGAATAATAGTGACAAGGTGACAGACAACTTAGGGCAAGGTGGGAAACAATAGAATAGTAGACAGCAAAGGTGTGAAGACTGGGAGGCGCCGTCGGACAGTCTAGCAGGTTAACAATGACGACCATGTGACGCTCCTAGAAAGATTAGATAGTGAAGAGACTGTGACGTACTTAGGGCAATTAGGGCACGGACGTTAGGGGTATAAATAGGGGCTGGATTCGGACATTAGTTAGTGAGGGGGCAGTTCGTAGTTATGAGAGGAGTTAGTTATGAGGAGTTTGAGAAGAGAGATAGCGACGAGAATAGTTTAGAGATCTTTAGTTAGTCAGAGTTGAGGCAGAGCAAATTACTGTGGATTCAAATGTGTATTCGTTTATGGACTTGTTGTATTCTGATGTACATTTATGTAAATAAATCGTTGTACTAACAACGCATCGAGTTTGGTTGGTTTTTGAGTTGTGACAAAGGAGTGAGCAAATAAGAATGAAACTGAGAGACATTAGGCTAAATTGACATCTCTACGTTTGAATTAAAACGCACAGCTCATAACATAAAACAAAGGGCCTGAGACGTTTATAGAGCATAACCAAAGAGCACGTAACATGTATGAAGTATAGAAAAAGGACCCGTAACAGTTATCACCCTAATATACATATATACATACATGCATGCATACATACATACATACATGCATACACACATACATACAAACATACAAACATACAAACATACAAACATACATACATACATACATACATACATACATACATACATAAATGCATGCTTGCATACACTCATACGCACATACATACATACATAAATACATAGATTCATGCATGCATGCATACATACACACATACATACATACACACGTACACGCATGCATTCATACATACATACATATACACATATATACATGCATGCATAAATACATACACACATACATACACACATACATACATACACACATGCATGCCTACATACTTACACACATACACACATACATACACACATACATGCATACATACATAATTCATACATACATATATCCAAACATACATACATACACACATACATACATACATACATTCTTAATACATACATACATTCATACATACATACATACATACATTCATACATTCATACATTCATACATTCATACATTCATACATTCATACATTCATACATTCATACATGCATATATGCATGCATACATACATACATACTTACATACATGCATCCATGCATACATACATACATACATACATACATTCATACATACATTCATAAACACATACATTCAAACATACACATACATAAATACATACATATATAGAGATCTATTTACATATAGGTATTTTTTATTCAACTTTTTATTATTTATTTTACTGTGGATTTCTTCTCATTCATAATTATCAGCAATTAATGTTTAACTCTATTTTTTTAATCTATGACGTATTCAGTAATCTTTGAATCTTTTAACACCCAACAATTTATTTAAAGTATTTCTTGCTAAATTTATTTCAATAATTCAACTCCCTTCTGCCATACACCTTCAGACAGACTCTTACAGCTCCAGGTTCCTTTCATAGCTAAGTTTTCAAAACCGTTTTCAAAAGATTTTTATAAATTTAAAATGGATATTGAAAGTGGAAATCGATTTATTGTCTATTTTAACGTTTCCTGTTTCGCATTTATCGTTTCAAAAGATTTTTTTACATTTCTATTAAACTGACTTGGTCTGAATGTCACGTGGTTTACCCCAATACATGTTACAAAAAAAAATTCCTAGTTGACATGCTCCGTTAGGATCTTACGTAGTGACACACATACCCTGTAAGTCAAGTTCATCTCTGTTATATTTTATCTATACAATGTTATAATTTATCTATACATGTTATAATTTATCTACACATGTTATAATTCATCTACACATGTTATATTTTATCAATACATGTTATAATTTATCTACACATGTCATAATTTATCTACACATGTTATATTTTATCTATACAGGCTATATTTTATCTATACATGTTATATTTTATCTATACATGTTATAATTTATCTACACATGTTATATTTTATCTATACATGTTGTAATTTATCTACACATGTTATATTTTATCTATACATGTTATAATTTATCTACACATGTTATATTTTATCTATACATGTTATAATTTATCTACACATGTTATATTTTATCTATACATGTTATAATTTATCTATACATGTTATATTTTATCTATACAGGCTATATTTTATCTATACATGTTATAATTTATCTACACATGTTATATTTTATCTATACATGTTATAATTTATCGACACATGTTATATTTTATCTATACATGTTATAATTTATCTACACATGTTATATTGTATCTATACATGTTATAATTTATCTACACATGTTATATTTTATCTATACATGTTATAATTTATCTACACATGTTATATTTTATCTAAACATGTTATATTTTATCTACACATGTTAAAATTTATCTACACATGTTATATTTATCTATACATGTTATAATTTATCTATACATGTTATATTGTATCTATACATGTTATAATTTATCTACACATGTTATATTTTATCTATACATGTTGTAATTTATCTACACATGTTATATTTTATCTATACATGTTATAATTTATCTACACATGTTATATTTTATCTATACATGTTATAATTTATCTACACATGTTATATTTTATCTATACATGTTATAATTTATCTATACATGTTATATTTTATCTATACAGGCTATATTTTATCTATACATGTTATAATTTATCTACACATGTTATATTTTATCTATACATGTTATAATTTATCGACACATGTTATATTTTATCTATACATGTTATAATTTATCTACACATGTTATATTGTATCTATACATGTTATAATTTATCTACACATGTTATATTTTATCTATACATGTTATAATTTATCTACACATGTTATATTTTATCTAAACATGTTATATTTTATCTACACATGTTATAATTTATCTACACATGTTATATTTATCTACACATGTTATAATTTATCTACACATGTTATATTTTATCTATACATGTTATAATTTATCTACACATGTTATATTTTATCTATACATGTTATAATTTATCTACACATGTTATATTTATCTATACATGTTATAATTTATCTACACAAGTCTTATTTTATCTATACATGTTATATTTTATCTATACATGTTATATTGTATCTATACATGTTATAATTTATCTACACATGTTATATTTTATCTATACATGTTATAATTTATCTATACATGTTATATTTTATCTATACATGTTATAATTTATCTACACATGTTATATTTTATCTATACATGTTATAATTTATCTACACATGTTATATTTTATCTAAACATGTTATATTTTATCTATATATGTTATATTTTATTTATACATGTTATAATTTATCTACACATGTTATATTTTATCTACACATGCTATATTTTATCTACATATGCTATATTTTATCTACATATATTACATTCTATCTACACATGTTATATTGTATCTATACATATTATACTTTAGTTGCTGTTTATCTTTAATATACAAGTTATATTTTATTATAATTATGTTATATTTTATTATGATTGTTTTATTTTGCATAATGTTTATATTTTACTGATTAGCTATGCTTTAGTTGCTGGTTATATTTTAGCTGTTGGTTATATGTATGTTAGATTTAACTTCATTGTTATATTTCATTCATTTTTTCCCCTCACTGTTTGAAACATTTTTATTGCTAATAGTTTAACCAATAAATGAAGCCACAAAGCTAGTTAAGGGAATTAGTTTTATCTTACTCTCTAGTGCGCATGTCAGGTCTTCGGTCATCTAAGGCTTGTTAAAAAAAATTAGCAACATAAACGACCGCAATTTAATAATCATAAACAGTTAGAGTCATAAAGAAATTAAGTTGCGTAATTTGACTTTTTCTGACTAATATTTCTTGTGACCCTTTTTTTTGGGCGAAGTTGTCCGCCCCTTGCTCGAATGCTTCATGCTAGAATATTTCTTTTAAACCTGTACAGAACTGTACACTAAACAGTCCCGTAACGTGAAAATTCTACAGCAGGGGCCAGGCATTCTACAGCAGGGGCCAGGTCAATAGCGGGGGGGGGGGGAGGAAATAACTGTTACTAAGTAGAGCAAAGAAGCTGAGGGGGCCAGACAAAACGCCCCCTGCCCCCCCCCCCGCACGTTACGGGCCTGACACTAAATCAACTCATTTAACGTAAGTCTGTAGAAGCCTGGATGCAACTAGGAAACATGGGCCTCCTTACAAAGTAGTACAAAGGGAAAGGGGGAATTCTCGGGGCACCTTTTACCCAATAGGCATTAAAATAAACAAAGCCCCCCCCCCCCACCAGGACCCTGGATGGCCTAAATCCCCTCGGCGGCCGAGGAAATACCAGATGTGAACTTCTACTAATGACCAGGGCTCGATTTACCACCTGGGATATCCCCGGCACTGAGAACTGTCATCCCCGGCTCTACTTTAGCTAATGTATCCCCGCCGGGGATGAAACCATAGACATTTATCCCCGGCTCTGCAGACATTTTCTTTCCTCCCCAGCACTGGGTTTTTTCTTAAATCGAGCACTGCTAATGATAAAAGTTATTCCATTCAGTTATCTATTTACTTGAAGTAACTTCTACTTTCCGCTTGACTTAACATTTGAATCTGAAGCGAGGTGACCTTGACCTTTCTTTAACATACAATTGAACTGTTCAAGTCAGGACTTCTCCCACATATTAGAGTCGTTTAAGGTAAACTGCTGACCTGTCTGTATAGCTGGGTATTGACTGGGTTTGTGAATAGGTGGGCAGGCTGTTCCACACATTGGCAAACCACGGATTTGTTTGATCCGCCCAGCGCATTGCTTCCACCAGCCCCCCGCAGAGTGAAAATTCTTTAGCAGGGGCCAGTCATTCTACAGCAGAGGGCCAGGCATTCTACAGCAGAGGGCCAGTCATTCTACGGCAGGGGGCCAGTCATTCTACAGCAGGGGGCCAGTCATTCTACAGCAGGGGGCCAGTCATTCTACAGCAGGGGGCCAGTCATTCTACAGCAGAGGGCCAGTCATTCTACAGCAGGGGGCCAGTCATTCTACAGCAGGGGGCCAGTCATTCTACAGCAGGGGGCCAGTCATTCTACAGCAGGGGGCCAGTCATTCTACAGCAGAGGGCCAGTCATTCTACAGCAGAGGGCCAGGCATTCTACAGCAGAGGGCCAGGCATTCTACAGCAGAGGGCCAGTCATTCTACAGCAGAGGGCCAGGCATTCTACAGCAGAGGGCCAGGCATTCTACAGCAGAGGGCCAGGCATTCTACAGCAGAGGGCCAGGCCAATAACGGATGGGGGAGGGGGCAGGAAATAAATGTTACCAAGTAGAGCAAACTACCAGAGGGGGCCAGTCAAAACGCAGGGGGGACCCGGCCTCCCTACCCCCTACCCCCCACGGCACGCTACGGTCCTGGCTACCACCCACTTGCTCCCATTAATGACCGTAACATCAATTTTTTTCTAAAAAAATCTGCCACTTTGTATGTGTAGTGGCCGGCTGGTTAGTTCAGTGGTCCCCAACCCCTCGGGCCGCGGTTCGATACCGGTATTTTGTATTTTCTGTTGTGTATTTCTCTCCAGATAGTGCGATTTTCCTAGGACGATTGTGGATTTATAAATCAAAACAAGCTAAAATATAAATAATCAACGCCCCCCCCCAGCTCTCCCCGGGCCCCGATGAAATTTTCAAACTTTTACCGGTCCGCCGCGAGAAAAAGGTTGGGCACCAATGGCTTAGTTGTCCTATCCATGAGTACGCCTCTGTATAAATGCACGTGAGTGAGTTCCTTCTGTTTCTCGCTTTGTTGTAGGTGACAAGCATAATGCATCCATCAATCCTGGCTCATCTTTACATCGCTGTGTACTGTGTTCTAGTCGTGGAAGTGTCTGCAGTAGAGTTGGCAGGTGAAACTTTTAAACTATACGTTCTGTTTGCTGCAGTTTGCTCTCACTTCTTTGTTTAATTAATGTGGTTAGTTGTGATTTATTGTTACATGCATTGTTACATCCACGTCATTTTGTTTGTGGTTAGTTGTGGGTTTTTTTGTGTGTGGTTTGTTGTTATTTATTGTTACATGCATTGTAGTATCCACGTCATTTTGTTTGTGGTTAGTTGTGGGTTTTTTGTGTGTGGTGTGTTGTTATTTGTTGTTATTTATTGTTACATGCATTGTAGTATCCACGTCATTTTGTTTGTGGTTAGTTGTGGGATTTTTTGTGTGGTTTGTTGTTATTTGTTGTTATTTATTGTTACATGCATTGTAGTATCCACGTCATTTTGTTGTGGTTAGCTGTGGATTTTTTTGTGTGGTTTGTTGTTATTTGTTGTTATTTATTGTTACTTGCATTTTGTTTGTTGTTAGCTGTGGTTTTTTTAGTGTGGTTTGTTGTTATTTATTGTGGTTTGTTCTTTTTGCTGCATTGCCGTACTAACATCCATTGGTTTTGTTTGTTGTTGTGTTGTGTATAAGTTTGTGAATTGCGTAACAGAATCTGCTGTTAGAATATTATATGTGGGTGTGAGAACTGTGTTGGGTCAGTTAGCGTGTTTGAATGGCATGGCGTGGGTTTGATCGTGAAAAGGTTGGAAGATCAAAGTAGTGAATGGAGAGTGACCGGAGTGACCAGTGGAGCATGGCTGTATTTGGTTGAGGAGATCAGGTGGGTTAGGAGGGAAGGTGGTTGTAGGTGAACGTGGAGAAGGGAGTTAACCTACAATAAAGAGTTCATCGTATGGGACAGGTGCTAGTTGACGAGTGTAAAATTTGTGACAGTTGGTGAATATACTATTATGTCTGGACTTTATTATTATTTTGTCACCATTCTTTATTTATAGATTTGATGGATTAAGCTTATATCATTTCCTTTTTATGAATACCTTGTTCCTATTACTGATTGGATATTTGCACGGTTCGCTGTTGCGTATTAACAAAGTGTTTTCCTAAGTGTCATTTGGTGCGTGGAGTTCATTAGGCAGTTGGGATGTTAATCTTAAAGAATGCGGACATATTATGAAGTATTAACGAATGAGATAAACTAGAGGCCCAACAAAATCCTGTACACATGTTGTGTTGTGTTGTTTGCTACTTCTGTATGTTTTTTATTTAATTTTTTTTTAAATGTTTTTATGTTTTCTTTTTGGATAGGGGTTTGGGGAGTAAAAGGGGGGGGGGGTAAATTTAAGGACCGATGCTAAATGCCCTGGTAACCCCCACACACATCCCTTTCTCAAACACCCATCACAGGAAGTCACACTTTAAAAAGCAGCAACAGATATATCATTAAGTTTTCTCTCCCCCCCTCCCTTTCCTATCTCAAATTGACGTAAGGACTTGAAACTTGGGGCCCGTTACTATGTGTAGGCAGACTAGACGCCAGACTGGGACCCCCCCTCCCTAAGCCGTAAAGGGTCATACGGGGAAGATGTAGTGTAGAATTCATCTGTTTTATTAACCTCAGCATGTTAAGGGATAGTGTGTAATTAGCACACCGCTCAGCTGCCTTTACTTCCCTGGAACGAATGTCAGGTGCCTATTTAAATCTTGTTGGGGGTGGGGTGTTGGGGGAAGGGGGCTTATTAAAACCAAATGTCTTTTGGAAAACGTTCCTTGCTTCTCACCTCTCGGTACGTCGGCCACCCTCACATATGGATGCCTACCCGGGGAGGGTCCTAGTCGGGACTCCTCTTTTAGATCACCCCTATCATATACATTGGCTAAAACGACTTAAGGATAGAATAAGAGGGTATAAAAAAAGAGGGGCCCCTATTTCGAGAATAATTAGTAAGTATATCTTTGTCTAGGTACAAATATATCTCTGTCTGGGTAAAGATATATCATTGTCTGGGTACAAGTATATCTTTGTCTAGGTGCAAATATATATTTGTCTAGGTACAGGTATATCATTGTCTAGGTACAGATATATATATATATATATATATATATATATATATATCTTTATCTGGGTACAAGTGTATTTTTGTCTAGGTACAAATATATCTTTGTCTGGGTACAAATATATCTTTGTCTGAGTACACATATATCTTTGTCTAGGTGCAAGTATATCTTTGTCTAGGTACAAATATATCTTTGTCTATGTACAAGTATATCTTTGTCTAGGTACAAATATATCTAGTTACAAAAATATCTTTATCTAGGTACAAATATTTCTTTTCTTTGAGCACCATAAAATTTAAGAAATTCTCTGGCTTCAAGAATATACAATTATCTTTACAAAAAAAAATTCTTCAGACATGACCAAATGTTTATCTGACCAGAGGTCACCTCTATCACCTGGCTACGAAAGACAGCTACTGTTTGGTGAAGGGAGACGCTTGGAGCTTTGCTGCTACCTGAGACAGAAAGTGTGCAGCGAGACAACGGACAGAGACTCGCTCACGTTAAGTCAGCTGAGCCCAACAAGGGATGATGCAGTGACTGAGCGACTGGGCCCATGCGTCGTGAAGCTGGTGATTGAGAGCGCGGCCCCGTCTGACGGAGGCCTCTACGCCTGTGACAGAAATAAGACCAGGATCATGATGGAAACAATTACAGTCCTAAGTAAGTCATTCTTGGTGTGATAAATATAGTGGTTATACACTCAACAGAGCAAATACATACCATTTGAAAAGTAATCTGTATTTATATATATATATATATATATATATGTGTGTGTGTGTGTGTGTGTTTTGGGTGGGTGTTGTGAGTGTCTTTATAAGGTAAAGAAATGCAAAGAAAAAGCATAAGTATTTATGAATGTTTATAATCTTTTTATTGAAGTATTTACATTTTGTATTTGACTATGTCAAAATAGAAACAATCAAAGTCGGATTTAAAGACGGGCCCACTTGCTGCTCGCCCCCTAGGGCCCCCGAATTTTTAATGGCCACAATTTTAAAACCATTTGTAATGTCTCTCTTTTTTGTCTAAAGGACCCAACATTTTCTTCTGCCATCGGGCAGGTGAAGTGTTGCATTCATCTGTTACTATATGAAGGGATTGTGTGGTTAGCACAATGCCCAGCCGCCTTTACTTCCCCAACTTAAAGTCAGATACCCATTTAAAGCTGGGTGGACTTGTGGGACGACTTTGTAACAAGTTTTACCTGGAAAAATTTACCATGGTTCTCAATGAGGATTTAACGCAGGTTGAGTATCTACACCATTAGGCCATCCGTCCCACTCCTACTGTTTTGGGTGAAAGAAAAATTTTAGAATTAATATCCAATTTATCGAGAAGATATAGGTTAGTGTATCAACAGTTCTATTCCATTTAAAAAAGGAAATCACGAAATTGAAAAAAAAAATTGTTTCAAATCTTAACAGAGAAAGAGAACAATATTCTATGTATAAAATTAATGCAACTATACTTTGATTTATTACCTTGCTCTTAACGTCACGGGGGCGTCAAAAATAAAACCATTTTTTTATAAGTTTAAGAACCACTGTATCACACAATAATCATCATCATATATCATCATATATAATAATATTCATTTCCAGAATTCAAGAATTCAAAATGGCGTCATCCCCTGTGTCTCGATTCAATTTTTCTTTTTGAAATATCTACAGTTTTCAATAGTTTCTGTGCTTTTAAATATGAAATGTAAAAGTCCCCAATATTAATAATTAATAATAATTAGCATATAATATCATTCAAATCATTGTAGTTTTTATTACAACAGAGAATTTTAACATCGACATACGTAAACAATAGTAATAATCGAAAATCTCCGACGTCGGCGACGATAAGACTATTGACCGTGTTTTCGTATCTAATTTCGTAAAACAAGTTCTTTTTAAAAGGCGATACAATATTTTAAAAAAGAAATTCTGCAGATTTCTATACTAATTAAGTTCTCAGCTTTTAAAAATTTATGATTTTAAATAAATACGGCTTTGAATTATGTCTTTATTACAAAATAACAATATAGACCTAAAAAAAACTAGGTCAAAAGGCAATGAAAATATAACCGAGAAATATTTTTCTAATAGTACATTAAAATTGCAGCATAATTTGACTGTCGCGGTGGCTGAATGTTTATGCGACTTGGCCAATATTCTATTTTTGCAGACTCTCCGAGTTCGATTTCACCCAGAGACATTTTTTTATTGTTTTTTTTCCAGAATATATCCTTTTAGTTATTTTAATGAAAAGAAACTAATTAGATCTCTTTGACATTTTTTTTAATTGACATAATTTATCTTTTAGGATGTTGTAAGAAAAAGAAACAACAACTAATTAGATTTTAAATTATTTCATAACTTAAAAAAAATTAACACAGAGGCGTAACTAGGGAGGGGGTCCAAAATCGAAAGTCCCACCGGGCTCCAGCTTGAGGGGAGCCCCCAAAATTATTTTTTACATTAAATATTAAGTACATAATCTCATGTCATGGTATCGAATGTCAAAATGCAGGGCCCCCAAATCCTAGGTTCGGCAATGGCTTTACAAGTCTATCTCGCTGCAAAGGCTTTGCAGGGTACAGCTAGTATATAATAATACTCATTTCCAGTGTGCGTTAAATCGAAAGTAAAGAATTAATACAACAGTATTCCAGTTTAAAATACAACCATGAAAAGAATCGGATCTGCCCGAAACCAAAACAAGCAATTACGCCTGTTCCATTCTGGACACAGGACGTGTTAGCGCATTTTCATGTTATGTATCAGTACGTTTGTTAGCTTTCAGTAAATATTTGTAAATTTTGGAAATGTTTATAAATTCAATTATATGATGCATATATCTGTAAAAAAAAATATTATAAAGATGTTTCTTTATATTTGAAAAAAAAATATTTTCTCTTAAATCTAACTACAAGTGATTTGTGGTTACTGAAATAGGACTCATAATTGAAAACATTCGAAATTGTAGTCATTTAATCGTCCGAAAACTCCGTCAATTGTTGCATAGCTCTGATACTTTCAATTAAACTCAGAACACAAGCTTACTATTTCATTTGATGAGTTTCTTAATAAATCTTGGTGAAACTACGTGCTGCAGTATTTCGCACCAAATGAATGGGTTATTGAACGTACAAGGTGTAGAATGGGGCCATATATATATATTATATAAGCCCCTTAGGAGCACTGAAGCCCGGCCCTCAGAGGTCAGATCGCGAAATGAACTTTTGATGTACACTTGGCAGGCCAAGACCTACAAAATGATATATACATTATGGGTCTAGGACTTATGGTTGCTGAGATATAGGGCGCTCCTTTATTAATATAGCTTATATAGTAAAAAACGGTACTTTATAAGGCCCCTTTTACGGCCCTCAGAGGTCAGATCGCGAAATGGAAAAAAGTCATTTCTTGGCAGGCCAAGACCTACAAAATGATATATACATCATGGGTCTAGGACTTATGGTTGTTGAGATCTAGGGTGATGACAGACAGACAGACAGACAGACAAAACGGGGACAATAGAGCATTTTTTTTTAGAAAATGCTCTAAAAAGAACCTAGCCTACCGATCAAGCCTAAGGGGATATAATTCTATGCAAAGGTTTTGCAGGGTACAGATAGGATAACTATAATACGTGTTTACACTCTGTGCACTGTACTGGTACATGTTGACAAATTTTAACTCTGCCATCTGTAATACATACACAAGCGTATTGCTAAGGGAGATAAGTAATGTTGTAATACATATGTGTGCATTACTGCCCTTGCATCATTGATTAAATTGGGAAAACGAAAGAAATGGTTAATCTTGATCGAATTGAACCCCCTCCCCCCCCCCCCCTTCACTCTTTACCCTGTCGAACAGCATAAACATGATTGTTTTATTTCTGCAGGCTGTGTTCATTTTGTCTTCGCGTATTATTTTAAATACTTCCGACCTGCTGACCCTGTTGTTCAACTTCGCCCGTGTTGTTTATTTGTCTAACATTTTTAGATGTTTTTCTTGTTTGTTTGTTTGTTTGTTATAGACCAGTGTTTCCCAAACTTTCGACATCTGTGTACCCCTCTTAATAGTGTCATAATACTGAGTGCACGTGGTAAACAAACAAACGTGCATAAATTGCTTTTCGGGTCACTGTGTTTCCTTCATTTCTCTGTTTACCATTTAACCTTGAATGTTTATCCCATGTTCACAGCCTGGTGCTGTACCTCCATAGATAGATGGGTGGATGGATGGATGGATGGATGGATGGATGGACGGATGGATGGATGGATGGATGGACGGACAGACCGACAGACAGACAGACATATAGATAGATAGATAGATAGATAGATTAGATAGATAGATAGATAGATAGATAGATAGATAAGTTTGTAGTTTCTTACGTTAAGTACTAAATTAATGTTGATATTGCATTCACCTTAATATGTATATAAACTGTGTTTCACAGGTAAGCCTAATGTCCCATACATCGCTAAACTTGTATCCACCGAACAATACGAGATAGACATTGTACTGAGCAATCTGACAGTGGGAGCTCGTTATTACGTGAGTAAAGAGTGAGTATATCCCACAATTCATGAGTTGAGCCAAAAACGACATTGTTACTTTATTACTTATTATATTGACTGGCGCTACACTAGTAAGACCTAGTTGCTGATTATATGAATCACTCCACGACATTGTTACCTTATTACTTATCATATTGACTGGCGCTACACTAGTAAGATCTAATTGCTGATTATATGAATCACTCCACGACATTGTTACAGTATTACTTATCATAGTGACTGGCTCTGCACAAGTGCTACATAGTTGCTAATTAGATTGACTCACTTTATGTCATTGACTCACTCCACGACATTGACTCACTCCAAGACATCGACTCACTCCACGACATTGACTCACTCCACGACATTGACTCACTCTACGCCACTGACTCATTCCTCGACATTGACTCGCTCCATGACATCGACTTACTCTACGACATTGAAACTCTACGCCGTTGACTCACTTTACGCCATTGACTCACTCCACGAAATTGATTCACTCTACGACATAGCCTCACTCCACGACATTGACTCACTCCACGACATTGACTCACTCTACGACATTGACTCCCTATACAGACTACCCCTCCTTCGGGAGACAACACCACCTCCACTGATAGCAATGTCCTACATTTTTTTTTTGTTCTTCTGTTCATTTAGATCAAAACATTTTCTGTTAAAAAGTGTCTGCTATATCTCCCGTAGTGCCTCCATGGTCATCGCAATGTCAACCATGGTCAACCTAATGCGATGTTTTAAAATTTGGTCCTATACATTTACCGATTGCTGCATGAATGAATTATAACCAAATACTTGATTTGCATACAATTTACATTCTAATTGTCTAATAAATATTTAGGCTAAATGTTTTGTATATATTATCATTCCGATATGCTATGATGAAACGATAAACAAAACGTAAACTACAACTGTTGTTATTTTTGGACAGCCACCCTGTACAAGAAGAAATGTGCTCCATAGATTGCTCACCGGGGGAGGACTGTACCTGTAGATACATTAACAAGAATCAAGACTTACTTAATAAGGGTATCAATATAACTATAACTATAAATGTTACCAGACCTGCCCACAATCCTGTAACATCAACCACTACAAAATACGCGTATAACCTGGTACATTATAGTAGGTATAACTGTTACACATTATTGCTTTTAGTGAACACTGTCTTTAGTTTGATGTCAAGCAATATCACATTTTCGTTACCAAATATTGCAAAGTTCTTTATTGTTTCGAATGAAAAAAAAAACGTTAATTTATATTTTGTTAAAAAAAAACGTTATTTTTTTCGTGTGTTTATTAAAAAACATATTTTATCTTTTGTGTATTAAAAAAAACGTTATTTTATTTTGTGTGAATAGAAAAACGTTATTTTATCTTTTGTTTAAAAAAAAACGTTATTGTATCATCCAGTTCGCCCAGAGAAACTTAAGAGTGTTCATTCATTAAACATCACATCAAATGAAGCGATTCTTCACTTTCAGCCATCGTATAGAACAAACTTCTTCATGCTCGACATGTGTAAAGCTGCTAAACCTTATGTGTTCAATGTAACAGTTAACAAAGTCTTTGGTTCTACTCACACGATAGAGGTAACAAAAAATTACAGTCATGATTAACAGCTTTTAAGAGTAAAAAAAGACACATTTTCCGGGCGAATAGCTGAGATAGCAGTTGTATCAGAATTTTAATAGACCATTGGTAAACAGGGGCGGACTTAAGCCAGTTGAGGTCCCAGGCGCAGAATAAAATATCAGGCCCTTTAGAAAAATCCTCTTGTAAACGTGTATATTTATATTTTGATAATTATTTTGGTCAACGCTATGTTCAATAAATTGAAGATATATCTTAAATGTTGAATGCATTCATTTATTTAGATTTTTCTTGAAATTACAACCTTTTACGCTAGACGTAATAGAGAGTCTTGGGTTCGATCATCGGTGAGAACCAAGGGAAAACTTTTTCATGTCAAATTTGGTATTTCCCCCTCAGGCCAACTCAGCTATAGATGAGTACCTGACATTAGTCAGGGAAGTTAAGATGGCTCGGCGTTTTTCTCTCTCTCTCTCTCTCTATCTATCTCTATCTATCTATCTATCTATCTCTATCTATCTCTCTCTCACTCTCTCTCTCTCTCTCTCTCTCTCTATCTCGCTCTTTATTTCACTTTCTCTATCAATCACTTTATTTCTCACTCTCCTTCTCTCTATTTCTCACACTCACACATACACACACACACACACACACACTCTTTCTTATCTCACTCTTTATTTCACATTCTTTCTCACTCTCTGTCTCTCTCTTTATCTCACTCTGTATTTAACTTTCTCTCTCACACACAAACACTCTCTATCACTATTTCTCTCTCTCTCAATCTCTCTCTCTCTCTCTCTCTCTCTCTCTCTCTATCTCACTCTTTATTTCACTAACTCTCTCACTCTTTTTCTCTCTTTCTCTCACTCTTTTTCTCACTCTCTCTCACTCTTTTTCTCACTCTCTCTCCCTCTTCCTCTCTCTCTCTCTCTCTCTCTTTCTCTCACTCACTCACTCTCAATCCGTTTCATATGCCGTGGTTACATAAACGGATGAATTCTATACTTCATTTGCCCTGATAGTATATTAGGCTGGGAACGTGACCATTTTTTCCACCAAAGTATGAGATCACTAACTATCACTAATCCTCCACCAAAGTATGAGATCACTAACTATCGCTAATCCTCCACCAAAGTATGAGATCACTAACTATCGCTAATCCTCCACCAAAGTATGAGATCACTAACTATCGCTAATCCTCCACCAAAGTATGAGATCACTAACTATCGCTAATCCTCCACTAAAGTATGAGATCACTAGCTATCGCTAATCCTCCACCAAAGTATGAGATCACTAACTATCGCTAATCCTCCACCAAAGTATGAGATCACTAAAAAGAAGGGGAGCTACTAAAAGCTTCCACGCGGACACATGGTCGTTCGGTAAAGCGCTCGACTGTCGACCTGGGGGTACCTGGTTCGATCTTGTTAAAAAGTGTCTGCTATATCTCCCGCAGTGCCTCCATGGTCATCGCAATGTCAACTATGGTGGGGATAAAAGAAGGGCGCTACAGATCCTAGAGATTTCATCTCATCCTTACAGGGACTTCACCCATCCCAATACTGGCTTATAAAGATAAACATCTTATTACTGTGAGGGACTTAGACAGATAAAAATAGATCATGAACGAATCAATCACTCTATGACCAGGTGAAGTTCCCTAAAACAGAATGTGGGGACTACTGTCTCTCTACCTGTGAATGTGATGGACTCACTGATTCCATCGTGTGTGAGGATGACGATGATGACAGCAACAAGTCAGTGGTGGCGAGGTTCGCCCAACTGTTCCCCTACACCAGTTACACGGTGACTGTGTCTGGTATAGGGGGTGGAGGCGAAGGAGACGCAACTGTCTTCAATTTCACCACAAGCAAATCAGGTAGCTAGTCTGTTATTGTTGTTGAAGTTTTAATATTTTATTCATTTCAAAACGTGGCCGAGTGGTGTAGATGCTCGACTGTGTAAATGAGAGTCTTGGGTTCGATCTTTGCCGAGATCATAGGAATTTTAATTTTACTGATGAAAAATGGTTAAGGTCCCTGATAGCCACCCAGATTCAAGTAGGTACCTAAGTTGAGCAAGTAAATACAGATTCCTGACTTTAGTTGGGCAAGTAAAGACAGATTCCTGACTTAAGTTGGGCAAGTAAAGACAGATTCCTAACTTAAGTTGGGCAAGTAAAGACAGGATACCTGACTTAAGTAGGGCAAGTAAAGACAGGATACCTGACTTAAGTAGGGCAAGTAAAGACAGGATACCTGACTTAAGTAGGGCAAGTAAAGACAGATACCTGACTTAAGTTGGGGAAGTAAAGACAGATAGGTGTTGTGCTAACCTCACACTCATTTTATTTCTCCAGGTTTCTCCCCACATCACGTGCCCCGATAGTCTTTAAGCACTAAGTGAACCTTTAGTTTTACTTAACATAACTGGATTTATAATAACACAAATTCTAAAGTAATATATTTGTGTGTCTTTATTTAGTCCCCAGGATGAGTCCATCAATAAAGAAATTCAGTTTCTCAAGATTTCACAAAGCTGACGGGCTGAATTGTTTATTTCTCATCTGGCAGGTATGTTTCTCTGTATTGTTGTTATTATAAGTAATATTAAACATCGTTAGATAGGCAAATAGGTAGGTGGGCAGGTAGGGAAGTATGTAGGCATATAGGAAGATAGGCAGAAGGATAGGCATATTGTTAGATAGGTGATGGCAGATGGGAATATTGGCAGGTAGGAAGATAGGTAGATGATTAGATAGATGTTGGCAGATATATAAAGATTGATGAATGATTAGATAAACAGATAAACAGATGGACAGACAGATGTATGTGTTATGGGCTGCGCACATTCTGACCTGATGTTCCCGTTGAATATTTCTTCGATCGAGTCTTGATAAATTCAGTCACCTCCACCTGTGTAGCAAATGGAATCTGCAGAATGTGTACAGCTTTTTAATGGCATCTCTGTATGTAGCTACACACTGTCACTACACAGTACACAGTACATAGTACATAGTACACAGTACACAGTACATAGTACACACTACATAGTACACCGTAAACACTTCACAGTACACACCACACACTTGAATGTTTTTGTTGTTTAAGTCTGTATATTTCATAAAAGACAACTAATAAATGACAACAGCTGAAAGTTCAAGCTCAGCTCCTTTTGTTTTTTTTTACTTTTGTAGCCCTTACCTCCAGAATACATGGGAGGTGACACAGTGTCATACAAGGTCAATGTAACATCATCACATACAGAGTTCATAACATCGTCAACATATCTAGAGACATGCGCTATCGCAAAAGACCAGCTGACAGTCCAAATCTGGGCTCGGAATGAGATTGGACTGTCACAGAAAAGTTCAACGCTGCACATTCCTAAAGATACAAGTAAGTCAATGTATTCAACCAGAGACATAAATAAAAATTGTGAGGGCTTTGCATTGTGTCTGTATATTTAGCTTTTGATCGAGACGAACTTTGAACGACTGACGCCAGTTTTTGGCACTTCCTGCACCATGAATGCCACTCCACTTGAATGAATGAGAGAGATTATGTGGTTGGATTCTAATTTGGCGGTTGAGCGAAACGAAATTTAAACGACTGACGTGGGTTTTATGACTAATTCTAATGAGGTGGTTTTGTAGTTGCCTTCGTTCATCCCCAATAGAGCCTAGAGTGCCATGACGTCAGAACCAGCAAGTAAGGCTTAGACACGCTTGGTTTAGAGACCAATAAACTTCTGCAAACAAATCTGGCTCAAAGGCAATAAGCCGCAAAGTTTTCTGGTTCCTTATATATCTCTCTGGCTCCTCGTTATTCCTTGTTGGTTAATGGGCCACTATGTTTTCCTAATTAGAAAGCTAAGTTTATTTATCTCAAAAAGCTGTGTGGGTTTTTTTTTTTTCAAGTATACGTTTTCTCAAGTATCAATGCTGATCGATAAATATACTTTCACCATAACTGAGCGATCTAATTATCAAATAATTATTGATTGTTTTAAAAAAACTAAGACAAGTTTTTAAATGGTATCATAAAATCTATTCCAATATTAAAAAAAAAATAATTAAATAATTGTTCAATCAACTGTAATAGATGCGGTTTTGGTGGGCTGGTTGAAGAGAGCTACGTACATAATTTGCAATGAAACAGTTATTTTCTTAACGTTTAGCATAAAACGAGAGGAGATCAAAAGAGAAGGGAGGGCGTGTCTGAATTACCTCCCTCGCCTGGTTTAATATTGGCAGAGCAACTTTAAGAGCATTAGGCTCATCACGGGAACATCAGGTCAGAATGTGCGCAGCCCATAACACATACATCTGTCTGTCCATCTGTTTATCTGTTTATCTTATCGTTCATCAATCTTTATTTATCTGCCAACATCTATCTAATCATCTACCTATCTTCCTACATGCAAATATTCCAATCTCATTGCAATCAGCGTATTGCGGCCCACTTCAAAATCCACCCACAAGAATCTAATAAAATAATAGCGATTTGGGTTCTGCGTTATATCGAAAGTAAAGAATTAATATAACAGTATTCTAGTTTAAAATATAATCATGAAAAAATCGGATCTGCCCGAAACCAAAAATAACATAGCCTGCAAATCAAGCCTAAGGATATATAACTCTATGCAAAGGTTTTGCAGGGTACAGCTAGTTTAATGTAGATAGTCTACCAGCAAGCAGCCAAAATAATCACAGGGCGTCGTTCAAACGTCCGGGCTTTGTTTATGTGTTATGACGCCACTGATATTATTGAGAGACCGATTTCCAGTAATGTCACTCTTAAAAACGAACCAATCTTCTTTTTCCTATTTTTTTAACTCAGATTCTCCACAAACACTTATGTACGTAGAACAGAGCAAAGATCCTGACACCGTGGCAGTTCATCTTCATCTACCAGATTATCAAGACATCAAAAATCTGGCCATTCATTGGTGCTGGGATCGAAAAAACAATTCTAACAGAGACATTTGCACAGTAAGTCTGCCAGATTGTAAACACATATTTTGACCCAGTCGCGTCACTATGGCTGAAGTCAACTAGTGCGGAAAATTTCGGGTTTCAAAATTTGACACATTTCGAATTTCCCTGTACTAGATTACACATAAACGCATATAACTGTAATGTTTGGATTTTATTCATATACCTAAGCTCCGGACGCTCTGTATGGCGGCACCCTGTCCTTCTGCTCTGTATGGTGGCACCCTGTCCTTCCGCTCTGTAAGGTGTCACCCTGTCCTTCTGCTCTTCCTCGTTGCATTCTGTGCTTCTGCTCGGCATGGTATGCACCCTGTGCTTCTGCTCTGCCTGGTTGCATTATGTGCTTCTGCTCTGGATAGTGGCACTCTTTGCTTCTGATTTGCGTGGTGTGCACACTGTGCTTTTGCTCTGCTTGGTATGCACCCTGTGATTCTGCTCTGCATGGTTGCATTCTGTGCTTCTGCTCTGCATGGTTGCATTCTGTCCTTCTGCTCTGCATGGTTGCATTCTGTGCTTCTGCTCTGCATGGTTGCATTCTGTGCTTCTGCTCTGCATGTTTGCATTCTGTCCTTCTGCTCTGCATGGTTGCATTCTGTGCTTCTGCTCTGCATGGTTGCATTCTGTGCTTCTGATCTGCATGGTGTGCACACTGTGCTTCTACTCTGCATGGTGTGCACACTGTGCTTCTTCTCTGCATGGTGGCACCCTGTGCTACTGCTCATGCTCTTAACTGTGATTGGCTTTAAAACCCGACTAGACAGAATGTTCTCTCTGCTATGACATTTAGAAAAAATATTCATTTTAGTGACACCCCCTGTGTTATGGTCATATGGTGTCACCCGGTGCTGAATACCGCCCCCCCCCGGACACGCACATCCCAGTGACGCCACTGTTTTGACCAGACCAAATGAAATAAATTTAGTCTTAAAAAAAACACAAAAAAGTCTCTCCTTCCCCCCCCCTTCCACCACCAATGACGCGGCAGTTTTGAAGAGACCATAAGAAAGAAATTTACAGCTTATTATAAAAAACAAAAAAAAACCCAAATAGTCCAGTCAGGTATATTCTATTGATAAACTCTTCACGTATTTCGTCAATAGTAGATATCTTTATACTGTATATGTTTTCTTCAGACCGTACTACACACTAAAATACTTAATACAAGTGCAGTCATGTCACAAGACCACCAACAGTGGAACGTCACTATCAGACGTCATGGGACCGTGTCAAAGAAAATCTTCAACCAAACCGTGGAGTACTTTGACGCCAACAATGTCAACCATGTCACCACGCCCCTTGCATTAGTCCATGGTAAAATCGCCCGGGCCACGGTCACTGTCCGGGGAAAGGTGGGCGATGACGTTATTACAGATGAGCCGAGGTTTTTCCTGTCCGTGAACGGAGGGGAGGCGTGGTCAGGAATGAGGCCAGCGGACTGTTACTTCACACAGCTGTCAGGTGAAAAATTGACATTTGAATCCGTATCTTTGTGTCATTGCATTTCTGTCTATTTCTCTCTCACACACTCTCTCTTTCTTTCTTTGCCACAGTCGTTATCTCTCTCATTCTCTCTCTTTCTTTCTCACACTCTTCCTCTCTGACACTCTTTCTCTCTCACTCTCTCTCTTTCTTTCTCTCTCACAATCCTCCTCTCTGACACTCTTTCTCTCTCTCACTCTTTCTCTCTTTCTTTCTCTCTCACAATCCTCCTCTGACACTCTCTCTCTCACTCTTTCTCTCTTTCTTTCTCTCTCTCACTCTTTCTCTCTCTCTTTCGATCGAACATTCTTTCTCTCTCTCTCTCTCTGTCTCTTTCTTTCTCTATCATACTTTTTGTCCCTTTTTCTTTCTCTCTCACATTCTCTCTTTCTCTCTCACACTCTCTCTTTCTCTCTCTGACTCTCTCTTTCTCTCTCACACTCTCTTTTTCTCTCTGACTCTCTCTCTCTTTCTCTCTCTCTCACTCTCTCTTTTTCTTTCTCTCACTATCTCTTTCTTTCTCTCTCACTCTTTCTCTCTCACTCTCTCTTTCTTTCTCATTCACACTCTTTTTCTTTTTCTTTCTCTCTCACACTCTTTTCCTCTTTCTTTCTCTCCCACACTCTCTCTTTCTCTCTCTCACTCTCTCTCTTTCTTTCTCTCACTCTCTTTCTTTCTCTCTCACTCTTTCTCTCTCACTCTCTCTCTCTTTCTTTCTCTCTCACACTATTTTTCTCTTTCTTTCTCTCTCGCACTCTTACTCTATTCCTTTCTCTCTCACTCTCTCTCTCTCTCTCTTTCTCTCTTTCTCAACTCACTCTGTGTCTTTCTTTCTCACACTCTTACTTTCTGTCTCTCACTCTTTCTTTCTCTCATTTTCTCCTTCTCTATGTCATTCATTCTCTTTTTCTCTCTCTCTCTCTCACTCTCTTAGTGTGAGTACCTTACGTATATTTCATTGTTTGTTGTTTGGGGAAATCACAGTCATCTTCATGATCACTAAAAAGAGTTGGAATAAATCAACAAATTATCTTCATGTTCACTGAAAAGAGTTTGAGGAAATCAACAAGTTATCTTCATGTTCACTGAAAAGAGTTTGAGGAAATCAACAAGTTATCTTCATGTTCACTGTAAAGAGTTTGAGGAAATCATCAAGTTATCTTCATGTTCACTGAAAAGAGTTTGAGGAAATCAACAAGTTATCTTCATGTTCACTGAAAAGAGTTTGAGGAAATCAACAAGTTATCTTCATGTTCACTGAAAAGAGTTTGAGGAAATCAACAAATTATCTTCATGTTCACTGAAAATAGTTTGTGGGGGAAAGGGATTTATGAGGGGTGGGTGAAGGGTAGGACGGGGTTGTCCAAGTATTACTCAAGAACGTCAAATTTGAGTGAAGGGGTGAGGGGGGTGAAAAAGTTCGACAGTTGTTGACGTATTGGGAATATGAAAGGGGTGACGTCAAATAGAATTGGATTTTCAAATGGTGACTTCGCGTGTCATGAAAAAAATAATAATTATAATAAAAATAACCTTTGACCTTTTATTGATTTATTTATTTTTTTATTTTCAAAACGTGTATTTATTTATTGCATTCATAAATTAAATTTTTTTGACTTAATTACAAGACACCTTTCCCCCCCCCCCCGGTCCACCTCCAGCATGCGGATAAGGGGTTGGGGGGGGGGGGATTACGTGGACAAACAATAGAGGGCAGCATTATGTTCTGGGTTTTACCTTTAGTACAGGGAGGAGGGCTTAGCTCATCATAATCTGTACGCACTTTCACTTCCGAACAGTTTATATACCTACGTATCTACTTAGCATTGAACATAATATGGACCCTCGAACACTTTAATTTTTCTGTGTAGGTCAAATTTAAGTCATTCAGGCATAAAACATTGAATTCACACATGTTGTGTGTAGATGTCAACCGGTTCACATATTGGACTTTTTTCATACTCAACTTGTTGTGTAAAGCTGCCAGTAGCGTGAAAATTCTACAGCAGGGGCCAGGCCAATAGCGGCGGGGGGGAGGGCAGGAAATAAATGCAACTAAGTAGAGCAAAGAAGCAGAGGGGGCTATAAAAAACGCAGGGGGGGGCGGCCCCTAAGGCTTCCCCCGCACGCTACGGGCCTGGTGTAAAGTATCTTTGACCCAACCATGACTTTTAAGGCTTTTGCAAACCAATGTTTATCAGCTTGATAAAATATATTAACTGCTTGGAGTCCTTCAATAATAAAAGTAAACAAATAAACTGAATATTTTTTTTAACTTTGTTCGTTATAAACAATAACAGCCACAACATATTGTCAAATGGTTTATCTCCAACAGGAGAAGCTCCCGTAACAGTTAGAGTTGAAACTATTGGAGGAAATAAATTGGCTTTAAGAGTAAGACTCAAATGTGATGCTGACAAAAAGACTTACCTATTGGCCAGGTACTTCCAAATTTACTTTGCTGCCAGCGAGGACTGTAGGGTGAACGGTAATTCTTTTGATTTTATTTGCTATGTTGTTGTTTATTTTTAATTTAAGTAAAGATTTGTGCATACTCTAGCTTGAGAGTGAATTCAATTATTGTCTACAGTTTCACAGAAGCAGCTGGTCAAGAATTTAATATTTCAAGACAGTCAGTTGTAAGTTCTGAATGTTTCAAGATTTCTGTGCACTGTGGCCGTTGGACCGGACGGGCTCGCCTCTGACATTTCAGTGACACAGACTGACAGATTAACAGCAGGTACGAGAGTACCGAGTACATTTGACGTGCTTGTTTTTGTCATAAAGAATTAGATAAATATATGTCGAACCACTCGAACGGACAGACAGACAAATATATAGACAGACAGACGGACAGACAGACTTACTGAGGGAAGGACTAACGCACGTATAGATAGACTTACTTACGTTCGGGCAGACTGATGGACAGACGGACAGACAGACATATAGATATATAGATAGATTAGATAGATAAATAGATAGATAGATAGATGATAGATAGATAGATAGGTAGATAGATAGATAGATAGATAGATAGATAGATAGATAGATAGATAGATAGATAGATAGATAGATAGATAGATAGATAGATAGATAGATAGATAGATAGATAGATAGATAGATAGATAGATAGATAGATAGATAGATAGATAGATAGATAGATAGATAGATAGATAGATAGATAGATAGATAGATAGATAGATAGATAGATAGATAGATAGATAGATAGATAGATAGATAGATAGATAGATAGATAGATAGATAGATAGATATTATCACATATATTTACGCCGCATAAATCTATGCTATTTTTTCTGCGAATCTATTCCTCAGAGTCTGACAGCTACACAGCAGTTCACATCTCAGTCTCTTTGTTCTGTGTGTTTTTCACTGCTTTCATCTTTGTGTGAGTGTACATTTATTTAACATTCGAACATAAAACATTTAAGGACATACAAAACCACACATCAATACAAACAAGCAAATAGTGGCCAATAGTCTTTATAAGGAAAAAAGTAGGTTACACACTTTTTATAATTATGCATTTATTGCTTGAATATAACGGATTGTCAACTTCTTGGTCTAGCTAATATAATAATAATAATTAAAATTTATTTAAGCTTATATATAATATGACGTACAAAATTGATATCTCGATTGTCTCCCTTTGTATTGTAGTTTAGTGTTAAGAAGATGCAAGAAGAGAAGAGATCACTTCACATCCATCAGCGAGGTCAGAGAAACGCAAAGAGAATCTGTCGGATTACTGGTAGGGTGTGTTTATTTGACTGTCTATATCTATTGACATACCAATGTACATCTAGCTGCAGAGATCAATTTATTTATACATCTAGTTGCAGTGATCTAGCTATTTATACATCTAGCTGCAGAGATCAATCCATTTATACATCTAGCTG
Organism: Bulinus truncatus; assembly: GCA_021962125.1. NCBI lineage: Eukaryota > Metazoa > Mollusca > Gastropoda > Planorbidae > Bulinus > Bulinus truncatus. The sequence continues at coordinate 6,695,516 of JAGDYQ010000030.1, read as the reverse complement.
CAGAGATCAATTTATTTATACATCTAGCTGCAGAGATCAATTTATTTATACATCTAGCTGCAGAGATCAATTTATTTATACATCTAGTTGCAGAGATCAATTTATTTATACATCTAGCTGCAGAGATCAATTTATTTATACATCTAGTTGCAGCGATCTAGCTATTTATACATCTAGCTGCAGCTATCTAGCTATTTAAAAATCTAGCTACAGAGACCTTATCTAAAGGCAAACTTGGTCCTTGCTGACTATCCGTCATCTATCTGTCTGGCCGTCATATGTATGTCGGGAATGTTGCATATCTGATGGAAATGAGTGACAACAGGGATCAAATAAACATCGTTAGATGTTAAAACAGGAGATCATTAGAAAACCCTTTTTTTTTAATTAAACGCGGAGTGGAAAACACAAAACTAAATTTATTGATAAGTGTAGCTTTTTTAGAGCCTTAGACATGTATGATTTATGAAAACTTTCTGGCAATAATTGGTAAAATGTTTGTTGACAATCTTAATACATAACACACTTCTATAGACAGGTTTAACTACAGAGGGTCTGGAAAACTTATTTTTTAACAAGCTCTCCGGTTGACTAAAACAAGAAATCCACGAAAAATAACAAGGAACCAAATATGTTGTTCAATTTTATTTAAAGTAATTGCTTCTCTTTATCAACTTGCATTTAAAACTCTTAATCCACCTTCCTATATGTGTGAGTTCACTAATCTAAAAAAATAATTCATGTGCTGGTATAGAAAACCATACTGGAACTATTAAATTTTTCAGCGATAATATTACTGTTTCGCTCCATTTCGTTTCCGGTTTGTTTGTTATTTTTTTGCCTGTTGTGCCCTACCATAGTGTCCAATAACTAATACTTACCATTAACTAAGCGAACTATGTCCAATGTAATTTAATACCAGTGTAAAAGTACTTTAACTTTGACAGCTTACCAACAAAGCACTTACTGCCCAAAGTTCTAAAACTGCTATGTGTTAACTGACCACTACCGCTACACTCTACTGACCAAATACAATTGTTGACAGTTTACCACCATGTACCTAACTGCCCAGAGATCTAATACAGCTATGTGGTCTGTTAACTGACCACCACCGCTACACTCTACTGACCAAACACAATTGTTGACAGTTTACCACCAGGTACCTAACTGCCCAGAGATCTAAAACAGCTATGTGGTCTGTTAACTGACCACCACCGCTACACTCTACTGACCAAATGCACTTGTTTTAAAATACTAGCTCTTCCATATCTCCTGACCTCGTTGATTAAAATAAAGAAATGTTCTCTTAGTTGTCAGGTGAATTGTAGAATTCTTCTGTTTCTAAAACCTCGGGATATTAAGAGACTGTTTTGCTAGCACAACCCCCCCCCCCCCCCAACAACCTTTACCTCACCAACCTAGTTCAGATAATCATTTAAAGCTGGGTGAACTTGTGTGACGTTACTCCAAATAATACCCATAAAAGTTTCCAAAAAAATATCGAAACTTGGGACTGACAGTTTGACAGGCCGGTATCTACACCACTCGGCCATCCCTCCTACATGCATCGTCGAACGTTTAAATGTCAAGTGTTCCAAGTTCAAAGTCAATTTAACTACCGCAGCTCGTCGTCCTCTTTCACTCATAACAAACAAAAATCACCTGGTGCTGTAATCAAATCTTTTCATCGATTATTTATTTGTATTGTGTCTTTCTGTCTCCCGCAGTCGGATGATGATTCAATTCCAGAGGCGGCAAGTGGGAACAGCACTCTTGCAGATTCTAAGATAGTCTCTAGCGACAGTGGTTTGGGTGGCTCTATCGGACCATTAACCTGTGTGAGCCATCAGGGTTCAACCGCCAACAACGAAACTGATTCTGCAAACAGCGCAATCCGCTTTGCCATTGGTCCGTACAGCGCCATCTTCAACTTAGACTACAACAAAGGCAATAATTCCAATTGTGGAAACACTATCACCAGCGGCAACGCAGGTAGCAGCGGCGACACTTCAAACAGCGGCGACACTTCAAACAGCGGCGACACTTCAAACAGCGGCGACACTTCAAACAGCGGCGACACTTCAAACAGCGGCGACACTTCAAACAGCGGCGACACTTCAAACAGCGGTGACACTTCAAACAGCGGCGACACTTCAAACAGCGGCGACACTTCAAACAGCGGTGACACTTCAAACAGCGGTGACACAGGTAACAGCGGCGACACTTCAAACAGCGGCGACACTTCAAATAGCGGTGACACAGGTAACAGCGGCGACACTTCAAACAGCGGTGACACTTCAAACAGCGGCGACACTTCAAACAGCGGTGACACAAGTAACAGCGGTGACACTTCAAACAGCGGTGACACAGGTAACAGCGGCGAAACTTCAAACAGCGGTGACACAGGTAACAGCGGTGACATTAGTACCAGCGGCGACACAGGTAACAGCGGCGACTATTCCAACAGCAGCAACTCTTCCAACAGCAATATGAGGAATGACCTAGAGTCTTACGGCGCCCACAACTGCTTAGACAGCGATGGTATAACATTTTGCGACAGCAGCAACGCCACCGATGACTACAACAGTAACACCAACAACATCGGCAGCTCCGCGTGTGACCGGATCGATAACAATGAAAGCACCGGGAACGGCGACAACTCTGACTGCAATGTCATCAAAAGCAGCCTCAGCCTCGTACAATAATAAACACACAAGAGTTACTTCTCCATTAATAAATCCCCGTAACTCTATGCTACGGAAAAAAAACTGAGTTTTCGTTCTTTTAAATTCCCCCTTTTAAGCAACAACAAACTCGCCAAGAGAGATTTCGTGCTTGGGTTTAAATCCTACCAACAAATAACATAATTGTTTTGTAGTATTTTTTTTTCACATATTTTATTCTTTAGATTGCGAAAAGGTGGAAGAAACAACTAATAAGTCTCTCAATTCCACTCATAACATAACATAAATAAATCCGTACTGCTGCACTGATCTGTTCATCGTAACTTCAAAGTTGAACAGTGGTACGTTCAGGGTAAAACTAGTATTAATTATTTAACATATTTATCAGCTCTGTAAATAAATGCATGTGTGATTCTATGTTTTGTGTTGTTAGATATTTTCATATGAGATGGAGCCATTGTAACGGCCTATAATGTTATTCAATGTCTTGTGTTGTTAGATATTTTCATATGAGATGGAGCAATCCTAACGGCCTAGAGTGTTATTCAATGTCTTGTGTTTTAAGAGCATCGGTCAGTTTTTAGTAATCTGCTATGAAATGAATCAACAATCGATCTTTTTGTGTACAAAGGGGCCCAGTTGGCTGAAGATGATATGGGGCCCTAGATTAGCTTCTAGACAAACCTTGAAAGACAAGTAAAGAGGGTAACAGAACAGGTGGTCGTCCAGTGTAGCCGCTAGACAGTCGACATGATGGTCCTTGGATCGATCCTCGATGAGAGAATCTGTTTTTATAGGTCATTGCGAAAGTTTCTAAATCTACCAAAATCAAGAACTGACATTAGTCTGGTAAACATGTCCGTTTTGAATTTCACCTGCTGCTGTCTCCCGTAGTGCCTCTATGGCCATTGCACTTTGTGCTAATTTAAGTGGGGGGGGGAGTGCATAACAGATGGGCACATTAACAACTGTCATACTGGGCGGTTAATAGGACGTAAGAAGTGAACTTCTCATCTTGAAAGGGAATTAGCAGGGGAAAATAAACTCAGTTCTGATACAGATGATGATTAACGGAAGTCTTCATGGTACCACGCAGTGGCGTCACTAGGGGGTGCGGACCGCACCGGGTGACACCAACCCTAGTGACGCCACTGGTGCCATGAGTTTCTTAAGAGGCCTGGGGCTTGAACGGTCAATCTTCCAGGCTAACGCCGTAAGTTTACTCGATATCGGATTGTTGGTTTAATGAGGTGATCTCTTGCACCATACAAAAGGCCTGTCACGGTGGTCACTGTGTTTTAGTGCATGATCGAACTGATGACGAAGAGTAGTCAGGGGACAGAAATCTGTGTCTAATTGGTCACATGACTAGATCGTGGAACTCGCGCGTGTGTATGTTTATTTGTGTGTCTATGTGTGTGTCTCTCTGTCTCTCTGTCTCTCTCTCTCTCTCTCTCTCTCTTTCTCTCTCTCTCTCTCTCTCTCTCTCTCTCTCTCTCTCTCTCTCTCTCTCTCTCTTTCTTTCTTTCTTCTTTCTCTCTGTTTCCTTTCTCTCTCTATCTCTCTTTATCGCTCTCTCCATTTTCTCTCTCCCCCTCTCTCTCCTCTTTCTCCTGTCTCTCCTATCTATTTTCTCCTATCTCTCTACCATCTTTCTCCTCTCTACCCTCTTTCTTTCTTTCTCTCTCTCTCTTCTCTTACTCCTCTATCTATCTCTTTCTCTCTCTCACTGGAGTTCCGTGTTATTGAACTAGTTAGCCGCTTCAATTTCCGTGCCAAAAATACTAAAGTGGTGAAACTGTCGCCCCTTGTTGGGGGTTAAGTAACCGCCGCCCTCCCTGTGTGAATGCCCAGTTGGTAGAGGTCTTCATATTAGGTACTTATAGATAGGTGTCACTGCAAGTTATTGGAATAATTGTAGTACTTAAGGATATTATATGAACGTATTCAGATAATAAAGTGATGTGCCTTACCTATCCACCGCACAAGCGCAACCAGTATTTAGCTGCATCCCTCTCCCTCATTCGATCAAATCTTCTTTCCTTTATTCAAAACTGTGTTTTGCCGCCCCTGATTGGGGGGATTCCGCCAAGTGTGCATTCAGATTCCGCCAAGTGTGCATTCAGATTCCGCCAAGTGTGCATTCAGATTCCGCCAAGTGTGCATTCAGATTCCGCCAAGTGTGCATTCAGATTCCGCCCGGTGTAATTGGTGCTTCTTTGAACCTTAGTACGGTGCGGCTATAGTTAACAAATGAACATGTCGGACTGGTTGACAAATGAACATGTTGGACTGGTTGACAAATGTACATGTTGGACTGGTTGACAAATGAACATGTTGGACTGGTTGACAAATGAACATGTCGGACTGGTTGACAAATGAACATGTTGGACTGGTTGACAAATGAACATGTTGGACTGGTTAACAAAATGAACATGTTGGACTGGTTGACAAATGAATATGATGGACTGGTTGACAAATAAACATGTTGGACTGGTTAACAAAAGAACATGTTGGACTGGTTGGCAAATGAACATGTTGGACTGGTTGACAAATGAACATGTTGGACTGGTTGACAAATGAACATGTTGGACTGGTTGACAAATGAACATGTTGGACTGGTTGACAAATGAACATGTTGGACTGGTTAACAAATTGAACATGTTGGACTGGTTGACAAATGAACATGTTGGACTGGTTGACATCTGAACATGTTGGGCTGGTTGACAAATGAGGATGTTGGACTGGTTGACAAATGAACATGTTGAACTGGTTGACAAATAAACATGTTGGACTGGTTGACAAATGAACATGTCGGACTGGTTGACAAATGAGCATGTCGGACTGGTTGACAAATGAACATGTCAGACTGGTTGACAAATGAACATGTTGGACTGGTTGACATCTGAACATGTGGAAGTATAGAGAATACCAATGTTCCCTCTAAGGTGTGGTATGAAGTGAGCAAAAAAATTTGTCCCTGAGCGACATTTTGTTTGAGGCCAAAATTTGTGAGCGATAACACCCGTGAGACAACAAGCCTGGTCTGGTCTAACGTAGACATTTCTGGCACACAGACACTTCAAGGCAGCTGTTAAGGAGTAGGGTCAGCCCTACTCCAAATGTATGAATAACACTTGCCCGACTCCAAATGTATGAATAACACTTTCTCGACTCCAAATGTATGAATAACACTTGCCGACTCCAAATGTATAAATAACACTTGCCCGACTCCAAATGTATGAATAACATTTGATTACCCTTCTTTAAAGCAAAGGAGGCCGTCAATGTCATTCAGGCAGCGGCGTCAGGCTATTAAAGATAGTATTGTAGGTAGGGTGCGGGGGTGGGGTGCAGGGTCGGGGTGGGGGCAGGCGGGGTCATTGCCAGGGGGCCCGCATCTGTAAGGGGGCCCGGCCGCCCCGACCATGTCAATTTTTTCACGATTCATTAATATTAAGGGGCCCGCAATGATGTCCTGCCCTGGGGCCCGTGTTGGCTCTCGGCGCCCCTGGCAGGGGCCTGGCCCATAGCGGGGAGGGGGGCAGGAAATAAATGTTACTAAGAAGAGCAAAGAAGCAGAGGGGGGCCAGACAAAACGCAGGGTGGGGCACGGCCCATCTACCCCCCACACACGCTACGGGCCTGCTTGGTGGTTTCCTAAACCCACACTGCTAAATAAATCCTCATCACTCCCCCTCCCACCAGCCTTATTGTGGCTTTTTTTTAGGTGACTCGATAAAAATCAAATATTTAAACTCTAGACATTTCACAGAACTAGTTTTCGGAGCCATCGCACAACTAAAGAGGTGTCAACTTGTTTTAAAAGGTGTCAACTTGTTTTAAAAGGTGTCAACTTGTTTTAAAAGGTGTCAACTTGTTTTAAAAGGTGTCAACTTGTTTTGAAAGGTGTCAACTTGTTTTAAAAGGTGTTTACTTTTGTTTTGGAATTGTTTGACATTTTTTTTTAACAAATGGCTACAGTGCCTATTTTTTTTTTTGTTTATTATATTTTTTTTTCTTAATCATTTAAAAAAAAATGTAATGGCCAGCATGACAGGGTGTAGTGTGCCTATCACACCATTATTGTTGGCGGCGCTGATGCACGTCTGCCATGCCAACAGAGCGGCGGGGTGAGTGTGCCCGCTATCATCTGCCGGGATGGCAGAAAAAAAAAGTGTTTTAAGACCTGCCCAGACTTGCCAGATCTTGAAATAAAATGCGGGCCCCTTAATAATATTAGAAACAGTTGACTCTGTTAAGCCCATCCACCCCCATGATAACTGACCATATTATCTCTCTTTGACTCTGCTAAAATAAAATTCCCCAAAGGAGCCCCGACTCCCCCCTCTTATCGTTGAGGGCCCCCAGCAACTGCCTTGTTTGCATCTCCGTAAGAATGGCCCTGCTTTGAGTTCTTCAACTACACCCCCCATCCCCCTCACCCCCACCCCACGAGTCACATTTCTTTATTGAAAATAATTCTTATTTTTTTTAAAGAACGTTTAGCAACACACGTGCAGGTCCATAAAACCTAATCTCAACATTATGGGAGGGGGGGGGGTCAAATATTAATTTTTTTCCTTTATTTAGGGGGGAAAAGAGAAGGAGGGAGGGAGAGGAGGGAGAGAGGAGGGAGGGAGAGAGGGGGGGGGGGGGGGGGGGGGGGGGGGGGGGGGGGGGGGGGGGGGGGGGGGGGGGGGGGGGGGGGGGGGGGGGGGGGGGATGAGAGAGAGGGAGGAGGAGAGGAGGGGGGGGGGGGGGGGGGGGGGGGGGGGGGGGGGGGGGGAGAGAGGAGGGAGGGAGGGAGAGAGAGGGGAGGGAGGGAGAGGGAGAGGGAGAGGAGAGAGAAGAGGGAAGGAAAGAGAAAAAGAAGGGAGGGAGAGGAGGGAGAAGAGGGGAGGGAGAGAGGGAAGGGAGGGAGAGAGGGAGAGAGAGGAGGGAGAAAGGGAGGGAGGAGAGAAAGAGAGAGAGGGGGGGGGAGAGAGGAGGGGAGAGAGGGGGGGGGGGGAGAGGAGGGAGGGAGAGGGAGAGAGAGGGGGGGGGGGGGGGGGGGGGGGGGGGGGGGGGGGGGTACTACTGTGTTTGGTTCAGTACCCTCTAACCAAAAGTTAAATGTGTCCTTATCTCAAACGACAACCGATCCCACAGAAATGTGTAGGATTTTAAACATAGTTTTACTTGGTATCTATTTACTATTGGATATTAGTTTGGCTGGTAAGCCGAAGATTTCTTCTCTTTGTTTTCTAAACGATTTCTCGCTCTATTACCCAGACCACTTAGTAACAAAATATGTATTCATATTAGGCGGTTTAAACGCTTCATATAACGAAAATAGTTTAAATGACGGATAGACACAAATAATTTAAAGTGTTTCCCTTTTTCTTATCTGTAGCTTAGTGTGCGACTATGCAGAGCAGTAGCAAAGTGTGCCACCATGCAGAGCAGAAGCACAGGGTGCCACCATGCAGAGCAGTAGCATTGGGGACCACCATGCAAAACAGTATAATAGGGGGCCACCATGCGGAGGTGTAGCACAGAGTGCCACCATGCAGAGCAGTATCACAGGGTGACACCATGCAGAGCAGTAGCACAGTGAGCCGCCATGCAGAGCAGTAGCACAGAGTGACACCGTGCAGCGCAGTAGCACAGGGTGACACCATGCAGAGCTGTAGCACAGGGTGACACCATGCAGAGCAGTAGCACAGGATGCCACCATGCAGAGCAGTAGCAGCGGGTGCCACCATGCAGAGCAGTAGCACAGTGTGCCACCATGCAGAGCAGTAGCACAGGGTGCCACCATGCAGAGCAATAGAACAGGGTGCAAAGCGTCTGTACTTAGGTGCATGAATACAATTCGAAATTTTTCGGATCAATATGGAGTAATCTGCAAACACACGAAACATAAAACGACGCATGTAGTCACGTGGTTTCATGAAATTGGGGACACCCTGAATTTTCCTCACTTGGTGACACTAAACATAGTGACGCCCAGCCCCGTAGCCAAGGGGCCACTGGGGGCCGTGCCCCCCCTCGCTATTTGTGGAGGAAAAAATAATAAGAAAAAGTAACTAAAATGAGAAAGTATCCCCTTGCTGGGTATTGGTGCCCCCCTGCTTACTTTGACCTGGCTACGGGCCTGGTGACGCCACTGCTCGGTAGAATCATTAACGGTTCTCCGTAGAATGTCAGAGACATGTTGAAGTATAAGGACTGGCAAATTTTACCGCTGCTTACCGTATGCGAACTTTCCGTAATTGAATAAATTTGCCATGAAAATTCTATCCATCCAACATCTGTATATGATTCCACAATGCCTTATATTTTAATGCACCAACTAACCATTCTGTCCGAACATTTTTAGAAAATCTTTAAAGTTATTAAACATCTTTAAAAATGTTTTCTATATTTTTATTTTAATGTCCCTCTCGTTCATTTTAAATATGTGTAGCTTGTATTAATGTAGAATTATAATAAAGTATGTAATAGGAAACAAACAAATCTACACAGATAGTTCTCTGTGTTTGTCCCCATTCCCTTTTTTTAGAGATTTAATTTATAAAAAAGTTGGATTTAAATTAAACGGAAAGAAAAAAAACGAAACATCGCTGTTGTAAAAAATCAAGCGATAAATCAACGGTGAATAGTGACATTTTTGTTATCAATTACAGAGAGAAAATGAGTAAGGTGAACCTTTGCTAATAATTTTTAATTACATTTGTTTAATTAAACATGAACATGAGATAATGGACATTTTTCTTCTGCTGACAGAATGACTGATGATTAAGAATCTTAATAAGATAACGCAGTGGCTCCGGCACAAGCCAAAACCATTATTATTAGGGTATAAGGAATATGGCATATATAATTTTTTGTTTGTCAGAATTTTTTTTTTCAAGATTACGGTTAGGGATAGGGTTATGGATATGGTTAGGGATAGGGTAAGGGTGTGGAGAAATATCTATGGCTGGTACCCGAAGAAAAAACAATACGGGTTCGGTCGGACCGAACCGTAGCCACTGCTTTAAGATAAACGAATGTATCACTTAATGAAAGTTAATGTACAAGAATATTTAGGTACTATGATATCTTCGGCGAAACGGCCCTGAAATAGCCTTGACTTTTGCCGCATGATATATAAGCCATGTTTGGTAACTGAAGCAGTGGTTCAGTATTTTATTGAAATGCTTACATTTTCTCATTAATATATGTTGATTTTGCTATAATTTAGCCTGTGTGAATTCTTTTGTTTACTACGCCATCTTTGTTTTGAGGAATCAACATTTCAAAACAAGGTAAGATACATTTTGCTTTTATATTTTAATTATGTTGCAACCAGGGGGGCAGGGGGGCTTGTCCCTCCCCCAGACCAAATCATCATACATATTTTACTATATAAATAAACAGTCATTTTTTTTATATGTGAGCCCTCCCCCCCCCAGCATTTTTTGCTGGTTTTGCCACAGGTCGCAACCCAAAGTTTTTATTGATCTATCAACTGTTAATATATTCAAAATATGTTATTTAATCATTTTTATTAAGTGCTCACTAAATGAAAAAAAACTGTTTTCTAGACGGATTGCTTATTTGCCGATATAAGTTACCTATTATCGAGAACGGCAACCGCTGGCAGAGTTAATCTTAACATTAAATCCATTATAGTAATCTTTCAAAATCAAAATTTAATTTTTTTTTTAGTCTTGTATATGCTCTGAATATAAAAACATTAATATTTTATCTAAAGAAGTATCCAGTAGAAATATATTGTGTGTTTATGTTAAACTACTATAAGTCTAGTATATAAGTATATAAATATAATATAGCTACATTGTAATTTGTATAAATTCATGGAAGATTTATAACAGTAGTGATTATTTACTTAAGTTAAATATTTACTGAATAAACTTTCTTAAACATTAACTTCTTTTATTTTTAATTTTCAGGAAAATTACTATATAAAATATTAATACTTTAACATTGGAACTGCGCTACTTGAGCTGCATTGTCATCTACTAGATGGAATAGCCAGTGAAGTGAGAAAAGAATTCAAAACAAACTCAATCACCAGCAAGACATAATGGATCAGATTGCCAAGCAGCTAATCTTCTTGACTCCCACCCAAAGTTGACGTAAGTATTTTACTATTTAGCTACTCAAATGTAAATTGCGAAAAAATTTTACATACGCTTATGCTATTCAGGGTATAATTTTTTTTAATTTTCAGATACAAAGCCAAGGGTGACCTTTGGGCTTCAAGTCCTTCTTAGAAGAAAAATGGACTTTCATGTAGCACTTTCCCTAGGTATGGGGGCTACAGGATTCATATATTGTTTCACTCATATGGAGTGGTTTACAGACATAATCAGTGGCTCATTCAGCACCTAGAAAAGTATTGCAATAACACTATTAATACTGTAATACTGGCAGACCTAAAGAATGACAGCTTGATGGCTCAAATTCAGGTGCTGGGATTTGTTCTGACTGCCAATGCTGTTGAGCCAGAATATTTTATCAGTACCACACTTAATGCTTTTGGATATCCTCTTAATTTAGATGGTATATTGTCTACATTAATGATAGTTAACAAAACACATTGTCCAGTCCAATTCAGTTATGAATCCAGTGGCCACTGCCATATCAAATGTGTTAAATAGACAAATGTCTCACTATCTCATTGGCAATCTTGCATATCCAAGAGAGGAAATAAAGATCGAAGCAGCCAATGCTCCTGCCCACAACATTTTGGTTGAATGTACATTATGGATTATCTACTTTTAAGTGCAAAGCTCCCGATGCCAGCATTTGTTTTCTGGATGGAAAGGCAAAATACAAAGTAAATAAAACAGTGTCTAAACACAAAGCTCACAGGAGATCAAAATGCCATCATCAAGTTTTCAATTCAAAAAGGTACTGCATTAAGAACAGTCGCTAGAGAGAGAAAGCATATCGAAGGTGAAAAATCAGGATAGCTTAAAAGATGTAAAATTAACTTTAGAAATTTGGCTCATTCACTTATCTTTTCTTATTACATGTGTGCAGTTGTTTATTTACAATGTTTTAACAATGAAAACATTTTTATTTAAAATACATGATTTATTTTTGGTGAAAATTTTCACTTTATATGTATATTACTTACATTATTAAATTGACAATTTATGGTTTGTAATAATGCATACATTAATCTTAATTATTTATTGAAATGTGCTTTATTATTCAACAATGAATTAAATAATTTGTGCACTTAATCATGCATTTTGGAATCTTTTAATCTATGTCTGTTTGTAAATTCAGTATTTTCATCATCTCGCATTATAATAGTGTTTTCTTCGCTAATCATTTTATATTAAATTTTACATCAATATTATTTTAGTTGTGCATAGACTAATATCATTTAAATATGTTTAATTGATATTATTTTAAAAGTAAATAGGATGATTTATCAGTGGTGAAAATTTGAGGACGCTATTTTAAACAGTTCAAAAGTTATGTTAGTTTTAGTTGTGCAATCTCAAAATTTGGGCCGCAATTTTCTTCAGTTTTCTATAGTAAAAGAAGCCCTGTTTTTTGGCACAAAAAATGAATATCTCAATAGCCAAAAGACACACATGCTTAAAGTATTTTGTTAATTTCAATATGTTTTGCACTATAAAAGTTGAAAGTTAGATCAGATTTTAGATCTTACTAAAAGATGAGATACTTGTCTGAAAAAGTTAAATCTAAAATGCTTGAATTTAAGACATGGTTAAATAAAATCTCAAAAGAAAGCATTAGAGCAATAGGAAGTAAATTATGTCTTGAGTTAAGACTCCTGAATATTGTGTGTGTAGTTAAATTTAAAAAACAGCTTGAAAAAATAAGTAAGCCGAAAATAAAGTAACTCAGTTTATTTGAAAATGATGTATATTTTCATTATTTTTCATGTTGTAGTAATTTTGTTAGTTTTTTTTTTATGAAATGCTACTTGTTACAAATACTGGTATACGATGTTAGTTTATATTTAATCATAAAGCCAAGGGCTTTTTATCAAGTTAGAAAGAAGAAAAAAAACTTTGTTTAAGAAGTCCTCACCCAAGTTTCATGAGCCCCAATGAAATTGTGCACTGAAATGCATGTTTTCTTCAAAGAAGTGCACTCATGTAGCAGTTGCCAATATCCAGTTCTTGATTATTTATCAATGAGTTCATTTATACCTAATTATTCATATGGAAGCTTAGTACATGTAGTTAGCAGTTTGATATAAAATTGATTCAAATATTTTTTTTTAATCTTACTAATTAGGAATTATTTTTCTTCAATCATCCCATTTTTACATTTTTGTATAAGCTTTATAAATTTAACTTTTTTGAAGAAAAAAAAAAAGCAATATGATATAGCTGGCTAAGTTAGCTTGCTTCATAAATATGCTCCAATTTATATTAGAAAGTAAATGTAAAGAATTCCATTCATGAATTTGTTCTCCTTATAAACTCAAGTGTTTTGCTGTACCACACAACTATATCATAAAAGGATGCAGGCTTCATATAATGTAATTACATACAGTTTCTAAAAGTTTTGAAAATATTGCTATGAGCAGAGAACAATTCGAGGGTTTTAACTTTATTTTTTTTTTGGGAAATACTATGAATGAATATGATTATTTTATGACATAATTAATGTAAAACATTTTTGTAGGTTTATCACGGAGATGGCTATTGCCAAGGATTTGGGCATTCAACTGAAAGTAGTTGGCCTGCTGAAGAAAGCAAAAAATTAAAACTTCACAAAAAGTCCAAAGGGTAGGTACAACTGTTAGAGAGCTAGTTAGTCCAGAAATGTATTTTAAAAAAAAGAAGACAAATAGAACATTTTATCAGTAGTAAAGAATGCAAAAATTGATAGTTTGAAATAAAGCCATCATAAAACTTGTGCTTTTATTATCAAATATCCTTTTATTATTTTTGCTTATTATTTTTAGAATAATGTGAGTGAGAGCCCAAGCACTCTTT